>PYAF01002043.1:943996-1020360 GCA_007407185.1 Glycine tomentella
CTAGTCACTATTTAGGCCTTTTTTTAAAAAAAAAAAAAAAAAAAAAACCGTTCCACTCTTTAAATTAGCTACTGAGTGTTCTGCAGTTACAAACTTAAAGTGATAATTAAACCCTGTACTCTTTAATTGAATTAAACCCTGTACTCTTTAATTGGGGAACAAGTTCTCATTCATTTCATAGTTCACATGTGAAACCTATTTTTCTCTCTTTTACATGTAAGCATCTGCAACTAGTTATGCTTGCAGGCTTAACCCTCCCCAGGGAGTGTGACATGAAAACGTTTCAGATATAATAGACTGAAAAAACTAGAGAGTGTATGATTTCTTGTAAACAAATATCATTAATGTTATTTACGTATCTTCTTTTTTTGTGAAGTTATAAATAAGCTGAATTTAGTGAAAGAAGTTAGTCCCTCACAATGTTACAGATCACTAAAGTTTGAATCACATGTAATTAATAATCCAACAATGTGACAGATTACTAAGCTACTTTATACATTTTTCTAATTCAAACAAATTATTTTCTTGTGTCATTATACTTTTTTCTAATTCAAACACATAATTTTTTGTGTCTTTACAATGTCAAGAATGCTAGCACCATTATATACTATTTTAGCACCAAAACATGTTAGTTTAGCCTATACACCATTATAAATTCAGAAAATATAGCATTATTTGTATTTTTTTTCTTTGTTTACGTTTTACTCAACCAAAACATACCAATTATATTTCCCTATATACGCTCATAATGTTCATTATATTTTGCTTTTCTAGACTCGATAAAATTTGATTTGGAGAAAGAGTAAAGTGTGTTGTTTACTCTAAGAAAACTCTTGGAAGACATTGATATGCGCCTAGCATATAAGGTTTTCCTGAGCTTTTTAGAGCAAGAATTGAGCATTAAGCATGGATAATTGCCCTCTTTGTGTATGATTTGAGCTAATGTGATGAGTTGCCAGGATATCAATAAAAAATGCCAAGATCAAGCAAAAATCAGAAGAAAAGAACAAGCTTGGAAGAAGACTCTGGCGCCATCAGTGCCAGATGTGGCGCCAAGAGTGCCAAATCCACGTCGGAGGCGCCATATGTTCTGGTACCTGGCGCCAGGAGCGTCAATGTCACGAGGATCTTGTTGCGTACTCGGCAAGTGCACCAATCGCTCAAGTAATAAAGTGATAAGAAAGATCGTTCCCATGAGGATTGTTGACCAATTAAACTGTAATTTATATCAATAG
The DNA here is from genome assembly GCA_007407185.1 of Glycine tomentella. Classification (NCBI taxonomy): domain Eukaryota; kingdom Viridiplantae; phylum Streptophyta; class Magnoliopsida; order Fabales; family Fabaceae; genus Glycine; species Glycine tomentella. The sequence continues at coordinate 945,232 of PYAF01002043.1, forward strand.
GTTGGAGAACAAATAATTATGAGAAATGGTTGTTGTGTGTGTAACAATTAAATTAAAAGCTAAGTATGAATATTTACTAGTATCGACAAGTAAATAGATTATAACGATATGTAGGGAAATGTAGCTAGGGTAACCCACACTCAATGTTCCTTTCAATGAAATTGTATTGTTTACTACACTCAAGTATCTAAGTTATTCAGCTAATGTGTTCCTCATATATTAACTAAGCACTAATTCCTCAGTAACAAAGTTCTTTAACCCACAATCAAACCCTAATTCCTTAGTGACTTTCTGAGAGTTAAGCATTAAGTAAACACATGAATAAGGTAAGCTACAAGCATGCATTCCTATTCCTAGGTGATGTAAAGCAAATTTCTACACCTAGTTTCAAGACTAAAGCCCTAATATTCCTATTGTGAACCCTAGCTCTGAGCTCTCATCTAGATTGATCAGGTCTAAAGAAGAGATGGAAATATTCAAGCAAAGTGCAGTAAAATAGCTTTTGATAAATGAATAATAGCATCCAATACATTCCAATGGAATTTATATCAAGTGCTTGGCCCTAACTACCATATAAAATTAGCCAAACCTCATTATGGTTGGCTGTGATACAAAAAATGGCATACCCAGCTCAGATGCAAGGAGAAGAAGATGGAGAAGCAACTCCACTTGAGCCTTCAACTCCCCAAAACCTTAGCTAAGGCACCCAAACTTTCTAAAACCCTATTTTGTGCTATTTCCCTCCAAGAAGTCGTGCATTCAATGCTGAGGGTTGAAGCATTTATAGTGTAGCTTGTGAAGTCCCTGTTTTGCCCTTGACAGCTTTAATTTCAGGGTTTCTGTCGACCTGTGACGCCCTTGGCGCGATCCTGGCGCTGACGACGCCAACTTACAGAATGAATGGCACTCCTGGCATGGGGATGACGCTCTTGGCGCCAGGTTACAAAATGAATGGCGCTCCTGGCGCTAGACTGGCGCTCTTGGCGCCAACTTCCAGTGCTGATGATGCTTGTGGCGTGACACTGACGCTCCTGGCGCCAGGTACCAGAACATATGGCGCCTTCGGCGTGGATTTGGTGCTCTTGGCGCCACATCTGGCGCTGATGGCGCCAGAGTCTTCTTCCAAGCTTGTTCTTTTCTTTTGATTTTTGCTTGATCTTGGCATCTTTGATTGATATCCTGGCAATTCATCACATTAGCTCAAATCATACACAAAGAGGGCAATTATCCATGCTAATGCTCAATTATATGCTAGGCGCATATCAGACATCATTAGAGACACTAACAAATCTCATTAATAACTTGAATTGGCTGTTAGTTGTGCAAGTTTAAGGACACAGTTTCACTAGAGAAGGTTTTTTAAATTATGGAAAATAAGATCAATTAAGCACTACCATATTTTCCTCGAAGTTGTGTTCCAAACAGAATAAATCCTAAAATAAAAAGTATTGGAGAAAATTATGTTCTATGTAATCCATATAGTTCTAGAACTTTGGTGAATTGTAGTCTCTTTGACCTGAGAAATGAAACCAACTATTTTAGCAATGATTTGTAGTCTAGTCTTGGTTTTTAGATCAATAGTATTTCTACTATTTTTAGTAAATAATAATATATTTTTATTAGGATTAAGATTAAGATTAAAGGACAAACCAAACAGGAATACAAGATAGAATTATAAGATGGACTTTAACCCCTCATCTTCTCTCACATTTCCTATCCTCCAATCAAATACTATTTAGCCACGTAGCACAACTAAGAGTCCGTTTGGATTGAGAATTTTAACTAAGCAAAATAATTTATCAGATAATTTAAAATTCTTTAATCTAAAATTCATTGTTTGGATTTTTTTTATGAAGAATTTAAATTTTTAGAATTTTAAACAACTAAAAATGTGAAATTTTAATTTTCTCTAAAATGTGAAAAATTGAAATTCTATTCTTCTATAGACGCTCACAGGCGCTCCGGCACGCCATGCTCCCGCAGCTACATTCAAATGTGCCACCTTACCAGACACCCGTCGTTGAGGTCGACGAGGCAACCGGTGGCTCTACACTCGCCCCTGGTGTTGTCCTTGGCGATGATCAACATTGGAAGGTTGTAACCGTCAACCAAACTCACGTCGTAGAAGTCCAACCTGTTAGCACCGTTGAAAGTGAACTCTGCCAATGTCGTCGGAGGCTTGGCACCGCCAACACATTGTACTTTGTCGGAGTCGCAGTCGACAATGGCACAAGAGAATTTTCCATCAGAGTCTTGGCCGTAGAGGGTCTGTGCCCATATTCGACCTATCCATGACTTCGAGATTTTTATGGTCTTTGATTTGATGCTCTCGAGGGTGAATTTGGTTGTGGGAAGTAGCAGTGAGGTGGTGCCGGATAGTAATCCTGGCCATGTCGTGTGGTGTCACTTGTTCACAATCTTGAACATCAACATTCATCAACATCAATAACATCTTTAATCTAAGTTAATTGGGGTCAGTGGTAGATGAACCCAATGATAGATACAAAATGTTGAAAGAAAAAAGGAGAAATAAGACAAAAGAAAAGAAAAATAAGATAAAAGAAAAGAAGGAGGGAAAAAATGAAGAGGAAAGGAACTAAAAAAGGACCAATATGAAATATAGAGATAATAATAGGTCTAACCCTCCATCAAACTTATAGTTTTTATCTATTTGGTCCTAAGACACATCATCTGTCAATCTATATCCCACTCCATTAAGTCTTGTTTAATTACCTTTTCCTAGGTAAGTTTCGGTCTACCTCTACCTCTCTTTGTGATGAGCTCTTGGTAACAAAATCTTGTTCTTACATAAGCACGTAGGGGCCGTCTCATGAAAATTCAATTTCTTTATCCAAACATAAAATTTTGAAAATGAAAAAATTTAATTTCTTTATCCAAATACAGAATTTTGAAAAGGAAAGAATTTCAATTGAAGCATTTGAAATTCTTAGAATTTAAAATTCTTTAGAATTTTAAATTGTCTCATCCAAACACACTATAAAGTTTTTGAATATGGGGATTCTACTGTTATTTGGGATTCTACTTTTCCTCTTTCTTTCCTAGAATCATAGAGTCCATCTTATAATTCTATCTTGTAATCTTATTTGGTTTTCCATTTAATCCTAATCCTAATGAAAATATATTCTTATTAAAATACTAGAAATGCAATTGGTCTTACAACCAATGGTAGACTATAAACAATTGCTAAAATTGTTGATTGCATTTCTCATGTCAAAGAGACTGAAATTCACCAAATTTCTAGAATTGTATGGATTACGTAGAGCATAATTTTCTCTAATGCTTTTGATTTTAGGAATTTTTATGTTTGGCACACAGGTTGGAGGAAAAGATGGTAGGTGCTTAATTGATCTTATTTTCCATAGTTTAAAAAACTTGTTCCAGTGAATCTGAGTCCTTAAGCTTGGACAACTAAAAGCTAATTCAGGTGATTGATGAGAGTTGTCGGTGTCTCTAATGCTGTCTCCTAAGACTACTCTTAAAGTAACCACACTTTTCTCTTTCTCCAAATCGAATTTTCCTGAGTCATAATGTTCATTTTTATTTTGCTCTTCCAAACTCAAGATAATTAAATTTGTAGAAAGAGAAATGTTTGATTACTCTAAGAGAACTATTAGAAGACACCATTAAAGAGACTAACAACTCTCATCAACCACCTAAATTAGCTGTTATATGTCCAAGATTAAGCACTCGATTTCACTGGAGCAAGTTTTTAAAACTATGGAAAATAAGATCAATTAAGCACCTACATATTTTGTCCAAGTTGTGTGCCAAACATAAAAAAATCCTAAAAGAAAAAACATTTGAGAAAATTTTATTCTATGTAATCCATGCAGTTCCAGAATTTTGGTGAGTTTCAGTCTCTCTAACCTGAGAAATGAAACCAACAATTTTAACAATAGTTTGTAGTCTAGTTGTGGTTTTAAGACCAATTGTATTTCTAGTATTATAGTAAATAATTTATTTTCATTAGGATTAAGATTAGAGGACATTCCAAACAAGATAGAATTATAATTAGTAAATCATAGCTTGTGTTTAATTTAATGTCTCAGATTCACATCTTCAAATAAATTCATGTCAAAATTGTGACAATAATTTAGAAGCAATTATTATATGTTTTCAAATTGATGTGCATCAAGAACTTCTAACAACCAAAAAAGTACTATAGTTTTTCCTTGCATGAGTGGATATACTAGACAAGATAAGATTAGAAATGATTGCACTACATTGTAATCCTTTTCTATTTAATTTAAACCAAGGTTAACTGAAAAATAGAAATACTTAACATAACAATATTTGTCCACAACTATAACAAATTTATTATCTTATCTTATTATTAGAGAGTATGAGAGAATGTACGCACTTTTGGAAAACAATGGGATAAATCCAGTGCTACTACTTCATTCTTCTTCTTCTTCACATGATACCTTAGGAGGAAGTTTGCTAAATCAAATGGTTAGAATCCCTACTATTGAACAATGGATTCCTACTCTTAATCAACTCATTCCTAATCATGATCAACATATTCCTATTCTTACTCTTGGCTTTAATCAAGATATTCCTGCTAATGTTATTGATTGTTATATATCATGCTTCTCCTAGTGCATCGTGCACTTGATTACTATATTCTTGCTCATGCTACTGTTCTTGCACTTGATAAATATATTGTTCCTCATGCTAGTGATCATTAATTGGCTTGGTCAAGGTGAAATCCTCTTCCTACTCCTTCCATTGATAAAAAATATTTCAGCTTCTAATCCTTCTCTGCATCAAGATAATGCTCATTTGATTTCTTCTCTTGATTATAAAATTCCAGCATTGAGTACTTCTCTTGATCAAAATATTCCCACATTGATTTTCACTTATGATCAAAGTAACAACATTCCTATTGTTGAGAAAGAAATTTAAGCCCCTAATAATGTTATAAATATTCATTCTCTTATTCCCACCAAGATCAAGATATTCCACCTCTTGGTCAAAAGTTCTACCCTTTAACAGGATAGTATGCCCTATGATCCTGATTAAGAATTGGAAGCGTTGTTGGAATTTTAAAGAACGATACATTATCTCAATGTAACATAGACCAATGTACAAATTTCAGATAATGCAATCAAAGAGTTAGTTAAGCTTTTGAACATGAACCTGTCCAGCTTCCCTTCTGGATTGTACATGATGAAATGTTTGATCTAAAACGTTATACCTACCAAAGCATACTTGGTAGGAGACATTCTTTACAAGGACCTCATGCATGGATAGAATCCATAAAAATTCACGACTAGTGGACATGGATGGGGAACAACTATCTTAACCAAGAGGTGAAATATATTGATGAAGATTAGGAATAGAAGAAGAATATTTATCATTTTTAGGGACTTGAATTTTTTTTCTCAGCAACAGGAAAGTTGTTACTTTGATCATAAGTGGAAATTAATGTGGGAATATTTTGATCAAGGGGAGTACTCAATGTGGGAATAGTATAATCAAGAGAAGAAATCAAATAAGCATTATCTTGATGGAGAAAAGAATGAAGCTTAAATATTTTGATCGATGGCAGGAGTAAGAAGAGGAGGAATATCTTGAGACCAACACAAGAATCACAAACAAGAGCAAGAATATAGTAGTAGTTATCAGGCACATGAACAATAGTAGAAGTAAGAATATAGTAATCAATCACAAGATCACTAGGAGGAGCACGAATATAACAATAAAGAGCTGGGGCAGGAATATCTTGATTGAAGCCAAGAGTATGAATAAGAATATGGTGATCATGTGTAGGAATGAGGTTGTTAAGAATAGGAAAATGTTATTCAATAGTAGGAATTCCAACCGTTTGGTTTAGCAAACTTACTCCTAAGGTATCATATGAAGAAGAAGAATGAATGAAGTACTAGGTATTGGATGTATCCCATTGTTTTTAGAAGTGTGTACAATCTCAAATACTCACAAATAATGAGATAAGATAAATTTGTTACAATTGTAGATAAATATTGTTATGTTTTGAATTTTATTATTTCTTGTGTATGCCTTAACTTCATGCAAGTATGCATCATAAAACGTTTCATTAGTGTAATCATAATGAAAATAAACTAGAATATATTGTTTTTTAAGAAGAAACTAAGATATTGTTTGTTACTTTAACTATTTCTATTTTTTTTAGTTAACTTTGGTTTAAATTAAATATTGTAGAGGATTACAATGTATTGTAATGCCTTTTTTTCATTATGCTAACTTTGTTGTAGAATCTTCACCTTTAAAGAGAAGATTGATCACCTTTATTTTCATTATGAAGGTTTCAATACTGCCAAGAGGTGATGACTTTGTGTTATTTTTTTTTTTAATTAGGTCCCTAATGTAGAATGTAGGGATCTAATTAAAAAAACAAATATGAATACAAGGACTTAATAGAAAAATAAATATAAGTTTAGAAATTCAATTAAAAGTTAAGGACCAATTTAAAAATTTGGTAAAAGTTCAAAGTAATTAAACCTTTGTTTAAAAGTTATTTTTTACATACATGATTAAATGATATAAGATGTACATTTTTATTAGACTCTTTAATTCTAGTGAAGAAAGAGGAAAAGATACACTCTATAATATTAAAAGCAAGGCTAAAATTGGAGGGAGAGAACTTTTATGTCTCATTTTCCCACCTTTTTCCTACCCTCCAATCAAATAGTATTTAGTCATGTAACACAACCAAATATTTTGAAATGATGTCCTTGGTTCTCAAAAACCTAAGCATCAAAGTTTGTTGAGTTGTTTTATTGAACATCATGTTACTCTTTTGAGTATGTTCCAACACAAAGTCATCATCTCTTATTAGAATTGTACCTCTACCAAAATAAATGAGACAACTAAAAATGATATAATTATTTTTTAATTAAGAACATCTTCATGCATGCTACTTAATAGGCTATTATACTTAAGAACAATTCTTTTAGAATTTTATTGTTGTAACAATTCTAGGTGGAAATCATATGTAAGAACCATTACTTAATTAAGAAACAATTTCTTAACAATAAAACGTAATTTAAATATAAAAAAAGGGGATTTGACCATTAGATTTATTAATAAAATATTTAAAGTAGATGATTACTTACAAATTTTTAGGTTAATTTCTTAACAATTTTATGCAATGTCCAATTTGTCCCTTTGAATATTATTCTTCGCCAACCACATCCATGAGTTTTCACTGCAATTGTGACGACAACCTTCTTTTCAAATTTGACTAAGGTTTATGGCAAGAGGAGATTAAAGAAACACCAGAATTATAAGATAAAAAAAAGTTTCTTGTATGCTATGCTATGCAGCTCGGAAACTCGAATGTGCTTTCGATGACATTACAATAGAGGACAAACCTAAGCTATTTGACATGTTGCAGAAAGTGACCAATTGGTGCTAACCTCTATGCAAAGGAGATAACATACTTGCTTTCATGAAACAACTAAGAATCATTAATTATAATAAGAACACAACATCAAAGGCATAATAAACAAAGCAACTAACAACACAAGAAACCAAATCAAAGTTTTAATTTTTTTCTTCATTCCCTAAAATCTAAATCCAAAAATTTGACCACACCACATGAAACTAAATTGAAGTTTCAATTTCCTCCTTATTTCTCAAAACTCTAAATTCGAAAATCGAAATCACATAATCCTAATCCTAATAGTCATAAGCTTAACCATCACCCACCAAACCCAAACCCAAACCCAAATAGGAACATGATCACAAGTACCTCCACAATAAACCCTTCATGATTGAATATGTTATGTAAATTGGTCATGACGGTGAAAGTTTTTTACACCTTCACGACAAAAGGATTCTTGTGGCATTTTGCACCAATAAGGGCCTACACACACTAGTTCACAATGGTGACCTCAATAAGGATGAGGAGCACAAGGACAATTTAACCCATCTTATGAGACTGTGTTAACACATAATGATAATAAAGCGCAGTGAAGACCTTAGGATGAAACAACACATAGTGGATCATATGTGTGAGGATGGAGGTGGTGCTATAAGAGTCTAAGATATGGTGGTAAAGGTGGAGAAAAAATGACGGATGAAGAGAGGAGGCAGAATGGAAGAAAAAGGCTTTGTTTAGGTTTACTTTGGATTTTACTACAGACATTAACATTATTGTCTCATATATAAAAAATATGTAAAAAAATAGTCTATTACAAATGCACTCCCTCCTTTTTTTCCATGTTACTTTGGCCTGCCTTCCCTCTAATGACGTTAATCAATGTTTTGTTCTTTTGTTTCAAAACCCAAAAATGTCCTCCTTTATTCCCAAATCCCAACACATACATAACCCTACTCCCGATCCTTATCCGCTAGGGAGCTGTTGTTGAAGTGGTGATGAGATGGAGTTGCTAGTGGAGACGATGGTGGAGGGATAACTGTTGCTCATTCCCTAGGCTGCCTCTTCCCTTCTGAACCAAGATCCTTTTGCTCTAAACCCAATGTCAAAAAATCATGGGAACCCAAAAGTGAACAAGATCTATGAAATTAGTAAGTGAGATCGATGAGAACTCGAAATATGTTACCATTCATGTTGAAGCGAATTGCTTGTGCAATCTTGTGGATCTTTGCAGCAACGTTCAATATCAACCTCTTCCTGTTCATTTTTGGGATGCATTACTTCCACACAAACTACAATAATTGGTTTGGTAATGAGGCTGGGTCAACGTTCCAACATTTGAATTTCACAGTAGAGGATGTGCTGGAGTGTTTGTCAATGTCCGATAAGATATTGGGGATGGGATCCACTGGAATGATTTAAAGAATGGAAATGCTAGGTAGTGTTATCTTTGCAATTAAGAAGTTAAGGCGAAAGTAAAATGAGAATATCAAGCAAAGAAGAGGGTTTTTGGCTAAGGCGGACACGCAGCAACAGGGAGTGCACCATGATGCTTTACGAGTGTCCAATGACAATTTGGATTATTTTTTTAGCCTTAGTTTTTTGGTTTTGTGAGCATTTTTGCATTTATGGTGTTCTTCATTCATAACTGACAAACGTTAGATAGTGGGAGTCTCATTTATGTCCGGACAAGGGTGTTTGGTATACTTGAGGTTATCTATTATTTATGCTTAAATGTTTAACATAAATAGCGTATAACCTTTCAATTGCACCTCAAATGTGCTTTCAAGTTATTTGAATAGCTTCTTTGGGTGTTTGAGAAAAAAAGACTTTCACAACTATCAAGATTTTAGGAAGCAATTTGAAGAAATAGAAAGATGAAAAGTGAGATAGCCAGACGCACTGGAGTACAAATTCGATAAATCAATTGCAATCAAATTTTTCCTAGAAAACGGAATTACACGAGGAAAGGGGTGGGAACATTTTGAGAAGAAAAAATCATTGAAACATTATATACCAATCACATGCATAGTCTTGTTAATGAAACTAACACCAGTTGAGACATAAAGAAGGCTTGTATAATGAGAATGCAAAAGTTAGGGGATTTTGTGTAGGGTGAAAAAAAGAAGAAGGGGGTGCATGTGTAACTAGAGTATTCCTCAAGGAAGGTTAGTGTAATTTGATCTAAAAAAATTGTAAGAATTTAAAAGATGTAAAGTCCACAAAAGTTAATAATCCCATAAAACTGAAAAATTTTCAAAGTTAAAAATCATAAACATGTTGGAGTTTTAATTCTTATTTTAGTATTATTTATTCTTTATGCAAACACAAATATTTCACCTACATATCCTAGAACAATTCACAAAAAGCCCTAGGATCTACAAAAAGCTTGATTATTAAGGATTAAAATAAATACCTGATCCATGGAGATTCATTGTATTGAAAGTCTTCTTGGCGGGTGAGTCCATGCATGGAGGCCAGGCAGCAAGTTCCGTAAGTGTTGCGGCGGTACAAGATACTAGAGCATGTGAACTCTAATGACAATCATAGAATACTCGTGGATGATAATGACGTCCGCTCGAGGGGAAGGCTACCATGTGGAAGAGACTCACACTTGAGGGGAGATTGTTGGAGTACAAGTGTTAGGTAAAGTCTCACATCAGATAGAAATAGAAGAGTTGAGCACCATATAAGTGAAGAGAAGACCCATAAACCCGAGCCTTAAGATTTTAGGTTAAGGTGTGGTGTCTAATTTACTTAGATGGTTACTCATGACCCAATGGTGTAAATCTCTCTGATATTAACCCCCTCGATTTCCCAACACTTCTTCAACCCAACCTCTTGAGTTTCTGATAGGACCTCAGTCTCTCTTCAGATGGGGAGAATGAAGGATAGTTTTTAGTGAATTGTATATTAGGGACCATAGTCTTGTTATAGTGTGTTAACCTAAAAGGATTTCACTATCCCTTTATGGGCCAACACTACAAACCTGAAAATTGGAAAAGTCATAGGCTATAAAATTAAAAGTCATCCAACAAATAAAATGCAAATTGAGAAAGCCATAAAGTGAAAAATCACCAATTAGAAAATAGAATCACATATGTAAACCCAATAACAACCTTTGTTTTTTGTTTGCATCTTCATGGAATGGCGATAAAGTGGAGGAGGAAGGTGAAAGGGAAAGCGAATTGAGACAGGATGAGTGAGGGGAGATGGTGAGAGCAAATTAGGAGAAAAATGTTATTGGGGTAGGAATTCACTTTTATAATATTTATAAGAAAAGGGGGATTTGACCATGATGCAATGATAATCATATTTTTTAAAACATTGAAGAGAATTTAAAGCTATTAATGATATAAATTTATGAAAAGCATCAACTTGAATTTAAAATATTAAAAATACCAATCAAATAGTGAAGCAACATTTTTATGTGTTTATTGTTTTAGAATTATAATACAAATAAAGACTACGACTAAGGTGGACCATCAAAGATATGGTTTGAGGTGGACAAGAAATCTCCAACCATTGGATTTATTAATAACATATTTAAAGTGGATGATTACTTACAACTTTTTTATATTAATTCTTAACAATTAAAAGTATTTTATGTTATGTCCAATTTGTCCCTTTGAAAATTATTCTTTGTCAACGACAACCATGAGCTTTCATTGCAATTGTGATGACAACCTCCCTTTCCAAAATCGATGCATATTTATGGCAAAGAGAAGATGAAAGAAGCACAAGAATTACAAGATCAAGAAAGTTTCTCTTGTGTTATGCTATGCAGCTTCGAAAGTCAATTGGGTTTTCCATGGAACTACGTTTGGTGACAAAGCTAAGCTATTTGACAAGTTGCAGAAAGTGAAAAATTGGTGTTAAGTACTTTGCAAAGGAGATAGCATCCTTGCTTTCATGCAACAATCAAGAATCATTAATTATGATAATAACACAACATTAGAGGCATAAATAAACAAAGCACACAAGACCATAAGAAACTAAATCAAAGTTTTAAATTTTCCCTTCATCCCCTGAAATCTAAATCCAAAAATTGGGCCACACCATAAGAAACTAAATTGAAGTTTCAATTTTCTCCTTATTTCCCAAAGCTCAAAATTCAAAAATTGGAAATTCACATAATCCTAACCCTAATAGCCATAAGCAAACCCATCACCCATAAAAGCTACACCCAAAAAAGAACAAGATCCCAGGTACCTCCACAATAAAACTCTTCATTACCAAATACGCTGCGTAAAATGGTCACAATGGAGAAATTGTGTTGTACACCTACGAAACAAAATAATTTTTGTGGCATCATGCAGCGAAAAAGGACTAAGAACCCACCTTGTGAGACCACGTCGACGCATGATGATGATAAAGCGCATTGAAGACTAGGTCCTTAGTATGAAACATGTGGTGGAACATATGTGTGGGGAAGGAGATCATGCTATAAGAGATGGTGGCAAAGGAGGAAAACAAGTGACAGGGGGAGAGAGGAGGCGGAAGGGAATAAATAGGCTCTATTTTAGGTTTTTGGATTTTACTAAGGACATTATTGTCTCATATTTAAAAAATGTAAAAAAAATAGTTTTTGGTAGACCATATCTTTGGTTGTCCACTGGAGAACTGGTCTACAAATAAATTAATATTTTAAGTTAAAATAAATTATATAAAAGAATGTAAAAGATGTAAGGCCCAAAAAGTAATTTAAGAACTTTATTCAGAACTTACTAGAGTAAAATTCTATTGGGTTATCAAATGACCCATTCTAAATTTGTCAAAACAAAAGAGAGAGATGAAGAATATAGTAAAATTGAAGTAAAGTAAGTGTATATTAAATATTTTTAATATCCTTGATGTGTATTGCAATTAGACATTTTTTACGTTAATGTAAATTTGTCATCAATTTTATATATTACAATTTGTTATTCATAATAACTCCTTCTCATTATAATTATGAATTTTTTTGAGACATTTGTTTCAAGATGTTTACCTATATTTATAAATATCAGATTTTTGTGAAATAACTAGAAATGTGATTATCAGGAGATATTAAAAATGTTTCATTAACATTCCTTATGTCTCTATGCAAAGGTATGAGAGAATGTTGTCATTATACATAATTTCATCATTACATATACACTTATTTGAACCCATAATATAAATCAATTATATATGAATACAAAAATAAGTTGTATGCAAATAAAATTCAAATATAGTAAAAAAAAATCTTAACATAGTTGTAACTGCAAATGGGTAATTACATAATCTTTCTCCTTGCTAACTCCTTATCCAAAGTCTTCTACTTCTAGTAGTCGGTGCTTGTCAGTCAAAGAGACCTACCAAAGGTATTTTGAGGCTCAAGTCAGAACTCGGACGAAAGCAATAAATGAGTATTTAGTGCAATATGAACAATAACTTACCTTGATATTTCCACAGCTATTTATACGTGTTTTAATGGCCCTTGGACCTATGGGCCTTGGTACGTCATTACCATTTTAGGTAACACTCTGATAATTGTCATTAAGGTTTCTGTTAATAACATTAATGATTCTTACTTATGGTAATCATGCTTTATGGTTTATGATCATGATTCTCCATCTTTGGGTATCCGGGTACTCGACTAGGCCAAGTATCCGATCACCAAGCCGAGCACCTGGTCAAAGGCAAAAGTATTTTTTAGGGGATGTTCGGGTATTTGACCATGATGACTACCTTAATTCTTTAAGCATGGTTCTATTGAATATGTAGGTATGCGACTAGGCAAGTGTTCGGCCATGTTGACTGGTCGAATACAAAATAGTTTCTAGCTAGTGTTCAAGTATTTTGTAAGGTTAAATACTTGAGTACTCATGTGTTTTTTGGATATTAACATGATTCATATTTAGGTACTCAGCCTCAAGGGATGACTTGTGCTTCAATATGTTGAAGGCCAAACGGTATATATGGGTTTTCGACTTGGCCTAATACCCAGACGGTCTAATAGTATTAACTAACTCAATGTTCAATTGGATAGAGACTCGTCAAAGATGATAAGATGGCATAAGTTACATGTTGTAACCATGATACCCATAGTGGTCACAATAGCATATGTAGTAGAATGAATAAAATTTATTTTTCCCTTAAAAAACCAGATGTAGCCTTAAACTGTGGATCCTATAAATTCCCCAATGCAATAGCATTATAACGCCTCTATGGCAGCTCTTTAACAATATTGATCCTTAACCCTTATCATGGGGGAAACCCTACAAAATATGATCATTGTTTAAGAATTAATAATGTCTAAAAGAATTAATGTTACATAGACTATATGTGAGGAGTGAGGACCACCGAGCACATGGATCAACTGACATGGAGTTTTTCAAACTTAATTAGAAATCTCAAGTTTTAGTTCTGGATATGCAGTTACATTAAATACTTGAAAGGATATTTTTGTTACTCATAATGTTCCTACTCGACTCAAACATGATCGTTCTGATAAAGAATACATGTGATCTAAAAAAAGACTATTTGTGAGGAATGTTTTGGAAATATATATAAAAAACAAAGAGAAATAGCACAGGTATGGATGAAACTGTTGTTGTAGTTTTATCGAGGGATGTGTTATTGACACTACCACAATTGCTAATGACACTATCCACATGGGTGTCTTTTACTTGTATTCCAAAATTACTCACTGGATAGAAACACAACAAAATCGTATTTCCATTATTATTTGGGAGTGCAAAAAAAAAAAGAAACAAAAATATGATTTTGTTGTATAGTGTACATTGGAATTGTACTTTTGTTGCACTCACAAAGGGTGAAAAAATAAATGCAATGGAAATACAATTATTTTGTTGTACTATACATCAACGAAATCATATTTATGTTTTTTTTTGTTTTGTTTTTTGCTAAACGGAATTGTATTTTCATTGTACACTCATCCCCTTCCCTTTTCCCTTCCCTTCCCTTCCTCTACAAACACAAACGAATCTTGACCACTCACAACAACATGAATCTCGATGGGTGGCAGGTTTGGATCTCAATGCGATCGAGGAAGTGTGACGCAGATCTTGAAAGTGGGTGTGCGTGACTGTGTTGGAGGATGACATTGGGGTGTGTGCTGAACAAAAAGGAAGGTGGGATACCAACTAAGGAGTGAGGGAGAAGTCTGAGAAAAAGGATGGGGAGGTTATTGGCACTACTAACTGAGTGAGTAAACGAAGAATTTTGCATGTGTTGGTAGTGCCAATAGCAAATTTGGTAGCAACCATAACAACAACCATTCTTGAGGAGACTTGAATCCTGCATTCCCACAAGTGTATCCTACACCCCTCTATTTCGTTTGAAATTACCCCATTACCCTTAATGAATTGGCACATCCCTCCCTAACCCAAACATCTTTCTCCTCAAAAGCCTAACACCTCCCTCCCACAACGCCTCTCTCACCTGCGACTCACCTCCTTCTCGCGAAGGCTACTTCCTTCCTCCTTCGTCTTGAAGTTGTGCATCCTTTCCCCTTTCATTCCTCCTTCGTCATTGAAGGTAAGGTTATTTCTTTCTAGTGTGGGTTTGGGTTCTGGTGGGATTGGGGTTCGTTTCTTTTTTAGGGGTTAGGTTTTTGTGGGTGACAGGTTTTGGTGAGGGTTGGGTTCTGGTTTGGAATAGGCTTCTGGAATGGTTACTCCATAAAAGCTATTTTGTAATAGCCATTGACTATTCCGGAATGGCTATTCTGGAATGGCTGTTCCAGAATAGTCATTTCGGAAGCCTTTGCCTGTTCTAGAATGCCTGTTCTGGAATGCATAGTAGACAAGCTATTTAAATCTTGTTTGAAAATGAATTTGAGTTGTTGATTATAGTGATGTTAAAGCTAATTATCATTAAATCACAACTGAATTCCTATGACTAAAAATGATCAAAGATGAGCACAACTTTGTTAGCAGTTGATCAGGCATTACTCCCAGGATTGTTTCTTTGAATTCCGTACATTCAAACTAGTTTAGAAAATGTCATCATTGCCTATTCAAATTTTTTATTGTTAGTGTAAAAATTAGAAAATATATTCTATTGTTTACAACTAATTATTTCAAAGGAATGTCTCTTTTTTTTTTCTTAATTTATAATTTATTTTTTCATTTATCATTATAACTTATAAGTGCTCAACTGTTTCCATATCCCTTGTTAGTAATATTATTTCTTCTTGCAATTTACTCAAAAAATTAATAATAGTAGTTAAGAGAACAAGTTAATGTCTTTTTCTTTTATTATATATTATCAGTGTGATCCCCTATAGACCAAAGTTAAGATTATATTATTTATGTTAGTATATTTAATTTGATTTGAACCCCCTTACAATTTATTCTTAGTAGTTTATTTATGTATAGTTTAGTTGTAATATCTTATGTTAGTAAATTAATTTTCAGATGGCTCGTACAAAAAGGGTTAGTTTTGATGGTGATGATGGCAATGACAGATGTGTTAGACCTATAATATCAAAACAAAGGCGATGTGTAGGAGCTCCAATGATGGACCCTTTGGACCAACCTTGCCAAGTAGAGGCTTTGGGGCATGTTCAGCCTGTTGACAACCATGAGCTAGAAGCACCTATTGTATTCCCTAGTGGCCTTGAGGACACATCACAACTAACTTCATATGCTGATCATGTGGCTTGGGAAATATGGAGTGGCATGGTAAACTACTAATACTAAGTTTGTTTCAATATTTATAATTGATTCAATTATTGTAAGTTTCATTTTTGGAACTTATTTAGTAACTATCTATGTTCTTGCAGGAACGTAGTGAGCTATAGTTAGTATCACGGGGAAGAAAGTTTTAGTCAGAGATTGTCCTACATGACCAGATACAAGATGTGGTCAAGGGGTTCATTTTATTTTCGTTGACTACATGCAGTTATCACACCATAGACAAGGGACTCTTGTCTGCTTTTGTCGAGAGATGAAACGTAGACACAAACACCTTCCATTTTCCTGGGGGAGAGATGGTGATAAACCTAGATGACACGACGTCATTGCTTCACATTCCCATTACAAGACAATTTTGAACATATGGATAAGGAAGTGGCAATTCCCGTGCTTATTCACTTACTTGGAGTTTAATACGATACTTCATTTGATGAGATAAAGAAAGCAAGAGGTGGACAAGATCTTACAATGCTCCACAACGAGATCTATCTACACCAACAAATTGCATTCTATGAACCTCATCTGCAATATGATTCAATGCATACCTTGAAACAAATCCACGCAATCTCTTATACAATTGTACATTAAAAGTTTGATCATCAACAACGTGAATGCTATGTTCAAATGAGGGTTTAATTTCATTATGTTGCATAATGATCATGTTGTTCATTGCATCCCAACATTTACACAATGTCTCTCATGCTAGTATGGAGCAATAACTTCAATGCCCTTTGGGCAGACTCGACCCTAGAAAACAAGTTTAAGACAAGCATCCCAATAAAATGAACATTTTATACAAATACTAGTTTAATAGACCATTGGTTATAAGTTAAATACCTGTTGGTTGTTGTGCTACCCAAGTGTATGACTTTATCTGCCCATGCCTTTACAAATCTTTTCTTGTGTGGGACCAATCAAGTATCTTTCACATAGGCAACAAACTCACGTCAGGGTGCATAGACAACTTCAAACTTTGTCAGATAATCTTCATAGGCAAACTTTGTAGGACAAACCATAACAAAAATCCAAGCCTTTGAACCCAGGCTTTTTTGGGAGTTACATGTTGTTTGCACTTTTCTTTCACATTCTTATCAATATGAAATTGGCACAACAAATTATGTGAATCAGGAAACATAATTTTCACTACATTCATCAAAGTTAGATCTTTGTTTGTGATAATCACTTTTGGCAATTCATCATGTATGCTAAAAAGTCTTTGAACCTTTCAAGTGCCCACACAAAGTTTTCTTCACATTCAACTTTCATATAAGCAAAAGCAGCAGAAAGTGTCAGCCCAATACAAGTAACACCAACAATCTCAAGCAAAGGTAGCCTATACCTGCTGGTTTTGTACATACTATCCATGAAGAGCACTACGTTAAATGCATTCAACAACTTTAGCGCATCATGATATGTTAAAAAATTGTCACGCATAACTTCTTCATCATTTATTACATGTCACTGAATATACATATCACTCTCTAACAAATACATTAAATGTTGCATTTCTATTCTAGGGCCTCTGAGAGATCTCTGATATGTAGTTATGGCACTATACACTTGTCAAATGGTGGTGATATTTTTGTTAATGTCAGAAGGATATTTTTAGGCTTCACCACACTCTTTGTCATATCAGTAAGCATTGTCTTCTCAATACGCGTTAGTCGACCTATATATGGATGGCCGACCAATGTCTTAGCAACATCATGATTATGACACTCACACAAAACCCTAAGTGGTCTTCCTTTCAACCTAAAGGGGAAATCACATTTTCTAGTCCCAGTGGTCATCTTTGCATCCTTTTTATATTGCTTATATTTGCCACCCCTCTCACAACTTAAGACGACAAATGTCTTCCTTCCAGGTTTTCCATTTGTTGTGTTTGACCTTAAAATGACAACAACAAAACCCAACTCAAATGCAACCTCCGGAACTAGGGGTGTTCACGGGTACGAGTCATCCGTGAACCCGAACTAATCTGAACTGTTTGGGTTGGGTCATTTATGTATTTGAGTCAAAACCGAACTGAATCAATCAAAACCGATCATGTACGGGTTGGATCATGGGTTTAGATTTATAGATCTGTTGACCCGATCCGTGATCCCATAATAATAATATAAAATTTATTATATATATATATATATATTAAAAATTAAAAATTAATTTTTTTCTCCCCATAGTTTAGCATATGGCCCAATTAATTTGTTTCTTTTGCAAAAAAAATTAATAGAAACAAATTTTATTTGTCACTGAATTTGGACATAATTATGAATAATTTTAGGCAATAGCAGTGTAGCACAACAAATTTTTAATAGATAAATAGTATACTTGAATTTTGGTTTTTTAAAATAAATAATATTAAGCATAACTCTTCACTTCTAACAAAATACTTGAGTTCATGCACATGCGATGTTCTGCTCATATTTTGAATTTAATTGTTAGTGATGGATTGAAAAAAATTGACCTATCCATTAGAAAAATAAGAGTTGCATGTAAGTTTGTGAAGTCTTCTCCAATTAGATTTGCAAGTTTTAGGGGTTGGGTTTCAAATTTTTTGTTTTCTGAAAACCAAACCGAACCGATCAAATTTGATTGGGTTGGGTCCTAAATTTGGTCAAAATCGATCTGAACCGACCCGCAAATACCCCTATCCTGAACTCATTTCAATAATTCATCTTGAGTATCAAATACCTACATAAATAGCAAACATGTTTTTGGTCAAAGTTCACCTAACAAGTATTAAATACATCAACAATTAAATAAACTACCTCTTAATCACACACAATAAAATCACCTTCGTAGTTGTAAAAAATTTGTTGCAATCTTCATTTTTAATGATATCATCCACATCCATGTAAACTTCATCAGACATCTTATTACTGAAGTAATCCTCCTTCCAAAATGACCATTCTGTAACCAAAAAATGCTTCCAGAATTACCTTTCCATAAGTAGAAAAAGCTTCCAAAACGACCACTTCATAACCAAAAAAGGCTTTCGGAATAGCCTTTCCATAACAAAAAAAAAAGCTTTTGGAACAAGATTTCCATAAGCAAAAAAAGTTTCAAGAATTAGATTCCAGAAAGAGGGTTCTAGAAAATATTATTGGGCTTACGAAAAACTCATTCCAAAAGCAACAAGTGCACCCCAGATCAAGCATTACAGAATGACTATTTTTGCTTCCAAAACTGGATTCTTGAAATAACATTTATGGATGCAAAAATAACCATTACATAATAGGCTTTTTGAAATGGCTATTTTTGCTTCTGGAAAAGGTTTTTCCATGACGACCATTCTAGAAGCAAAAGTAGTTGTTCTGGAAAGTGTAACACCCTGAAATTTCGATAACCGAAAATAGATGTTTAATGTATTTCTTATATTATTTAGTTTAGATTAATTGAAATGTTATGTGAATTATCCATGTGCAATTTATTGGTGTAGATGTCAAGTTTTGTGGAGTTTCTTGAGCTGCGTTGAAATTGTGTAATTTCGAGTTTGACCCAAAAACATGTTTCAGTAAAATCACCATTATGAATTGGTTAACCATTGGATCGTCTTAAAATTTCAAAGGTATGTTTTAAACCCACATATACATAGGTTTACCGTTGGGATTCTGGAAATAACACTTTAAAAATGAGAAATTATTTTTCACTGAACCAGAAATTTTAAAATTGGGTCAACTCACCCAGCGAATTTTGGAAGGCATTTTGGCTCGCCTGGGCGAGTCAAGGCGATTTTAAAAGCATGCAGCAACCTCCAAATCACAAAAATGGAGTCTCTTTCTTCCCCAAACAGCACCCAAGTCCCCCACCCTCCTCCTCCACTCACGGTCACCGGTGACCACCACTAGCCACCGCAGCTTGCCGTTGGACCACCGCACGGAGATTAACCATTTAATCGGAGCAGAATCTTCAAAACTCAACTCAAATTTTTGGTATAGAATGGAGCCTCCAATCCTTCTTTCTTGGTTTCTTTAAGGTAAAACCTTGGTTTCCTTTGTCATCTCCTATCTAGTTTAAGCTTCTCTTAGTGTCTCTTGCGTTTTGGGTACCGTTGTGAGAGTTTTACCACTTCCTTTGAAAACCCTTTGAAAATGAGATGTTGTAAAAGTTTCTTTTATGAAACTTATGTCATTTCTGTGATCTTTGTTGAGCCCTGGGCATATTTGTGTAAACATTATTTCAAAATGATGACTTTTGATGTGGACTCCCAAAACACCATTTTAGCTTCTTTTTTTTTTTTAATTTTGAGTGGGTATTTGACCCCGAATGTTAATGTTAACCTTGTCTTTGAAATCTATACTAAATTATCTTCAATTTGGTATATGGAGATCTGCGTTCGAACAAGCACGCGTATTCGATGAATCATGAAACAACACTGATAGGCTACAATAGGGAGAACTCCTAGTTAGGTAAGGCGAATTTATTGTTTAATTATAGTTTTGGTACCATAGTGGGGGCCAGGGAATCCAACTATGAGGATATATGTATGTCCCTGTTGTGTGATGTTTTAAGAAAAGTTATGTTTTAAACTAATAGGATGCGATATATTTATCATTGATGTATGCTTGTTCCTATTGTGTGCTCGTTTTCGAGAAAAACCGTATTTTTAATTAGTGGGATGCGGTGAATTCGTTATTAATGGATAAAACTATGAATGATGTTGTTGTTGTAATTGATTGGATTTTAGGAAAAGTCTTAATTACAAAGGAGACTCTGCCCAAAATTTTATAATATGTTTTCCTATTTAATTCTTTATTAAATTTTTAAATGGGCATAAAAGTGTGTTTTCTATATTATAGTTCTCTTCTTTAATTTAGAATTTCCCTAAAATACAAGTCTCGTAGTAATATGGATTGTGGATGGATGAGGTGATATTGATGTCATTGATAATGTTGAAATATGGATTGTGAATGAATGAGATGATGTTAAATATTGATGTTTATGATGATGGTATTGAAATAAAATGATGTTGATGTTGTTGATGATATTGAAATTGACATTTTATTGATGTGTTGGTGATGGTTGAATGAGATAAAGATGATGTGTTTGATGATGTATAAATGATATAATGATGATGTGGTTTATGATGTTTAAATGAGATGATGATGAAATGGATGTTGATGTTGAAATGAGATGAAGTTGATGTTTATGAGGATAATGTTGATATAAGATGGATTTGATATATATGATGATGATATCGAGATGAGGTGATGTGTATGTACACTGATACCCATGGGGGTGCATGATTGGTCATCCTTGCAGGGAAGGATTTGTTCCTGGCCATGATCTTGCATTGATGGTGCCCATGGTTGTCATTATGTGATGTGGATATACATGGATACCCATGGGGTGTATGACTGGTCAAACTTCCGGGGAGGGATTTGTTCCTAGCCATGGTCATACATTGATGGTGTCATGGGTGTATGTTGTGTATATACACGTGGGGTGCAGTGACCGGTTGGTTATCCTTGCGGGGAAGGATTTGTTCCTAGCCACAGTCAGTGCATCGGTGAGCTCACATTGGTGTGTTATGTATGTACATAGGGGGTGTATGACTGGTCATCCTTGCAGGGAAGTATTTGTTCCTGGCCATGGTCATACATTGATGATGACCATGTTCATGTGCATGGGCTGAAAACACGGGTACTAAGGGGTCATCAGGTTTGAAATTCCCTAACAATGCTGGCTGATCATCGGGGGGAATGGCCAATGCACAACAGGGTGGCCCTGATAGGCGGTGAATCATTTTTTCTGTGAGAGGCTATTTCCGAGATATGGTACCACATTGCATGTTGATAGATGATTCAGGTGCATGCATCATTCTATGCATGATTGTTTGAGTTGTGAAATGCATTGGATGATTGGTTTGTTGAGTGTGTATTGGAATCATGAATTTTTGTTAATGATTTTGATGGGTAATATTGTTTCCTTCCCAATTGCTGCTATCTGATGTTTGTTGGCTTTATATAATAAACTCACCCTTGCATTTGTTGTATCGTGTTGTTGGTACATGTGATGATCACGAACCTTCGTTCGTGGGAGCAGATGAGCAGCAGTAGGTGACCTTGGAGGGAGATCTTTTTTTTTTGTTGGAGCACCGAACTGACATGATAACGATGGAATTCTTTTTGGAAAAGAGTTGTGTTTTGTTAATCAACTCTTTCCTAGTTAGTTCATTGATTTTTTTATGGTCATGTAATTCCAAATGTAAATATTTGTAAATATAACTAGATTATGTTCTGACATGTGAATGATATGTAATGTTTCAAATGTACATCTATATGTATTCATTTATGTATTTGTTCTATTCTATGATAATTGTATTGTCATGAAAAATTTACTACCATTTTCATAATCAAATTAATAGAGTTTTCATTAAAAATTGAAATTCACACGATATAAAGTTAGTGATATCATAGTGACAAGGCGGGTCGTTATAGAAATTTTTTTATGAAAATAGGTCCCCAACGTGAATGTGAAGCGTTGAAACGTACCTTTGGCATGGAGAGTTGGAGGAGAATAGGGACTTCTACGTTGGAATCTTTGATTACTATGGGAAGAAAACTTGAGTTGGAGAAGAATTAGAAAGTGGGGTGCACTGTAGGAAGAAGAGAAGAACGAATGGAAGGGGTTGTGCGTCTACTGCTACTACGAGAGAAATAAGATGAAAAAGGAAAAGAAGATAAAAGAGGTAACTTGAGATTTTATAAAAAAAAAAAAAATGGGAGGTGCAGAATTCAAGTCTCTTTCTTGAGACATGTTAGAGCCTAATGTTTCAATATAATCCCAAAATTTCTCACAGACCAAACACTTGTGGGAATTTCTTCCTACACCAGCCAAAATTCCCATAAACCAAGCATTATACAGTGAATATCAAAAATTGCCCTTTAGTAAAAGGGTTAAGTACGGACACACCATTCAGCTTCTTCTTCTTTTCGCCTCCCACCATTCTCACACCCTTCTCCTTCTTCGGTTCTCCACCCGCATCATCCAGTTTTTATTCGTGCACCCAGCGTTGTCATTCATCTTAACAAGGACTGCTTCGCCATTCATCATTTATTTCATCTGATTTTTGTCACCGCTGTCGTGAGTTTATCTGTTTCATTTTTCTACAAATTATATTTTTGTGATAAACATATATGGATTGTTAATCCGCATAAGCCATACGGATTGCCAATCCGTACGATTTTTTGTATTTATTTTCAATCTTTTTTTAATTTTTTGTATAACTGCATTTTTTTCATTAACATCCTTTATTTATATTTCAATTAAAGATTTATTGAATTTATGGATTAAATATAAATGGTTGTTTTAGAAATCATTGGATTAAGAATACTTATGAGAATACCTTTAAGAATACTTTTGATGATTAACATGTTGATTTAGAGGTCATGAAAATAATTAAAATTAACTGTAAATATTTGTAATCGTACTTTGGTGAAGTTATGGGTTGATTTGAATTGTTAGGCTAATTATTGGGAAAATTTATAGATTATGGTTAGAACAAGATGATTGTGTCGGACTTTAGGCAGAGTTGGCGGCAGAGCCTTAGGTAGAGACGTTAGGGCTAATGAAGAAAAGCCCCAAAGTGCTAAATGCTAACAGCGTTGACACGTAGACAACAGGTACGTCCAGCTGTTCCTGAGGATGTTGTGTTGACGAGGCTCATGAGGAGCCTGACATTCTAGTTATGGAGGATGGAGGTGCTGATTTAGAGGGCTTTCCAGGCGGGCCCTAAGATACATCAGTGTTGACAATGTATGTTGATCATGTGGCAGCTAGAGTGGGCAGGAGAGGTACTTATGTGTTTAATTATTTACATATTTTTGTCATTTTAATTGTTATAATTAATTATAATTAATTGCAGGAACATGTTGAGTTGAAATTGGCTTCTCATGGAAGGAATGTGCAGAAATTTTGAAGGCCTGCACCTAAAATTGAAGGTTTAGTGGTTGGTACCGGCTTAAGCCCTTTGATTACATGTTCAGTGGAGACAGGAGGTAAGGACTAATATCTGCTTTTGTGGAAAGATGGCACAAGGAAACCAGCAGTTTCCATCTGCCTATATGATAGATCACTATTACCCTCGATGATGTGGCATCCTATTTACATTGACCAATTATAGGTGTCTTCCAAACCTATGATGTAAAAGATGTAGAGGAGGCAGTCTAGTTATTCGTTGAGTTTCTTGAAGTCATTGCAGAAGAAGCAGAAGTTGAGACACAACAATGCCACAAGGCATATGTTCGACTTTCTTGGCTGCGAGATAGTAATTGTCTCAAATTTGAGTTAAGGCAATCGATTTGTAGCAGTGATCACCGATGTCACATCGCTTCAAAACAAATAAACTATGCTAATTCTATAGCACATGATTAACTTGGTCGACTCAGAGATACAATCAATTTGGTTCCAACTTCAAATCACTATTAAACAATAGGGGGATTTTTATCGAAGAGTTTGTAGGCAATGAACAAAAATTGTGAAAACACAAACTACAATTGAAGAAAAATGTAGAAACTGACAGAATTTATAAGAGGTATTGTAAAACAAATTAAAGAATATCAATCTAATTCACCAAACCAAATAATGTGAATTATCATAGTTCTCAGATAATGATCTTGTTATGAAAGTTCGTTCAATATCATTAGAAGCAGTTCAATTGAATTAACTCTTAAATTAATTGAAACCACAAACCTAATTGAAATATCATCCAAACAATCTGTGATTAAAATTTGAAATTAGGAAATGAATCAATAAACTAATCTGTTTTCAATCCTAATCACATTCATAATCATGAAAATCGAATAGAGGATTGAAGAAGAAAATGAACATTCACACAAATATTGAAATACCATACCAGAACTCAAATTCTCCTTGTTTAGACTGGATCCTTGTATTGATTGATTGTTTAGCCTTCCATGATCATCATCAGTGGAAGATCCACAAGATTTGTGCAACAAAATAGAAGAACGAAAACGAAAATGAAGAAGAAAACTGAAGAACAATTGAGAGAAAAGAGAAAGAAATTTTGATTTTGGAAACTTCTAAAAGAAACTACAAATTTTGTTTGTGCTAAAATGAAGTGTATCTCTAAATAAATAATTGCACTACTATATAGTGACTGAGTCAGTAGGAAAGGACGGGCCATGATTAGGCTCATCTAATCTAACTAATTACTAATTACACTAATTCGCAACCCAAAACTCAAGTGCAGAGGTTCTGACTTCCAAGCCTAAAATAACCCTTAAAATGATAGAATTGGCCTTGGCTTATCTTTGACAAAATTGTAGGTCTTTTCTTTATTTATCCATGGACTACTCATATGCGCCATTTGGAGTTCTGTAGAACTCTCTAGGTCCTGCACAAGGGAGAAAGGGCAAGTAAGCAAAAAAATCTGAAAATAAGCAACAATCATCAGTTAAGCCCAATTGTTTGCCTAAAACAAAAACTGAGTTAGAGTGAGAAAATAAAATTCCAAGAGAAATCAAATAAGCTAAGAAGAATATAAAATTATTAAATTAAAAATGCTCAATCAAAATACCCCACACTTAAACTTTTGCACTCCTGGGCAAAACTAAAAGAAAGACTAAGAAAAATTCAAACTAAAGTAAACCACAAACTAAAAGAAATGTATGAAAAAGGCACACACATTTTTCAATGGATCCTAACAATGCACCAAAGTGAGAAAGCTGAAAAATGGAAGAATGATATTAAGGTAACAAATAATTCATGAACACATGATCACAAAGTGCAAAGTGAAAAAGTAGTCAAGTTAAAATTAAGAATGAACCAAGGTGATAGAAATCTCTCAAAGAACAACACTCAACCTCTTCTAATGTGTATAGGTTTATGTTTACACTCAAACAACACATGTAATTAACACATCCAAATTTTGACAAGACTCTAATTCATTCAACTTGAAATACACATGCATCAAAAGATCATAAGGACTTTATTGGTTTGTAATTTATGGCTCAGGTAAAGGGTGGATAAGAGAAGGATATTAAGGCTAAAACTAAGAGAAAAGATGGGCAATGTGGAGTAAGCCAACAAGTAAAAATAGGGGTAGAAACAAAGAAACAAGGTGGAGAACAACAAAATTAAAATAAAAAGAACTTACAAGAATGAAAATGAACCACAATAACTTTTATTGCATTTTTTTTCTTTTTCTTTGTTTATACATTTTTTTCTTTGAACTTTTTATTTTTAAACTCTTTCTTTTCTTTTCTTTCCAAATAAAAATAAATAAAAATATCCCAAGCTTGTTTGAAACTCACTCTCAAAACAATTCCAAGGTCTCTTTTCTCCCTAAAGTTAGGATAACATGGTATCCATTTTTTTTTAGTTTGTAATGAGCTACACAAGAAAGAAAAGGTTAAAGGCTAAAAAAGGGTGACAATGGATAACAACGCAAGGATAAGTTTATTTGACTAGTGGATAAAAGAAAGAAGGCCTAAATCCTCACAATCAAAGCATGTGCAACATGGAATGTCAAAAGAGGCAAAGCAAAACATAGAGTAATATAGCATAAGGGTGAAATTACACATGAAAGAATATGAATGAAATAATGTGATTCATCTACAAAGGTCCAAAAACTCACAAGACATAATTCTATAACACATGATCCATCTTAAATTCTATTTCTCAAGCCTACTTATCACTTCAACAATTGCAACAATGATTCACATCAAGCATGAAACCTTTTAATCCAACAAAAATTAGTACATTTCTCACAATTTATACAAGTTAGAAATCCTATGAAAAACATGAAAAAGTGCCTAAATTCTAATTTTTATTTTCTAAATGTAAAAACAGAATAACAACAAAACAAAACATATACAACAACACAATAAAAGAAACAACAACAAAAACAAACAGAAATAGAAACAAAAACAGAAACAAACAACATAAACAGAAACAGAAACAGCAAACAAAAACCTAAAACAGAAACAACAAACAAAAACAAAAAATAGAAAACATAAACATAAACAACAAACATAAACAAAAACAATATTTGTAATCCTTCACCCCACACTTGAAATGCACATTGTCCTTAATGTGAGCATGCAACGAAATGCAAACAAAGAGACAACAAATAAAAGAAGGGAAAAGGAAACTCCCCAAATGTCATTCAAGGCACATCATCACTTAAAATTGGCAAGACCAAAGAGAGGTCCGCCACAAGCTCCTCCTCCACTTGCAGGCTCTCATGAAATAGCTTGAGTTGGCGACCATTCACTTTAAAGACCTTGTCGGTAACTTCATTTTAATCTCAACTACACCATGGGGAAAAACATTAGTAATAACAAAAGGTACATCCTATCTAGATCAAAGTTTACCAGAAATAAGCTTAAGGCAACAGTTAAACAAGAGAACTTTTTGGCCAATATGGAACTCCTTCCTAAGAATCCTAGAGTAATGAAATCTCTTCACTTTCTCCTTGTAAATTTTGGAGTTCTTGTAGGCTTCTAAGTGGATCTCTTCAAGTTCTTGCAATTGAAGCTTCCTTTCCATACCCGCTGCATCAAATGTTATGATACAACTCTTCACCGCCCAATAAGCACGGTGCTTAATCTCCACCAGAAGGTGGCATGCCTTACCAAAAACCACCTTATAGACATCTCCAAAGGTGTCGATAAGTGGTCCTGTGAGTTCATAAAGCATCTTCAAGTAGCTTGTTTCAATCTTTTCTGTTAGGTTGCACTACCTTCTGTAACACTTGCTTGATCTCTCTGTTAAAAACTTCTGCTTGGCCAATAGTTTGGGGATAATAAGTTGTAACAACTCTATGCACAACCCCATACTTCTGAACCAAGGATGTCAATGACTTGTTATAGAAATGGCTCCCCTAGTCACCGATAATGGCTCAAGGCACACCAAACCTGCAAAAAATGTTGGATCTCACAAAATCCACAACAACTTTAGAATCATTAGTTCTAGTGGCCTTAGCTTCAATCCATCTAGAAACATAATCAAAAGCAAGCAGAATATATGAAAAACCATGAGAAATAGGAAATGAACAACATAATCAATACCCCATGCATCAAAAATCTCACAAAAAATAACGGGCTGCTGAGGCATCTCATGTCTATGTGTAATGGTCACTCCTGCTCTCTAACACTGCTCACAAGTGGTGGTAAATTTATGAGCATCTCTAAATATGGTGGGCCAATAGAACCCAAAGATTTCAATACTCTCCTAGCGGTTCGCTGAGGACCAAAATGACCGCCGGTAGGTGTGTCATGACAAAACTAAAGAATAGAATGAATCTCATGACCTGGCACACACCTGCGAATCACTTGATCACTACCAAACCTCCACAAATAAGGATCACCCCACACATAATATTTAACATCACTCTTAAGTTTATCTATTTGAGACATAGATGCATGAGGTGAAACAACAAATGCAACAATATAATTCACAATGTCAGCAAACCAAGGTGTAGTATGTGATGAATGCAAATGCATCAAATGCTCATCAGGGAAATTATCCTTAATAGGAAAGGATTCAACAGGTCACTCAATCCCGCTCAAATAATCAGCAACCAAATTTTCTGCACCACTCCTATCCTTAATGTCAATATCAAAATCCTGAAGAAGAAGCATCCACCTGATCAATTTAGGTTTAGCATCAGGCTTCTTCAATAGGTACTTCAAAGCTGCATGGTGAGTAATGAAAATAATATGGGAGCAAAGCAAACAAGATATGAATTTATCTAAAGCAAAAACAATAGTCAAAAGCTCATTCTCAGTGATGGTGTAGTTAACTTGGGGGCTGCATCTAAAGTGCGTGAAGCATAAGCAATGACATGAGATAGTTTATCAACTCTCTATGACAGCACAACCCCAAGTGCATAATTAAAGGCATCACACATGAGCTCAAAGAGATGTTCCTAATCTGGTGGCTGCATGATAGGAGAGGTCGTAAGCTTCTTCCTCAATTCCTTAAATGCCTCTTTGCAAGGCTGGTCAATCATAAAGTCTACGTCCTTTTGGAGAAGCTTGGACAATGGTAATGCCATCTTGTTGAAATCCTAGATGAATCTCCTATAAAAACCTGCATGTTCAAGAAAAGAACGCACTTCCCACACATAAGTGGGGTAAGGTAGAGAAGTAATAACATCAATCTTGGCCTTATCGACCTTAATACCTGTACTAGAGACCCAATGCCCTAAGACTGTACCTTCATGTACCATAAAATGATATTTCTCAAAGTTCAGAACAAGGTTAGTCCCAATACATCAGTCAAGAACTCTAGAAAGACTATCCAAACATGCATCAAAAGGAATCATAAATAGTGAAATCATTCATAAACACCTCCATGCAACTCTCTAATAAATCAAAAAAGATACTCACCATGCACCTTTGGAAGGTGGCAGGTGCGTTGCATAAGCCAAAAGGCACTTGGTGTAGGCAAATATGCCAAATGTGAAAATAGTATGAACAGCACACAAGAACCAAGAGGGGGGTGAATTGGTTGTTCTTGGTCAATTAAAAATTTCTTAAACAATCATAGTTAAAAAGGATTGTATAACCAAACAACTGCTGAATATTTTCAATCAATCAAACTTCAATCTTTAAAGAATGCAACGATTCAGAAGTTACCTCAGTTCAGAACTTGATCAAGTTCAGAACTTACCTCAGTTCCAGCATTTGAGAGATCATCATCTTCATTAATTGTGGAAGTGAGACACACATTTGTTTCTTCATCTTCAGTGGATGATTCAGAAGTTGTTGACTCATTATCTTCCCAAGTTATGTTGGCTCTCTTCGGCTTTATTTCTTTCTTTATCTTGCTTTCACCTTGTTGCTTTTTCAAATAGATAGGGCATTCAGATTTAATGTGGCCAGACTTACTACATTCAAATTAAATGAAGTTGTTGTCACTCCTTTTGTTGTTGTTGTTGTTGTTCTTTGTGAACTTTATGTTCTTGTTTCTTCTCAAGAACTTGCTGAACCTTTTGACAAGTAAATTCATGTTGTCCTCTTCATCATCTTCACTTGAGTCTTCCACCTTTTCCACCTTTGAGGATGCAGCTTTCAAGGTTATGCTTTTGTGTTTCTTTTCTGCATCTTTTGCATTGGTTACTTGGGACATTTCAAGTTCATACTCAAGAAGCTTACCAAATAGTGCAGCGATGGACATTTTGGATAGATCTTTTGATTCTTTGATTGTTGTCACCATTGGTTGCCATGGCCTTGTGAGACAATTCAAGATTTTGATGTTCAACTCTTCAGCATGAAAGATCTTTCCAAGACCAAGAAGATGATTTACTATGTGAGTGAATCTTGTTTGAAGCTGAGATATGTTTTCTGTGGGGTTCATCTTGAATATTTCATACTCATGTATTAAGGCATGCTTTCTTGATCTTCTTACTTCATTTGTACCTTCACGAGTTATCTCCAACATCTCCCACATCTCCTTTGCACTTATGCACCTAACAGTTCTAAAGAATTCATCAAAGGAAAGTGCAGAAGTAATCATATTCTTAGCTTTAAAATCATATTGAACAACTCTCTTTTCAGCATTTGTCATTTCATCCCATTCTTTGGGAATCATATCATTACCAACAGTTTTTATAGGAATCACAAGACCTTTTTCTATTGCATTCCAAGCACCTGGATCATTTGATTGAATAAAGATTTTCATTGTATTTTTCCAAAAATTGAAGTGCTCTCCTTTAAACATCGGAGGATGGTTGAGGGAGGCACCTTCCTTGAAGGTAATTTGTATGGTATTCATTTTCTTTTTAAAGAAAGATAGTGATCTTGAATAACACTCAAGAACCTGCTCTTGATACCAATTGAAAACAATAGGAATACCCACAATAACCAAGAGGGAGGTGAATTGGTTTAAACTTGACCTTTTAAAATTATTTATAAAATCAGAGTCAAATGATCTTAATCACTTTTAAACCAAGAATGTTTTTAATCAATCAAATTACTCGGCACAAGAAATCAATAGCTCAAAAATAGAACTTGTTGAGTAAGGATTATAACACCAAGAAAAAATGAACAAGATGAGTTGTAGAGATAGAGATAAAGAAAATCAACACAAGCAATTTATACTGGTTAACTTCTCAAGAGAAGTTACATCTAGTTTCTTCTAATCAACACTAAATTAGAGTTCCACTATTATAAAATTCAATTCTTACAAGCTTTACATCATACACACTTTATCAACACTAGATAAAGAATAGAAATCTAAAACCCTATTAGACTTCTAGTGATCAAGAACCAAAGAACACTACTCTGTTCTTCCCTAGAGAACACTACTCTAGAACAAGCTTCAAAGAACATTTTACAATAGCATCAAATAACAGAAATTGCAAAAACGAAATTACAATCAAAGATTATGGAGAGAAACAACCTGATGATCCCATGAATATGAATGCATGTGATTTACCAATCAGAGTTGAATGAGAAAGAAATATTTCAGAACATGCTCTCCAAAACTTCTTTGAGAATTCTTGTCCAAGTAATCATTCAAAAACCCATGAAGATTAAAGAGTGGGACAAGACTT
The DNA here is from genome assembly GCA_007407185.1 of Glycine tomentella. Taxonomy (NCBI): domain Eukaryota; kingdom Viridiplantae; phylum Streptophyta; class Magnoliopsida; order Fabales; family Fabaceae; genus Glycine; species Glycine tomentella. Next base: position 976,826 of record PYAF01002043.1, read on the forward strand.
TAGTTAACCCAGAAAATCACTCTAAAACTTTGAGAAGGCTTATGTGTATTCAGAATTTCGAAGTATTCAAGTTTCAAGCCAAGCTTCACTCATATTTATAACAACTTTTTATAACAAACTACAATCGATTACACATGCCAAATAATCGATTAAAACGACTCATATAATCGATTAGATTATCACTTAATTGATTAAAGATTTCAAGGCTGAATTCTGGGTTTAACAACGAACAAAGTAATCGATTAAAACGAGCTGTAATTGATTAAAGCAGTGAAGTTTTATATCTGAAGCCTCTTGTGTAATCGATTACAATATTTGGTAATCGATTAAGGCAGTGAAGGTTCCTTAAGAAACAAGCCTATGTAATCGATTACAATGTATGGTAATCGATTAAATTAGTGAAACATGATTTTCAAGATAGCTTGTGTAATCGATTACTTTATATGGTAATCGATTAAAGCAGCAATGTATTACTTTTGTTTTACACTATGTAATCGATTACAAATGTTTGGTAATCGATTAAAATGTTCTTCAATGTTTTTCCAGATTTAAAACTTAAGCAAACAATCGATTATACTGATGTGTAATCGATTAAAACAGTAGGATTACATTTTTCCAAAAACTTTACTCATTTTGTTTCTTTTTAAAATAGCTTTGATACTTTGATGAAAACATCTAAGCATGTAAATGATTATGTGAATACAATGCAAGGGTCAACAGATTGGCCTCTCATACACTTCATTTTGAATTACAATCTTCAAGGCATGTGAGAAGCTCAAAATATTCTTCCAAGTCAAAAGCTTCATTCTTCTTGTTGCTCCCCTCATATCCAACAGATTACTCCAGACAATTTTTTAACCTGTAATAGCCCAAAACCACATGTAATCGATTAATACATTGGTGTAATCAATTACATCAGTGAGCTTTTATACTATAATCGATTAACCCGAGGATGTAATCAATTAAGTCAGTGAGTAAGGCCTAGTTTTGGTCTTAGGGTAATCGATTGCTATATGTATTAATCGATTATTACAGAGAATTATGCAGTATGAATAGTGACATTTATCAGGCTTCGAATTTTGCTTCATGTGATGCATAATGAACTTGTGAGTTAGATTGCACGTTATTAAACACATCATTTACATGCTAATAAGAAGGAGGTTTATTGCATAATGAACTTTCATCAAATTTGTTTCTAAAAACCCACTTGGTGCCTATTGGCTTATAAGAAGGAAATTTAGGAACAGGTTCTCATACTTCATTTCTCTTGAACTATTTAGTTCATCATGCATAGCAAGCATCCAGTGTTCATCAAGTAATGTTTGATCAATATTTTTTGTTAAATTTGAGATAAACAAAGGCCATATCACAACATCAATTCCTGAAAGAAGATCTAGTGGATACTCCCTTAGTTGTTTCACCAATTATGTTGCCAAGGGAGAGATCTTTTGTAGTTATACAGTCTTTTGGCTTTTGAGTTGGAGTTGAAGGATCAATTACTTCATTTGTTTCATCCTTTCTCCTCTTATCAGTTTCATTGATTGAGAAATTTTTTTCCAATTGTCCTGCATCATTTTCACAACTCTTTTCCCCTTTTGAGTAGTTAGTTTCATCACATATTATATGTACAGATTCTTTAATCCTTTGTCACAAAGTTGGCTTATGCTCAGAAGATTATGCCTTAGACATTCAACGTAAAACACATTTCTGATTTTGGTTTTGAAGCTGTCACCAATAGTACCTTCTCTAATTATTTTTCCTTTGTTATTGTCTCCATAGGTGACAAATCCTCCTTCCTTTAATATCAGATTTATGAGCATGGATTTATCATCTACCATGTGCCTAGAGCATCTAATATCCAAGTACCATAGTGAAGCTTTAGCTCTTAGTTGCAACAATCAAATCAAGTTGCAAAGAAAGATACCCAATTAAGGTTGGGTCCATAGGGATTAGCTATTTTTCTCTTTTTCTTAGGAACCCATATGCATTCTCCATTAGGCACATAAAACCTTCTAGCATAACACTTGTGTGATGTGTGACCTTTCTTCATGTAGTAATGACATGTAATAAATTTTGATCTTCTTTCAAAATGAGTCATTTTAGTATGCTTTATTTTTGAAATCCTTTTTCAATTCATCTGTTTTGGAGGTACAAACTTGATGTTTTGAAAAGGTTTTGATTGATAGTTGTAACACAATCCATATTTATCACCAACATACTTTTGCACACTTAACATTTGGTTTAAACTACATTTCCCTCGATAGAGCTTTTCCAAGAGATCTACCAAGTAGGAGTTTTCTATTTGTAAAGTCATGCATTTTTCAAGATGGCTCTTTTTGAAATCATCAAATTCTTTTTGTAAAACTTTGTTTTTATCAAGATGCAAGTTTTTGAGCCTCCTTATGCATTTCATTAAAAGCATCAACTAGTTGATCAAATTCAGGATTTACTTCTGATTCAGCACTTGAGTCTTCTTCATCAATTCTTGATATTAGACAAACATTAGCTCATTCATTCTCACTAGAAGATTCAGAAGTTGTTGATGCATTTTCTTCCCAAGCTATGTAGGCTCTTTTGGGTTTCCCTTCTTTCTTTCCTTTCTTTTCTCCTAATTGCTTCTTTAAGAAGATTGGACATTCAAATTTGATATGGCCTTGCTTTCCAAACTCAAAGAAGTTGAAGTTCTTGTTGTTGTTGTTGTTGTTGTTGTTGTCATTCCTTTTGTTGAACTTTGTAAACTTTCTGTTCTTGTTTTTCTGCATGAACTTGCCAAATCTTTTGACAATTAGGTTCAGATTTTTGTCACCTTCATCTTCACTTGAATCATCATCTTTCTCAACTTTTGAGGATGCAGCTTTCAAGGCAATGCTTTTTTGTTTCTTTTCTGCATCTTCTGCATTGGTTAGTTGAGACATTTCTAATTCATACTCAAGTAACTTACCAAAAAGTGCAGCCATGGACATCTTTGACAGATCTTTAGATTCTTTGATTGTTGTCACTTTTGGTTGCCAAGGTCTTGCTAAGCATTTCAAAATCTTGATGTTGAGTTCCTCTACATCAAATATTTTGGCAAGACCAAGTAGATGATTGAAGATCTGTGTGAATCTGGTTTGAAGTTGAGAGATGTTTTTTGCTGCATTCATCTTGAACATTTCATACTCATGGATCAAGGGATGTTTTCTTGATCTTCTAACTTCAACAATTCCTTCATGATTGATCTCCAACATTTTCCACATCTCTTTTGCACTCTTGCACCTAATTGTTCTAAAAAACTCATCAGAGGACAAGGCAGAGACTATCATGTTTTTTGCTTTAAAATCATATTGAACTACCCTATTTGGGAATCTTTTCATTATCAACAGTTTTGGTAGTTATCAAATGACCTTTTTCAATTGCATTCCATGCACCGGGGTCATTTGATTGAATGAAAATCTGCATTATACTTTTCCAAAAGCTGAAGTGTTCTCCCTCAAACATTGGATGACGATTGAGGGAGGCACCCTTCTTGACGGTAATTAGTGTGGTATTCATTTTCTTTAAAAGAAAGTAGTTGTTTTGAGTAACATACAAAAACCTGCTCTGATACCAATTAAAAATTTCTTAAACAATCAGAGTTAAAAAGGATCGTATCACAAAACAACCCTTAAATACTTTCAATCAATCAAACTCCAATCTTTAAAGAATGCAATGACAACGAAAATATTTCAGTTGATGATCAAAAGTTATACCAACGAATAACAATTAATAACCACAAAAAAAGATAAAGAAGAAGTAGTTAACACCAAGATTTATATTGGTTCACTTCTCAACCTAGAGAAGCTACATCCAGTTCTCCTAACCAACTAGCTAGAAATTCCACTAATAGCAATTTGTTTCTTACAATCACTCTCAATCAGACCTACATTAAGAACAAGAAATCTAACTCCCTTAGACTATTTGTGACCAAGACATAGAGAACACCATTCTCTACTCTTCCTTCTAGAAATACGCATTCTAGACAAGCTTTAAGAAAAACTATTGTTTTAGTTACACAAACAACAAATTCTAAAAAGAATTAAAACCAAAGTAGTATGGAGAGAAACAACCTGATGATCCACTATAGATGAATGCAAATGATTACAAAACTTCAATCAAGGTTGAAAGACAAATCACAAAACATTCTCTCCAAGTTCTTCTGTAAAATATCGCCCAAAAAGAAATCCTCTCAAGAAATCTTGATGCTTGAGGATTTGAGGGTCTAACACAGAATAACTCAAAGTATACTTTCTCTCTTCATAAAGGTTATGAAATTTGTTGATATTTTGTTGTATTTGGTTAAAAAAATCAACATCTATTTGTAGAAAACTGTTTTAACTGTCAATATCGATTAAATCAATTATGTAATCGATTATATCACTTATGTAATCGATTAAATTACTTATATAATCGATTAAAGTGTTCTTGAGGTTTTTGAAAAAGACTTATGAACAATGTAATCAATTAAATCGTAATGTAATCGATTATCACAGGAAGTCCATTCTGTGATTATGAACTGTGTAATCGGTTACCACAAACTCGTAATCGGTTAAAATGTTCTTAGTTCTCAAGTAACAAATTACACTGTCTGGTAATCGATTAAACAAATGAGAAAATATTTTTCCAAAACTTAAAAGATTGAACACATGGCTTTTTATGCATTCATGAAAACCTTCTGTTTCAAAAAAGCATTTTATGAAAACATGAATGCAAACATGAATGAGTTTTATGCAATGGATCATAGGATGGCTCATCTTAGACATACACAAATTACATATGTCATTCAATTGAATTGGCATGTAAAAGCATAAATATTTCATAGTCTAAGAACCTTAGCTTCTTGGTCGTCTTTAGCTCTCCCTGAGTCTAACAAAATGGACAGGTGAATATGGTCCTTGCGAGTTGTCTGGTTAAGTCTCCTGTAGTCAATGCAAACCCGCTAACTATTGGCTACTCTAGTTGGAATCAACTCATTATCCTGGTTTTTCGCAATAGTGATACTCGACTTCTTAGGGACACTTGGACAGGTGAAACCCAAGTGTCATTTGAAATTGAATAGATGATCCCTGCAACTAGTAAATTCATCACTTCCTTCTTCATCACATCAAGAATAGTGGGATTCAGCCTCCTCTATGGCTGCCTTACGAGCCTAGAATCATCCTCCGAGATTATCCAATTCATGCAAATGAAAGGATTTATTCCAGGAAGGTCAGCAAGTGTCCATCCAATGGCGTTTTTGTGGCCTTTTAAAACATGCAGCAACTTATCTTCATGCTCAAGTGACAGGTTGCTAGATATAATGACTGGAAGCTTCTGAGCATCATCTAAATATGCATATTTAAGGAGTTCAGGTAGTGGCTTCAACTCCAAAGAAGGTGGATGAATGGTGGTAGGCAAGGAAAGGTTGGTGGCTAATGGAAGGGAGTAGGAGAATCAGAAATTGTATCTGTACCTACACCTGCAACACAATCAAAGTGAAATGCGAAGGACATCTCCGCACAAATACTACACACAATAGCAGAATCATCACAAGTATAATTACAAGAACCAAGATCAAAATCAGAAAAATCAGAAAGTAAATATGTACAAATATCTACATTATCTACTGCAACATCAAGGATATCAACAAGAAAGACAAAATGCTCCTCTACAGGATGTCAAAGGCCTCAAAAATGTTGAAATAGACAATGTCATCCCCAAACTCCATGGAAAGAGTTCCTGCATGCACATCAATTTTGGTCCTGGCTGTCATCAAGAATGGTCTCCCTAAGATCAATGTGGAACCATGGCTGGAAGACTCATTCTCCATATCTAAAATGTAAAAATCTCCTGGAAAAATCAAATCATTAACTCACACCGGCACATCTTTAATAAGTCCAAGTGGAAGTGCGGCACTCCTGTTGGCTAAGTGAATGACAACACCAGTGCATTTTAAATAATCAAGATGTAGTGATTTGTAAACTAATATGAGCATAACATTAATTGAGGCTCCAAGGTCAAGCATGACATTGGTAAAAGTACAATCTTTAATGGTACAAGGGACAGTGAAAGTGCCAGGATCCTTGCACTTCTATGGCAAGGTGGACGGTGGAATGGCAACAACAGTTTTGCCCTGTATAAGTGTAGAAACATTTATGTTCATCTTCACTTGCTCATTTCCCTTCAGCTTCCTCTTATGGGTGCACATATCCTTTAATAATATTACATATTTCGGAATATGTTTGATGGCATCCAAGAGGGGAATGTTGACTTCCACCTTCCTGAAAGTCTCAAGAAGATTAGAATCAAGCTCTATTTTCTTTGTAAAAATGGATCTAGAAGGAAAAGGTAGAGGAATCTATTTTAGTGTAGAATCTGTTTTGGCACCATCATCAACTTTTGCACCAGCATCAATTTTGGCACCAACAATTGTTGGATTTGGAAGCTCTGTGCCACTCCTCAAGGTAATAGCAATCACATTCTTTGTATTAATAATTGGTTGTACTGGAATGTTACCAGAACCTTGTTGCTACATCTGGTTGACAATTGTAGCTAACTGTCCAATCTGAGTCTAGAGGTCTTGGATGTTGGCGCTAAAATTTTGTTGATGTTGAATGTTGCTTGTTGTCATTTGCTTCATTAGGTCCTCTAAGGAAGGTCCAGAACTGCTCTGCATAGGTTGTGCAGGTTTAGGTGCAGGCTGCTAGAATTGTGGTTGTTGTCTGAATAGGGGAACTTGGTATTTGCTGGTGGAGGGTTGATATTGCTATTGTTGAGATCTGAATGGCTATTGTTGTTGTGTTTGTTGTTATTGTTGTGGACCAGGACCATACCTCAAATTCGGGTGATCTCTCCAACCAGGATTATAAGTGTTGGAATAAGGATTATATTGTTTTTGTTGAGGTCTGAATGACAGTCCATGTTGTATGGCAGAAACTTTAGCAACTTGTTTTGTTTCTTGGAGAGTGGGGCATGCATCTATTGGATGATCAGGTGCACAATAGATACCACACAGCATTGGTTGTTTGGCTGCCATCACATTCTATTGTTGACCAATGGCAAGTTGTTTCACTAGGGATATCAATTCTGATAGTTTATTCTCCAACCTCTGGTTACCAACAACCATAGAAACAAAAACTTCATTTGCACCAGCCTTGGATGTTGTAGCGCCTCTAGTACCAAAATGCTGATAATTGGCTGCCATGTTAGAAATCAACTGTCTTGTAGTAAAAGGAGTCTTGTCCATCAAAGCGTCTCCACTGGCTGCATCAATCATACTCATGTCCATCAATATCAAGCCTTCATAAAAATACTAGATCAATAATTGCTCATTGATTTGATGGTGAGGATAGGTAGCACACAGTTTGTTGAATCTCTCCCAATACTCATATAATGTCTCTCCAGGTAGTTGCCTTATACCACGTATTTCTTTCCGGATGGATGCTGTTTTGGATGCAAGGAAAAATTTCTCCAAAAATCTTCTCTTCATATTTGTCCAAGTGTTAATATGATCTATTGAAGGTACAACCAGTCCTTAGCCACACCATTCAGAGAGAATGGAATCATCTTCACATAGTCCTCATGAATGTCATGAGGTCGCATGGTGAAACACACTACATGAAACTCCTTAAGATGCTTGTGTGGATCTTCACTTGCAAGACCATGAAACTTTGGAAGCAAATGGATCACTCTAGATTTTAGCTCATAACTAACCTCAGTCTTGAGATATTGAATACAACAAGGTTGATAAACAACATCAAGTGTAGCCAATTCCTTAAGAGTTAGGTTGTTATCAGCCATTGTATTAACAAAAATTTTAGAATCAAGATGTTCAGAATTAGAAATAAAAGACTCAGAAATAGAAGAATAAAAATACATTATACTACTATCTAGAACTACACTACCATGCACTACACTTTTGTTATTTATGCTCAACCTGTGAAATGTCCTATTTATCTCAAGATCATATGAATGCAAGTCACTTGGTTTGGACCTAGTCATGCACAGTTCAACTCATCAATGATAGAAATCATAGAAATGACAGAAACAACAGACAGCTACTCTACTAGGACACTATTTACAATATCTATTGAAATAAAACAAAAAATGGAAAACTGTCCCAAACAATTTTTAAAAAATTCAAAAACACCATAGTAAATGTCTAAAAATCATGCTTGGTTTTTCTACTTTTTTTTTTGGTGATTTTTAAAAATCATGAAAACACAAACTAAATTCAAAAGTGGCCTAGATAATCGAATTTGGCAATTTGGACCCCCAATGATTGTGTTCGTCCCTCATAGGTCAACTTGATATATTAATTTTGTCTACATTCTGGTAAATTTTCAGCCCATTCTGAGATAGTTTGCTGTGAAATAATCAGAATGCCTCTGCGCTAAAACTCCTACTTAGAGGCGAAAAGGATAGAATTTAGACACCAAGTTGCGCAGCCAAACTCCACAAGACATATCATTTCTGGAACACACAACACATAACTACACTACATCACTCTTATCTCTACTACTACTCTGTTTTTTTCCTCTGTTCTTTTTCCATTTTTGTGCCACTAATTCACACACTACATAACAACAACAACAACGCAAATAGGAAGCAAAGTGCAATTATGCAGGAGAATGCAATTTTTTTATATTAATGTTAATTTATACCTATGATATTATCTAATTATGAGTAAATTAAAGTTAGCACACAATGAACCATATCCCCCGGCAACGGTGCCAGTTTTGTTAACTGATGTTGCATCGTTTCAAAACAAATAAACTATGCTAATTATATAGCACAAGATTAACCTAGGTTGACTCAGAGATACGATCAATTTGGTTCCAACTTCAATTCACTAATAAACAACAGGGGAATTTTTATCAAACAGTTTGCAGGCGATGAACAAAAATTGCGAAAACACAAACTAAATTTTTGAAATAAAACGTTGAAACTGACAAAATTAATAAAAGATGTTGTAAACATATTCAAGAATATCAATCCAATTCACCAAACCAAGTAATGTGAATTATCATAGTTATCGTATAATGATCTTATTATGAACATTCTTTCAATGTCATTAGAAGCAATTCAATCGAATAAACTCCTAAATTAATTGAAACCACAAAATTAATTGAAATATCATCCAAATAATTTGTTATTAAAATTTGAAATTAGGAAATGAATCTATAACCTAATCCTTTTTCAATCCTAAACACATTCATAATCATGAATATCGAATAAAGAATTGAAGAAGAAAATTAACATTCCCACAAAAATTGAAATACCAAACCAGAACTCAAATTTTCCTTGCTTGGACTGGATCCTTGGATTGATTGATTGTTTATCCTTCCATGATCATCATTAGTGGAAGAGCCACAAGATTTGTGCAACAAAATAGAAGAACAAAAATGAAAATGAAGAAGAAAACTAAAGAACAATTGAGAGAAAAAGAGAGAGAAATTTTAATTATGAAAACTTCTAAAAAAAGTACAAATTATGTTTGTGCTAAAATGAAGTGTATCTCTAACTAACTAATTGCATTAATATATAGTGATTGAGTTAGTAGGAAAGGATGGGGCATGATTAGGCCTATTTAATATAACTAATTACTAATTAAACTAATTCGCAGTCCAAAACTCAAGTGCAGAGATTTTGACTTTCAAGTCTAAAATGATAGAATTGGCCTAGGCTTATCTCTGATAAAATTGTAGCTCTTTTCCTTATCTTTCCTGGGACTACTCATTTGGGCCATTTGGAGTTATATAGAACTCTCTAGGTCTTGCACAAGGGAGAAAGGTCAAGTAAGCAAAAAAAATCTGAAAATAAGCAACAATTATCAATTAAGCCCAATTGTTTGCCTAAGACAAAAACTAAGTTAGAGTGAGAAAATAAAAGTCCAAGAGAAGTTAAATAAGCTAACAAGAATAGAAAAATATTAAACTAAAAACACTCAATCTAGCAGCTAAGTCATATTTGCTGCATCTTGTAGGTTGCATAATATTTGCTAACAAGAGTGACATACATATTTGTGTGGTATTTTTGGACGCATTTTGTGACCTGCAGCAGTCCAAAGGGTTTTAATGGGTAGCGGTTGCACTCCTTCACATGTATGATAATCTAAATTATGCATCTCAACACTGTGTATTGGGAATATGATTGCAGATGACGACTACCATCAGAACCAACCACGTGCCTTTCACTATAAGAGTGGGAAGGAATTACCAGTGACGACCTATCTTAAGTGGTTGGATAGATTGATGACAAATGTTGTTTGTTGGACACCATACGCTATTCACTGTGGGTTCAAAGAATTTGAGATTATTTCTCTATTTTCTGGACATATCAGATGGGGTTCGTACATTGTTAGACACCAACCAGAGAGGGTGTTAAGACAATTTGGATTTTTTCAGTCGATTCCCCAACTTCAAAGCTATCAATCCCCATGCATGGAAGAGGTTGATGATAGATTGCTCCACTTTTCACAATACCTTGCAGCGACTGAGGACTTTATTACTTTTCCTAGTCAGGGTGTTGTCGGGTATATAGAGTGGTTTTATCAAATATTTCACTCATTCATGAGTCTACTAAAACTTGTGGAGCCTCTTAGACATCCTCCCATAGTGCATCATCCTTTACCAGATCCACCACATGTGTTGCCTGATGATACAACACCTATGCCACCTCCACCTACAGCAACGTCTATTGATGCTGAGATGCCTCGACATGCAGTGGTATATTATACTTATATTTTTGTTACGTAATTTTTAATAAAATATTCCAAATTTATTAAAATGTTGTTGTCATTGTCTCAGGTTGTATGCCAAAAGATAATAGAAAGCTTGCAACACATGATAAATATGAGGATGGGTACTGCTAGTACAAATGCATATAGTATGAAAGACCAATGTATAAGATTAGCCAGGGGTGTCACCGAGCACTAAAATGTTTATGTCATGTCTAGACGAAGGAGGGATGCACACGGGAGACATGGTGGTGGACAAGGTTGAGGATGATTGTATTATTTTGTTGACTATATACTCATGTATCCCAACTATTTATATATGACTATAATAATTGTATGCGTTTAATTTAGATGGCACAATGAATAATGTATGCGTTTAATTTAGATATGGCCAAGGTTGTCAAACTTGCGATTCTACATAAACTCGTGGAGGTCCCGTAAACTCGATTCATAGAATCGACTCATCAACTCATAAGATTTTACTCAATATAAAAAATATATTAGTATTCATATATATAAAATCATAACTTAATATTTCAACCCTAAAATAAATCAAAATAGAAAACTTTAACAATAATTCAATAAACTAACATAGTCCACACCCAATTAAGCATAAATTTATACAATACAAAATATAAGATATTAAAATAAAAGCATTTAAAAAACATAGAAATAATTCAAATGTCTATCAATCCTCTAATTAAATCATTTCCAATATCACCACCACCACCATCATCTTCATCTCCATCATCTTCAAGCTCTTCCTTGTTTAAGAAGGAATCTTCAACATTGTCATTCAAAACCAAATTGTCAATATCATATGCATCCAAAGTTGGATTACTCAAACTTCCTCCAACCAAGTCAATATTGTTTCCACTACCACTTTCACCTAGAGGTTGCTCAACTTGGACATTGTCTTCATAAAAAATATCATCTCCTTCTTCTGTTATCCACTCATCATCAGATTTCATATCTTCAAATGGAAGAGCAATAATTTTTCTTATTTGTCTATTTTTCAGCTTCAAGTTGAACATCACATAAACTAAGTCATTCATCTTCTTTTAATGCACGCAGTTTCTCCTCTTTGTATGAACCTATAAATAACATAAGAAATTTGAAGTTCATAACTTAACTAAAGTCTAGAGTCTAAACTAAACAAAAACAAATATTAAAAAACACAAAATCGTAAAATCATATGATTCTATCGAGTTTGGTCCAATTCTACCAAGTTTGCTCTGAGTCTGATAGAAAATGATGTCAGGTGCAATTCAACTAGTTGGAGGTGTGCAGACTCGTAAAATTGTACGATTTTACAATTTAAAACTAGAGTTTGACAACCATGGGTATGACTATTATAATTATTTTCACAAAACTTGTTTTCATTATGTATGTTAAGTTATAATTCTATTCACAAAAATTGTCACCATTACGCATATGCACCTTACAAACATATAAATAATAACAAAATGTTCAATGTTCTCCTAGATCAACATGTTGTATGCGCAACCTCATGAAATTAGTATATTGGTGCATTAGACTAATATAAGGAGTAGGCCACTGTTTTGCTTGATAATGACAATGTCTTTACCATAACAAAGCAGTTGATGACATGAGACATCCATCTCTCAAAAAAACCTGCTACAATGACCAATATGCATTCAAATATTAATAACACGTGTTTTAATCATGGAATTAAAGACGAACATTATTATACCTGAATAAAATGATTGTCATAGACATGACCAACACATAGAATGTGATGAACAACACTATCTCTAGGTGGTTGGCTTCTAAGAGGAAAAAATGTCATGTTTTGTTAGAAAGAAAGAGAAACAAGGATGAAGTTATACCTTGATGCAATGACATAACCCACATCGGTAATATTCATCCACTTATCTATCGTTACCTACACATAACAAATTGTATTAGATTATAAATAAAATATTTATCCAAGGCAGTGTGACAACAAAAAAGTTTACCATTGATAATCCATCAACAAGTAGGCATCGCTTTAAATACTCAAATCTATGTATGCCACCAAACAAGGCTATATACTCATCAGACCATTGTCCAAGTTCTTTGAGGAAATGATTGCGTACCAAAGACCATGAATCTTCACCATAACCTAATAAAGCAGTAATTACACGATATCCATAATTACCATCAGCTTTGACATCAACAATGTCATCAATGAAATCCTGCATACATGGATGAAATTGATCCAGCATTGGCATCTTCCTATTCGATTTTGTTTGTCCAAATAATGATGCAAACAATTTTTATGTGGAGCAACTATTTTTCACGGGATGTAATGCATCACATACTCAAAGTAAGATAGATTAATTACGCTTCATTAATCTTTGATGTTTGGTCAGTTGTTTCTTTTAAGCACCTTTTGTTTTGACCTTTTCAGGGGGAGCACACATGGAAGTTAAATCAATGTATACAAGTTCCCGCAGTTTACTTTTTATAGCCACTTTGCCACACATATCAAGATCTTCAAACCGCTTGGAAATGGCTTCCATCTCTTCATTTATGTGGATTTTGCACTCATGTAAACCTTGGTCTGAAAAACTTAGTCTCTGCCAAAACATATGGAATGTGTCAAGCGGTATGCTACCAACAACATATCTAACTAGCTCACATGCACACGGCAAAGCATGAGTAGTTCTCATAACGCATCCACAACTAGCACTGTCAATGCCAGCATAATTGACTCGCTCAAACTCAACAAAATTTGGTTTAACACATACCTTGACACCATGTCAATTAGTCTCTTGTACAAGGTTACTTTAAAAACATGTTCGACCACATGTGTGCTTCTATCAAAAGATGCCTTTATTTCACTATGTTGTAAGGTGATCATGTTGTTCATGGAATCTCAAACACTACATAGATCTTCAAGGCTATTCTATAGTAGTCTCTTTAAGGTTCAATGGGAAGACTCAACCCTACACTTAAAAGGGCAAATAAGTATTTTCAACAATTAATATGTTCTTCAAAAACAAAAAAAGATTAACAATTTTTATACCTGTTAGTTGTAGATTTCCTAGATGCATCACTTTATTCGTCCATCATGTTACAAATCTTTGTCTGTGGGGAATCAATCATGTCTGTTTCACATAGTCCACAAACATTAGCAATGGTGAGCAAGCAATTTCAAACTTCATAAGATAGACATCATATTCTTCCTCAGTAGGACAATCCACAAGACTCCCCCATGCTTCCATCACATAGTCTTATGCATTTTTTGTCCTACAAGGATTTTATATTTTGTTTTCACATTCTTATCAATGTGAAACCGACACAATAAGTTGGTTGATTTAGGGAACAAAATTTTCACTGCATTCATTAATGCTGAATCTATCTCCGTAACAATGACTTCAGGGAGTGCATTACTTTTCAAAAAAATACCTCTAAACCGTTAAAGAGCCCACACAACATTTTTATACATTCACCCTCCAAATAGGCAAATGTAGCTGAAAATGTCATCCCAGTAGGTGTCACACCAACAATGTCAAGCAAATGGAGTATGTATTTGTTTGTTTTGTATGTACTATCTATGAGGAATATCATATGACATAAGTTGCTTAATTTTACTGCATCTGGATGTGTCCAAAATATATCACGTCCAACATCTTCATCCTTCAGTCTATGCCAATAAATATACATATTGTGTTCAAGTAGCTTCATTAATTGTTGTATTTTAGTATTATTGCCTCTTATAGAAGAACGGTATGCATGTCTTGCATTGTACATTTGCTTCATTATTATACAATTGTTGGCATTGTGATCCTTCAAGGTGAGAAGAATATTCTTTGGTTTCATCATCAACTTTGTCATATCAGCAACAATAATATTCTCATCCTCAGTTAGTCTACTAGATTATGGATCTTCAGTCAATGACTTAGCCAAAGCATGATTATGAGTCTCACATATTAACTTCACCATCCACTCTTCACCTCCCGGGACTGGTTTCGCTCGCAGTTTAAAAGGACAATCACATTTTCTAGTGCTAGTCACCGTCCATGCTAAATCTTTGTTGTATGCTCTATACTTTTCACTCCTTTCACAACCAATTAAAGCAAATGAGGTATTTCCCCTCTTTCCAGTTGATGTGTCAGACTTGATTATCACAGCTACAAAACCAATATCATACGCAATAGTATGAGCCCATTGCAATACGTCCTCACGAGAAGGAAACACCTATAAAAAAGAATAATACATGTTTAATCTTCTTAAATAATTCATTTGCTTACTTTAACCAAATACATAATCATATCAATACCTCATAAGTATTTTGAAGGCATTAGAATAATCAACTGAACAATTAATATTTTCAAACGTAGTAGGTTTCTCTCTGTTGTTTTCATTTATATTAATTTCTTCAGACATAATATTCTCATAGATTCACTCGTTGTTGTCTATCTTAAGAAATCATTAAAAAAATTATTCAATGGCAAATCATACGGATAATAATAATATTTACAAAATTAACAATTTTTAAACCTAAAAACATTTAATACAAAATTGGCATCTGTGTCTTCATACAGATGGGTGTAAAAAAATAATAAAACTTACCTTAACACGGTGATGATGACATCAACAAAGCCAAACCAACTACCAAACCACGACGAGTCATGGGAGAAATAGGTTCGCCAACAACAACAAATGGAGGAGGTGACCAAGGACGAAGAATAATAACTGCTCCTCCCTTTCTCCATCTTTAAGGCTTTAAGGCGAACGAACCGTATAGCGGCCGGAAAGAAAAATGACCTCACCTTCTCGTAGATGGTGTCAATGAGAGCAACTTGAGTATCCCCCGTTGACCTTCTTTTGTAGATAAAATCTTCAATGAGTGGAAACAACTTACTAATAAAGGTGCGCTTGTTGAGTAAGGCCATTTTCTTGCAGGAGTGCTAACGTGCGCCTTTATTCTTCGCTTGCTCCGTAGTACGAGCACAAAAATGAGATGAAGAAAAAAGTGAGAAGAAGAAGAAACAAAAATATTGGAATTAAAAATAAATAAATGGTGTATGAAAAATATGAATGGTGTAGAAAGAAAATTTCAACACTTGCTCCAAAGTAAACCCACTCATCCTTCAAAATTTTGGTCCCTTTTCACACTTTGTCTCTCTCACTCGCATCACACACAAACAAACATTCCCATTCTCTCTCCGACCTAGCGAGACCGAGCGATCCGACCCTAATCTAGCGATGCTCCGCCGCGCAACCACCTCCCTCCTCTCCGTCACGTCTCGCCGCAGCCTCTCCACCGACGTGCCGGCGACCCCGGCGGCGGATTCAGCCTTCGCGGAGGCGTGGAAGAAAGTGAGCCCCAACATCGACCCGCCGAAGACGCCGCTGGCGTACATGAAGCCCCGACCACCCACTCCCTCGGCTCTCCCTTCCAAGCTCACAGTCAACTTCGTCTTGCCCTACTCTTCTCAATTGGCCGCAAAAGAGGTCACTTTTTTTTCCTTTTTTTTTTTTAAAAAAATTCTATTTTTTTTAAATCTGTGGAAGCTTTTGTTTTGGATTTGTTTTTTTGTGGGTTTTTTGCTTCTGCATTTCAAGCGTGCTGATCTGGTTGATGTGGGGTTTGACTCGTTTGAGGTGAACGAGGTTGGTCTTAGGGTTATTTGATGGAAATGAATATATTACATACGCTATTTTTTATTGGTTTATTTATCTTTTGTTTAGATCCTCGGAATCTTGAAAATGCGTTGATTTCCCGATTGTTGAGATTTTGTGTGTGTGTGTGTGTCTGTATCTGTGACAAGGTTTTGAATTGAGGTTGTTGTGGTCTTTGATATGGTGAGAAATTGCGGCAAATGCATCTGAAATGTTGATTTTGCCGCTGAAATCGCTATTACGGACCTTTCTTAAACCTTGGTCTGTGATGTTATGAAAATGAGGGTGTTGATGTTTTTATCATTTGAAGGGGCAATTGGAAAATAATGCAGACCATTGATGAATGGTTTACTTTCATGATTGAAATTAAAAAAAAAAAAATGTGAATATAGGATTCTGTTCAGTGTTCATCAGCTTGCTTGTGAGAGTGCTGCTTATTTGGGATCCTATGCTCCATTTTTGGGTGATTTTGTTCTGTTCTTTGGGTACATTTTCTTGCTGTTTGTTATACTTTGTCAGATTTCGTTCACTTGTTTCGACTGATTGTGAATTGAAATTGATCTTCTTTTTTTTAATCCATTTCTAGTGTTTTCAGGGCTTTATACTTTAGCGAATAAAAGTAGGTATTTGATTTTATTTTTTATGATTTTTATAAGCACAATAAGTGGTTTTGGTTTTTTCCATAATGTTGTTATGTATGACGTCATTGTTTGTGTGGATCCCATTTCCCTTGCTATATAATCTAGAATTGAATGTAAGCAAAATTCTTATGCGGGAACAGTGTTGTTTCTGGATTTTAGGAATTCGTGGATCAAATAATGCTGTAGAATTATGTGTTTTCCTTGGTACATTCCCTTGTTTGTTTAATAAGGAGTTGTTACTAATCTAGACAACGAGATCTAGCTTTTTCTCATCACCCTGTTTGATTTCAAGTGCTTTTCCTTTCTTCAGTTATCCAAACAAATTTATAAATAAAGAAGAATGTTGCCTCAGTTCTAAACAAAATATAATCAAGCTTAACATTTTCTAATTAATTATAAGCATACGGATGCAAAATTTGAATGGGTAACCCTGTTATTTTTCACGTATAATGCATTGATTTCAAGATCTTTATATCAGGAAATGAATGCTGAGACTATATATTATTATTGCTTCTTGGCCTTAGCACCATCTCTTCTTGGGACTGAATCTTGAAATTCTATCAAGCATTGAACATTTTTTTATATAAAACCGACATCTTGATTCAATTATGCTACTCCTAGCTTTAATTTTTCCTTTTTGAATGTGTTTTGTTATGGATACTCGTAACTTGAAACTTTGATAATGTGCTCTACAACCTGTTTCATAATATATTTCCAAACCATCTCCATTTTATTAGCAAGAGGCCTATTTTAATATTTCTTTTTTAGTGTCTTGAGCATTGCTTTTACCTCAAAAGAAAAAGCATCGAAAAGAATTTTATCAATTTTTTATCTCACAAAAACCTTCCTTTTGAATATTGCAAAGACATTATGCACTGACCATTTTGTTGCTCTTAGAGTAAATTTTGTAGAGTGACAGTATCATAAAAATATTATGCCATAATAACATTCGGGAGCATCCTTTTTTTGAAGGAGTTGTTTGATGATGCTGTTTCATGGCACCATAGTTTTCAAGTTTGTCCTTGCAACACAAATTTGTATTGACTGTTTGATGCTTATTCCTACAAGTTTGTCCTTGCATTTTTTAATCCATGCAAATGTGATCAATAGAAGCAGTCTTATTCCAAACCACTCTATTATTTCTCGAAAAAGATTTTTTGTTATCTTTTGAGTGAGATGTTTTGTGATTTGGATATCAAACAGATGGTTTTAAGCGTGTCAGCTGTTTGGGGTGTCTGATTAAATTGGGTGTGACTCGTCTAATTAAATTAATGGAAGCCTGCCACTTTAAGACTTAAGACAGCCAGCCATGCTGTTGAATTTCACATTGCTGTATGAGATAGTGTTAGTAGTTTGTAATATATGTGATTGAATTTAGGTGACTACAAAAGTGTGCTTGCAGTGGCAATGATAGTCCAGGAAGAAAAAAGGATCAAATAAACAGTGAAATCAGAACTATTGGTAACTGTAATTTTGCACTCCACCATGTGCATGTGATTTGTTGGTATCTGATTATAAGTGAATTAATATGCCAGTCTCAATTTCTTATCCTTGTAACTGTCATCATAAAGCAGCAGATTTATTTTGTGGAGCAGAAAGCTTTATGCACATACAAATTATTTTAGTATTAAATCATGTGCACATCGATTGGACTGAATATTTTTATACTATAGTGCTTCCATATTAGAAAAGAATGTTGATATCTATCAGAAGTGGAAACTTCAAATTTGTTGCATTGTAGTTATCTCCATTATTGACACATTTGGTTATCTGGTTTATTTGCTTGTGCTGCAACATCTCCACCCTCACCGATTTCATCCTATCGAAGTTATGGATATTAGTAAGAAAAACTCCCTTCATCGATCTTCCTTGAAAAATGACATAATTTTTGTGCAACAGGTTGATATGGTCATTGTACCAGCAACAACTGGGCAGATGGGTGTTCTCCCAGGACATGTAGCAACAATTGCAGAGTTGAAACCTGGTGTCCTATCTGTACATGAGGGGAACGATGTGACCAAGTACTTTGTCAGCAGTGGCTTTGCATTCATCCATGCAAACTCTGTTGCTGATATAATAGCTGTTGAGGCCGTGCCAGTAGACCAAATTGATGCGAATCTAGTCCAGAAGGGTCTTCAAGATTTTACCCAGAAGCTGAACTCAGCCACAACTGATTTGGAGAAAGCTGAAGCTCAGATTGGGGTTGATGTCCATAGCGCTCTCAACTCTGCTCTTACAGGCTAATAATAAGTACTGTAATGTTGAGTCTTTCCTTTTGTATTTGTTTATTTCCCTCCACTGTGTGGCATTGATTTGTCTCGGTGTAATCAAAGTTGCTAAAAGAACATTTTCACCATGAATTTCTGTGTTGAAAGTGACTTGATAAAATAATATTTCAACAGCTTCCATCTAGCTCAAGGATGTTGGGCAAGACCTTGAAATTAGAAACAAAAGTTTCATTTTTGTTTTGGATTATATTGTATGGCAAATACTGGTTAACAAAAAAGACCATAATTTTGATTCTATTGTTCAAATTCAAGAGCACGTACGAGAATATGCTAATATATGAAAGGCTAGTATAACATTAAATATGTGGAGAAATATTATTTAGAAGAGTATAGAACTAGAATCAATTATTGTATTGATTTACTATTTTTATTTATTTAAATCATATAATTTCTTAGTTATTTTTTCATAGACTACTCTTACAACGTTGAAGGTTTTCTAAAAATCTATGGAATCCTTCCAAATATTCTAAATCTATAACGTCTTTTTATATTTTTTAAATTCCAAATTATAAAATCCATTACATTCTTAGTCATTACATTCCTAAATATATAACTTTTTTTAATATGAAAATAGTCTTTTAAAATCTATAACTTTTTTAATATGAAAATAGTCTTTTAAAATCTTGATTAGTTATGCTCTAACTCTGTTCGATCCCTAAACTATCACCAAGGCAGCAATCACATAGCAAGGTAGTGTGCTTTACCTTTTACTCACATAGTAACATCTTTGAGACACCCTTCCAATCTCATCTTAGCATCTCAGTTTCTTATTTGTTTTCTACATTTCCCACTCTAAACTGTTGAACTTTTCAATGTGTTCTATGCATGTTTTATTTATTTAATTTTTTTTCTGCATTTAATTGTCTGCCGGTTTTGTGTTATGAACAGAAAGTTACATTGTATGGTAGCTTTTATACGGGAAAGGCTATTATGACTATTCTCAACATAATTACCTAACAAATATGTAATAATCTCATTACTAATTCATCACTTGATTTAAATTAAAGGGACAAGGTGATGGAGAAATAGATAAGATTTTAAACATTAAAGATAATTTAATTTAAATTGAGAATACTTGCAGCAAAAAATATTGTGCTAGCCCAGAATTCAGCTCTATGCTTGTAGACATCTAAGGTCACCAATAATTACTGGGATTAGCTGTTATTTTGTGCTTCTTTTTCTCTATTGATGAATTATTGATAGCTAACTTGTAATGATTTTAGTGGGTTTTACTTTTCAAATAGGGATGACAAAATAGGTCTGGTCTAACGGGCCAGCCCATTTAGCCCACTAAAAAAAATGGATTGGGTTGACACTATCAACTCACTTATTTAAACGAGACCAGGCCAACCCGGCCCACTAAAATATCGGGCCAAGGTCGGGTCAGCCCACTAGACCAGTTAGTATTTTTTTAAAAAAAGTTTGAATTGAATGAGGAGTGAAAAGGAATGATAGATCGTACCAAATCTGTCTCACCCTCCCACAGGCCCAACCCCACTTAACTTTCCTCAAGGTTCGTGACTTTCCATCAGTCCCACTCTCCATCCAGTCCACTCTCCTCTTTGTCCACAGTTCACTCTCATCTCCGTCCACTTTCCTCTCTGGCTCCCTCACCTGACGATCGTGGTCACGGCCTCCCTCCCAGCAACCAACATCATGGTGATGGCGCAAGAGGCTGACGGCTCCGTTAAGTTTGGCCACGGGGACACGACTGCATACTTGTTCTGTTGTTCGACCCCGATATTTACATGAATGGACGAATCTCCGTTTAGGGAAATGACGACGTCCTGTTTTCGCCTCAGGAGGAAGAAGTCAGGCCCGTTACCCAAGCCCATCTCGCTAAGGTCGTCGTGAAGCAAAGAAGAGCCGAAGAGGTGTGTTTTTTTCTTTTTTCACTATTGCCTCTTTTTTTGTTAGTGGTGTTTGTTTGGATTTTTTTTTAAGTCAAGATGAGGATGAAGTGTGTTTAATTTGGTTGGCTAAATTTATTTGTTTGTATTTTTCTTTTTGTTTACTTTTTTTTAATTATGTGGCTAGAATGGTTTTGGTTTTTGGTTAAGCTTGTCAATTATTGAGGTTTCATTTTTGTTTCTGTGCTAGTATGGATTTGGACAAGGGGGTGCATATTATTATGTAAGGTAGTTTCTTGAATAGGGTAATGTTTGAATTTTAGGTGGGACTCTGGGAGAGTGTAAGAGAATGTTTTTTTTTTTATAATTTTTTATTTATTTATAGGTGGACTGACCGATTGACCCACCAACCCACCTTAAAGTTAGACGAGCTAGCATTGTTAGTCCACTTTTGCAAAGTGGGTCAACCTGGTCCGGCTCATGTTTTGGGTGGGCTAGAGCAAACCTAGCCCGTTTTTAGCGGGCTGACCCACTTTGTCATCCATATTCTCAAATACATGTATGGTTGGTTATCATGTATGCTTAGAGTTGTCAATATAAATGCAGTAACAAAGCCCCTTGATTAATGAGCATCAATTAGCATAACAAAAAATATAAATGTGGGACAGGGTTAGTATTAACCCACAATCTTTAAATCATTAAAAAAAACCACAATTTTTTTTCATACGAATATTTTCCCTCACAACTTTGTCTTTTAGGAAGTATCGTGAGAGTTTTATTCTACATGGGACTAAATTATTGTTTTTGTCTTTTATATTTTTAGTTATTTTTGTTCTACTCACATTATGTTCAATCAATTGAGTTGGACTCTTTTAGTATATTGTAAGTTTAATAATAACAAATAAAATCCATTAGCAACTACTATTTAAGTTCAAAAATAACAAATAAAATCAAAATCAATTAGCAAAGAATAAAAAGAAATTATGATTTTCATTGCATAGTCAAAACTGAAAACAGTATGAACAACACACAATACCCAAGAGGGGAGTGAATTGGTTAACCTTGGTATTTTAAAAATCTTTAAACAATCAGAGTAATCAAGATCGTATAAAAAAAAAACCAAGAATGCTCCAACTAATCAAAACACCACAACTCAAGAATGCAATAACAAAACTTTCACTTGTTGAATAAGAAATGAAGCACCAAAGAATGATCAATTATAACAGCAAGAAAAGATTAGAAAGAAGTAGTCAACACAGGGAATTATACTGGTTCACTTCTCACCATTGAGAAGTTACATCCAGATCTTCTAACCACAAAGGTTAGTGATGGAGGTCTATGACAAGCTAAAGGTCTAGAAGGAGAGCATGAAACACTTCCTTTGGTGAGCTTTAAAGGACCAATGACAAAAGCTAGAACTCAAACACTTCAAGACCACGTCAAAGATAATTTGGACAAGCATGAAAAAGCACACCAACTCAAGGATAACAAGGACTGGATTTTGATGTCCAAGTTCAATTTAATTCCATAAATTCCAACACTTGTTAGTAGCAAAAATAGTTGCAATAAAAAGACCTTTAGGGTCATTTGTGTGAAGCATTGTAGGTGCACTTGTGTGTAAATTGTGTAGCACTTTTGTAAGCTTGTTGGCTGCACCTTAAGGCTTAAAATACTCACCTTACACGAATTAGGATCAGCCAAGAGTAACTTCCATTTAGCTTGCATTAGGCTCCACTAGTGTGCACTACAAGCTTCATTTGAATTGTCATTTCATGTGCATTTGGTTGTAATTTTCATGGCCTATATAAGCTGGCCAAAACCTGATTGTAACTAACTTTGATGTCATTAATGCAAATCTGAAAATTTGTGGGAGAGTTTCTCTCAAGTTCTTGTGAAAGAACCTCTTGGGTCTTATCAATGGCTCCTACATGCTATTGTGACAATTCTTTCTAGACTTATTGGAGCTCTTCTCCATGGTGTCTTCTATCTTCATCTATTTCCTTCTTCCATCTTCCATTGCTGCACTTAGAAGCTTTTGTCAACCTTGGGCTACACGTGAATTGTGGACAGCTTGTGTTTTTGGAGAAATCTTGAAGAATGAGTTTCATTGCAAGGTAGATTTGAGAAACTTAATGGCTAATGGGTTCAGCCATACATCATGTGGTATTAGAGCCTAATCCTTGTGGAATTCTTCTTCAAGTTCAGTTTTTAGAACTTCTTCAAAGGTAAAAAGACTGCACCATTCAAAAAATCTATAAATCCACTTCTATTCCTAGTTTCTTGTTGTTTTCGTGAAAAATTCTGGTGGTGTTGTCTTTGTTGTGTATTCCACCACCTACCCTTGAGTTTTTCTTCAAGTTTTGTGTGAATTCATGTCTTCATGTTCTTCATTTGTTCTTGATTTTTTTCTAATTTTTTGGTCTTGATTCTTGTCAACTTTTGTTAGTAGTGTTTTTTGTGTTGTATTTGATTTTAATCTCATGCCTAAACTGAATTGAGTTGTTAGAAGCAAATTTTATAATTGTTATACATATTTTTTTTAGTGATTCATTGAATTTCTTTAAGAATTCTTGAACTTGTACAAAGAAAAACAAAAGCTTACAAAACAATTTGTAAAAGAAACAATCAAAGGCAAAAGAAAAACAAACTGGTATAGCCAAAGATATTATTGATTGGTGGCTGGAAAAAGTGAAATAAAAATAGAATTTAGAAGCAAAGCAAAGTTACAAAAACTAAAAGTTCAAATTTCCATTGAACCACAAAATTAAGTGAACTTGTATGACATGCAAATTTGGTGAAATTTTGGCTTCTAACAATTGAATTTGATTGGTATATCCTCCTTGTGCAGTTTGGTACAACCAATATATCCTTGAGTTGTCTCATTATATTCCAAATTGAGTTTGTGCTTTTCTAAAATTTTGCTTTTGTTGCTTGTCTCTTAAAAATTCCAAGGTTTTGTCTTAGAGTTTTCTTGTTCTTGGACTCTTGAATCTAGAGTAGAATTGTTTCCTATTTTACTATAGCAAAGAAGCTTGATTGGATTAGAAGTTTTTGCTTAAGAACTATAGAGAGGAACAAGAGTGGAAAAAGGCAAGAGAGAACATTAAAGAAAGAGCCTATATAAAGAGTGCAAACACGAGTGTGAGTGACAAACACTTAGAGAGTTGTGAGAATTTTCTTATATACTTGTATTTTTGGTAACCATTTCTTTTGAAGGATAAGCTCAATAGGAGATGAGAGTTTGTCACCTAAGACCTCTTGGCTGATGAAAGCCATTACAAAGCAAACAAAAGATTTACAAATCAAGATGGATGCAAGATTTGAGGAGTTGCAAATAAGGAGTAATCCAATTGGAAGTGTGGATGAAGAGGCTCATGACAATAGGAGGGTGAGTGAGTATGCTTCCTCTCATAGAGGAAATTATGGAGATGAGGAGAATGAGAGGGAGGATTAGAGAGAAAATAATAAGAGACACAATCTTAGGAGACAAAATAAAAATGAGGAAGATTGGAGGTTGATGAGAGAAGGGAGTAGTAGAGGAGTGAGTGGAGTGAAAATAAAAATTCCAAAGTTCCTTGGTGATCATGATCCCAAAGTTTACTTTGAGTGGAACACGAAAGTAGAACAAATTTTCTCATGCCAACAAATTGATGAAGAAAAGAAATTGATTATAACAACTCTAGAATTTGGTGTCTATGCTTTGGTGTGGTGGAACCAAGTTCAAATGGACATAGGGAGGTGGAGGAGACAAAGAATAAATGGTTGGAATGACTTGAATGTGTGCTTGAGAGAAAGATTTGTTCCCAGTTATTATGCAAGAGAAGTCCACAACAAGCTCCAAAGACTATTCCAAGGCTACAAGAGTGTTGATGACTACTATAAAGAGATGAAATTGATGATGATGAGGGCTGAAATTGTGGAGGGTCAAGAGGCAACCATGGCTAGGTTTCTTCATAGCTTGAATAGAGAAATTCAAGATGTAATGGAGTTACATTCTTATGCAACAATAGAGGAGCTAGTCCACAATGCTCAAATAGTGGATCAACAACTAAAAATGAGAAAAGCTTCCAAGACCAATGGGGTTGCCACTTCCAGCTGGAAAGCCAAGCCTAGGAGGGAGGTTTCTCAAGTGAAAAATAAAGAAGATAAGGTGGAGAGCTCAAACAAAAAAAATTGTGGAACCAACTCCAACAAGATCAAGCAATATCAAGTGTTTTAAGTGTCTTGATAAGGGTCATATGGCTTCCCATGTCCTAACAAGAGAACAATGATTTTTCTTGAGGATGGAGACATAAAGAGTGAGTCTTCAAGTGACTCAACTAGTTCTTCAAGTGAAGAAGAAGAAGAACTTACACTAGTGGAGGCCGAGGAGGGTGATCTCTTGATGGTAAGGAGAATGTTGAACAATTTTTTCCTAGAAAAAGAGGAGATCCAAAGAGAAAATATTTTTCACACAAGATGCTAGGTTGAAGACAAAGTATTCTCATTTATAATTGATGGAGGCAGCTGCACCAATGTGGCTAGTACAAAGCTTGTTGAGAAATTACACTTGCCAACCACAAAGCATCCAAAGTCATACAAGCTCCAATGGCTTAGTGAAAGTGGAAAAGTAGTAGTAAATTCTCAAGTGTTCATTCCTTTTTCTATTAATGCTTATAATGATAAAGTTCTTTGTGATATTGTACCTATGGAGGCTAGACATATTCTTCTTGGAAGGCCTTGGCAATATGATAGAAAAGTGATACACAATGGCATGAAGAACACTTTTGAGTTTGACCACTTAGGCAAGAAAATTATTTTGAGGCCTTTGACTTCTAGACAAGTGTGTGAGGATCAAGTGAGGATGAAAGAAAAGAGAATTCATGAGCTGACAAAAAATACTGCACTTGAAAAAAAATACTGCACAAAAAAAAAAAACAAAGAAAGTGAGCTACCAAAGTGAAAAACTAGTAAGAAACAAAGGAAAGAAAAAGAAAATGAGAGCAAAAAAATTCATGAGATTAAAGAGACTTTGTTCTTGAGTGAAAAGGAAATCAAGAGAGTGTTATTGACACAACAACCTCTTTATTATATGCTTCTTAACTCTCTTTGTTTACATGTTGATAATGAAGGAGAAAAATTTCCCAAAGCTATGCAATCTTGGAAGCAAACCGTGAGCTTTTCTTGGAAGCAAGAACATGAAATTGCTTTCCAAACATTGAAGGATAAGTTGTCTCATGCACCTATTCTTGCATTGCCTAATTGTAATGCTTCCTTTGAATTGGAATGTGATGCATCTAGTGTAGACATTGGGAGTTTCGATTCAAGATAAACATCCTATTGCTTATTTTAGTCAGAAATTGAAGGGTGCATGTTTGAACTATTCTACTTATGATAAAGAATTGTATGCACTTGTTAGAGTTTTGCAAACTTGGAAACATTGTCTTTTACCTAAGGAATTTGTGATCCAAAGTGATCATGAGTCTCTTAAATATTTGAAAAGTCGAGGCAAACTCAACAAGAGAAATGCTAAGTGGTACATCAAGGGAAATTTGGGAACTTGGGAGGAGTGTCTACCTCACATTGAGTTTGCTTACAATAAAGTAGTTCACAAGACTACTTCTTTATCTCCTTTCCAAATTGTTCACGACTTTAATCTTTTAACTCCTCTTCATTTATTGCCATCGCCTAACACTTCTTCTATGATTAATCATGATGCTTTGTCTAAAGCTTATTATGTTACGAAATTGCATGAACAAGTGAAGGCACATGTGGAGAGGAAAATGGAACAATATGCAAAGCAAGCCAATAAGCACAATAAGCAAGTGATCTTTAATGAAGGAGATTTGATTTGGCTTCATTTGAGGAAGGATAGGTTTCCTCATGAAAGGAAATCCAATCTTCAACCTAGAGGAGATGGACCTTTCAAGATTTTAGAAAGGATCTACAACAATGCTTACAAACTTGAGTTGCTTATAAATTTTCCCTAATCCTATTTGTTTTGTAGTTGGTATATTTATAAATGTTGTTACATTTTGGAAGATTCATCCATTCAATTTTGGTGTTTCAATAGGTATCAAGTGTATCTAGGATATCCAAAGCAAGCAAGACAAGCAAAAAGGGCAAAAAGGACACTTCTGGGAGCTAAATTCGCCCAAATTCGCTTGGGCTAATAACCTTTCTTCACTATTAAGCATTAACTCACCCAAGTGAGCAAAACTTGAAGAAATAACTCGCCTGGGCGAATGGAGTCCTTCAGCATTAAGTTTTAACTCGCCTAGGCGAGTGAAACAAGGCTAAAAAACTCGCTTGGACGAGTGGACCTGAGCAGCTTCCCCATGTCTATAAAAAGCCATGCAAATGAAAAGCTTTCATGAATTTTGGAGGGGAGAACGTAGGAACAGCCATGGAGGCCTAAGGAGAGGTGAGAGAAGAGAGAAAAGGAGTGGAAACTCTGCAGAAACGGGTTGGGGATCGCCACCTTCGTCATGTCTTCTGTTGATCTCTTGCTCTACACCATGATCTCTTGTTCTTCCAAACTTTTTACACAATCACTCTTAATCAGACCTAGATTAAGAACGAGACTTCTAACACTCTTAGAATCTCTGTGATCAAAGACTTAAAGATCACCCACCTCTACTCTTACCCCTAGGATTAGTAAGGCTTTAAGAAATCCTATGTTATTAATACAAAAAGAATCTCAAAAGAATTGACAACAAAGTGTAAAGAAAGAAACCACTTGTGATCCAGTAATTGAAGTATGCAAATGATTTACCAAACTTGAATTAAAATGTGGAAGAAGTTACTTAAGAACCTTCTTTACAAAATTTCTTTTGAAAGCTTGCCCAAGAAGAAACCCTCCTTTGAAATCTTCGAATCTTGAGGATTTGTGGGACTTAACAGAGTTTAGCACTTGAAATCTATTCTTACTTCAGAAATCTAATTAATGTACTTTGTAATTTCGTTGTTATTTTCCAAAACACCCAACAACTATTTATAAAAATCAGTTTGTAATTGTCAGTAATAAATTAAAAATGTTATTGTAATTGATTAAATACTCCTATGTAATCAATTTTTAACACATTTAATCGAAAAGATTTATGAACAAAGTAATAGATTAATTCACAATGTAATCGATCATCACAGTTAGTCTTAGTTTCAAATACGTGCCAAATAATCAATTACCACAATATCATAATCAATTACCAACAAAAGCTCGTGGATTTAATAGTGTTATTTAGCATTTTGTTTTTAAGAAAATGAAAAAAATAACCTTGAATGACAACCTTCTACATTGTGAATCAGTTTAATTAAAGTAGTACGAGAATACTTGTAAATAAATGGTTAGCAAAGGACAGGAGCATAGCAGCAGAGCCTTTGGCAATCAGAGACAGTTCCATTTGCTTATACTCGACAGCCTCAGTAATTATAAATTAGGATAAAATGTTTAACGGCATATCAAAATTCTTATGCAAAAAGTACAGTAGATAATTTCTTTATTATGGATCGCAATCATGATACGTTAATGGAATCTTGTGAGGGGAATGAAAGACTCCAAAAATATGATCAGTGACCAGATTTTAAAATCCACTGAGAGCATATTAACAGTTTGTGCAGAACACATCAAGAGAAAAGTTTGTGACTTCCTGGTTATAACATTCTTGGATATGTGACAACATCATGAGTGCACCAGAAATTACCTAATAATTACAATTCCTCTAACCAAAATCCCCTACAACAGAAACATAAGTCCTATCAGATGCAAGGCTTCATCATAATAAAATGATGAAGTGGAATATACAAATATTTTTACGACATTCAAAGAAATTTAAAAGTTAATATAATACCATATAAATGATAGTCAGCAAAACTCATTGGGGTTTTCTTTGCTTTGGATGAGAGGAACACCATCTTTCCTCCAAACCACACGTTCTTCGCATATAGCCTCCACCACCTCCACATACAATTGGTGCTCCTAAATTTGGAAATAAAAATGAACAGTAATCAATTCAATCCATCTTGACAGTCTGTGAAGTTGCTAGCCTTTTGATTGCAAGGATGTCAAGGTTCATGAATGCTTCATATCACAAATATATTTATTGAATTTCATTCGGGATTAAAATTATTCAGTAATTTAAAATGCCACTATTTTTTGAAGCTGATTAAAGATAGTCTGTCATTACCTCTTTGAGAACCCTTGCAGCCAGCTCTTCTGCAGTATCATTGGCAAGCACAGGGACAACACGTTGTGCAAGGATACGCCCTGTATCATAGTATTCATCAACAAAATGAATGGTAGGACCTGAAAATCTAACCAACACTGATAACTAATCAAGAACCAACTAAAACAATGTTTCACTGAAAAAACATGCTCCAGATATTTCAATAGAAGTAAACCTTGCTCCAGAAGCAATTACTGCCTCATGCACTTTCATGCCATAGAAGCCCTTGCCTCCAAAAGCTGGAAGAAGTGATGGATGAATGTTGAATATAGATCTTTCGTAAGCTCGGATCAATTCAACTGGTATAAGTTTGAGGTATCCAGCTAAAAGAATAAAATCAACCTCGAATTTCCTGATTAAAAAAGGCATCATATGTTAATAATTTAACCACGTAAAGTTAAATACAATTGCAGAAAATGAAGTAAAGATGCATATGACCTTAGTGTATCAGCAAGGTCACTTGGATTAGATTCATCCTTTGCTATAGGGTACAGTATAACCGGGATACCATTATTTCTTGCATACTCCGCACCTCCACAATCTGGTATTAAAATAAAAGAAAGACAGAACAAAGAAGGAAGTTTTAGTAGACAAAGGCTCAAAATAAAAAGGTAAATCAAAACATAGTCCAAATATCTCATGTCACACAAAGAAGCTTGCTTCTTCTAGCCATGAGAATAATAAATATGATCCTTGAAGGCATGCAATCTTAATCCAGTGACTAATATCAACTAAGTAAGAATTTACCTAAGCAAAATGATGACAGAAAAAGGCAAACATGAAAGTAAAGGGGTAGTAAGATAGAGCATTACCACTTTTATTTGTGACCAACACAAGAACATCTCCATGAAGTGATCCCCTTTTGGAGGCCTCATGAATTGCTCTGAAGTTGGATCCTCCACCAGACACAAAAACTGCTAGCTTTTTCCTTCGCACGGTGACCTGAGCCCTCACCTCATGGCCCTCCTTTGGTTCTGCAGTACTACTGCTGTTGCTGCTACACCATATCCTCCTCCAAGAACTAGAACACACTTTTTTGTGCACAATGCTGATAGGATGGAAAGCTCCACTAGGAACATTGAGATTCTGAGATTGACTAGAAGGATACGACGATGAAGAAGAAGGTAAAAGAGGGAACTTTGGAGAGAATTGTTGTTTCACAATTGAAATAGATGGCACTGAAGATGGTTTTGGACAGAATCTGGAAAGAATCTGTTGAGCTTCCATGGAAATTTTAATTTGAACAAAAAATCACAAATCTTAGTTTAGTACAGTTTCGTTGAAGGGGCCAAAAGGAACGAACAACACAGCGAGCTCTTCAAGATGTTGATGGTGTGCTTGTGTCGAGTTTGTCTAAACTTCCAAAGCATCACAAAGAAACTAGGATCAATTAGTAACTATTGACGGGTAAAAAACATAAAACTACACAAGCAATCACAACAACTAAACCAAAAACAATAATTTTCAAAAACTGAACAACTGAAGCACAAATCAGAAACACAATCCCGAATAACAGAAGCACATTACCAAAATAGACAGCAACAATTATAAAAAAACTGAACAACAGAAGCACAAAAACCCTAACAGTTTCAACCTATAGAGGATTGAGGCTGTGCGTACATATGAAGCGAGCGGCGAATCGGATAACGAAAAGTTAATTAGTGAAGTGTTGTGAGCTCCTACAGTCTACCTACTTCACAAAGAGGAAAATTTGCAAGACCAATATGAATTGCCACAGATTGAAGATACACACAATTCCAAAACCACTTTCTGCTTGATTTCATCAAGGTCCTGAGATTTGAAATAGGCATAAACACAAGACAATTCATAAACTGAGCACCTTTGGAGAAAGAAAACCAAAAATTGAAAGAGAATGTGATACAAGTTATGGTAGGTTGTACTACAATGGCTTGGGTTTTAGCCCAATCAGAGAAAGTTAAACTCAAAAAGTTTTTTTTTTCTTAAATCAAAAAGTTCAGTTTGGTTTTTAAAAATAAAAAACCATCGAACTGTACATGTAACAAATAAACAGTATCGAGCAGTGGTTATAAAAAACTGGAGTAAAAACAACCGGTTCTAAAGGATTAGGGTATACGTGGTTCAATTCAGTTTAGTTCTAAAGGCCTAATTAGATTCAATCAATTTTCCCCCATCCCAATAGAACAATCAATAATTTATTGGCAGTAAACAGGGGCTTCCATATCAACTTTTAAAGACTATCTCAAGAAAAAAACAGCACACAGGTTTTTGATAGTACACACACACACAAAAAAAAAAATCCAGAGCACAAATCTAATTAATATGATACGAAATTTTATTGAAAAACTATCATAGCTGAGAAAATATTGCATACATTACCATCCAATTCCAAACGTGCAATCAAGAGAAAAAGAAATAAATGTTATAAACCCCACTCAAATAAGAATGTAACTGCCCATAGCCCATAGCCATGACAGTATGACGGATGCTGACCCGTGATGGCTCCGGTCGCCGGAGATGGAGAACGAGATAGGAAGGGGCGAAGGGCACAATATTACCTTACTGCTGTTGGTGCTTCTTGCAAATGAAAGAATGAGAGGGGAAGGTCTCGTCTGTGTGGTGCCCCCTTCTCACAACAACTAGGTTCATTTTGTGAAAAATTTAAAATAAGGATATTTTAATAATTTCACTTTAAATTTTAAGGATGGACACTTGTCCCCCTTCTCTTCTACGTGGATTCGCCTATGCCCAGAGGGAATTGCACTCACCCACAAACATCAAACCCTACCCAAAAAATTGATTTGACTAACACTTTGCTTACGTTTCAGGGACACAATTTCTTCCTATTGCTCATTCCTTTAGACAGGATGTCCTACACGAATACCAAGCTACCCCAATGGTAGGCCACTCTGGCATCAAAGGCACACTTGCTCGAGTTGCTGCTTCATTTTATTGGGCCGACATGTATAAAGATGTCAAGTTCTTCATCACCAATTGCTTACATGCCAACAGAACAAAACGTTAATATAACAACCAAAAAGAACGATCTTCTCCAACCTCTTCTTCCTGTTCCATCCCAGGTTTGGGAAGATATAAGTATGGATTTCATCACCAACTTACCTTCCTCCCATGGCCACTCTGTTATATATCTGGGTCGTGGTTGACCGCTTGTGAAAATATGTTCATTTTATAGCTCTTTATGGTCGTTTTTCTTGGTTGTTAACAAATCAAAAACTAGTATATCATATATCTAACATCAACCAAATAGATTATTACATTATACAAAAACAAAACTATTAACATGCTGTTTAAAAAAAGCTACTATCATAAATATTTGTAAAATAATGACACAAGTCTTTAAAACATTTATTATATCACTACTATAGGCGACACATACGACAACGGTTCTAAATCCCATACGACGACGGTTCTAGAATCGTCGTTGTTGCGCGTGTCGTTGTAAGTTGGAGCTTTCGACGACGGTTATAAAAATCGTCTTCATATCTGCTTTTTTTTAAACAGGACATATGAAGACGGTTTTTTCTAAAAACCGTCTTCGTATATGCACATACAAAGACGATTTTTGAAAAAACCGTCTTCTTATGTACACATATAAAGACGGTTTCGCTAAAATCGTCTTTATATATGCAGATATGAAGACGGTTTTCGCAAAACCGTCTTTGTATCCCCTATTGTGTTTTTTTTTTTTGTAAAAGAAGATACGAAGACGGTTATTCTAAAAACCGTCTTTGTATGTGCACATACGAATATGGTTTTTGGAAAAATCGTCTTTGTTTTCCCTATTGTGTTTAATTTTTTTTAAAAGAAGATACGAAGACGGTTATTCCAAAAATCGTTTTTGTATGTGCACATACAAAGACGATTTTTGGAATAACCGTCTTTGTTTCCCCTATTGTGTTTAATTTTTTTTGTAAAAAAAGATACTGAGACGGTTTTTCAAAAAACCGTCTTTATATGTGCACATACGAAGACGATTTTTGAAATAACCGTCTTTGTTTCCCCTATTATGTTTAATTTTTTTTTTGTAAAAGAAGATACGAAGACGGTTTTTCCAAAAACCGTCTTTGTATGTATGGATACAAAGACAGTTTTACTAAAAACCGTCTTTGTTTCTCGTGTTGTATTTTTTTTCTACCTACATACGAAGACGATTTTTTTGTGTCAATAGACTTAGTTGAATATACACTTACAAAAAAACACCGCATTGAATAATTTATATTCTATAAAATAAATAAGAAACCAATTAACAAATTATGTCAAATACAATGGCTAAACATTTTATATTATTGTTTTACATATATACAAATAATGTGAGTGTTTATACTAATCCAACAATTAGAACTAACAAAAGAAGAGCAAATAAAATGAAAACCATGTACACAATCCAATAATTAGAACTAACAAAATCTGTAGTGTATGATATTTGATATAACTCAGGGATGAACATTCTACAATTAGAATAAATTAGACAAGAAAGGTGTGTGTAAGCTCTCCATATAAATTATTTTTAGCTAATTCTACAATCAAACAGCTTTCTGATCTCAACAACTTCATCTTCACAAGATGGTGTTGGGCCCTGTGCCAACAAAAACTTCCACATCAGGATCATAAAACACTGAACATTTTAAAATATTGAATTTAGCACAAACCACGAAGATTGAAGCAAACACAAGGCCAAACAGGTAGGGAAATCATAGAATAGGAGAGGGAAAGATGTAGATTTTGACATATACAAGCACTCAAGCAGGGTGAAACAATTAAATTCTCATCTTTTAAGGAATTGTGTACTTTATCTAAAAATAAGTAGCCATAAAACTAAAAAACTAGTATACTAATATATTATCACAACCTAAATGCAACCTAAATTCACAAACAATAGACCACACTCAAAACAAGCAAAAACAAATGAGATCTCCCTTGATGATTTCTTCCAACTTCCTTTTTGGTTTCCCTCTTCTCCTTTTTCCCGGGCTAAAAATCATGCAATCTACTCTTCTAATTGGTGCCTCTTGTGGCCTTCTTTGTACATGCCCAAACCACCTTAACTGATTTGTCATCTTTTCCTCAATGCTACACCAATCTTCTCTCACATCACCAGATATTATCATAGGTTACAAATATCTTATTGTAGGATAGTGAAAACTTCATTGTATTGTATTTATTAGAGGCTTTTTTTCTTAAAGCCACATAAACCTGAGCAAAACTCCAGAAACAGAAAGGTTCTAACTTAAAATACAACCAAACAAAAATCAAGAAAACCAAATATACATTCTCTTCAAGTGCAGATTTTTAATTATTCTACCATAACTATTCCATAGCAAACTCAAATACAAGGACAAGATACAACAAATGGAAAGAATAGTGTGTGTGTGTGTGTGTGTGTGTGTGTGTGTGTGTGTCATAGCCAAGGTAGCGGGGAGAGAAGAGAGAGAGAGGGAGATAGAGAGCACCTTTGTAACAAACGTCGATTTGGCACATAAGCATTAGACATATCAACATAAGTAAATTTGCACATCCAAATCATATAGTTATAAGAAATTAAACATATAGCTCAACTTACTATAAGCCTCCAACAAAGCAGTACAACATGAAGCTGGAACTGGAGAAGAGGGCAGCTCCCTCAGAACATGATGCAAATATACCCAGTGGATTGTAATTAAATAAAATGCATAATCCAACATAACATTTTAAAATCCCGGATCCATATTAATTAGATTGATTTTACCAAAATAATACCTGCTCCAAATCAGGTTATATTAATCTTTTATGCTGATGGAAGAATGCATGATTGATTACAGGTCATGGCCTCAAGGTCTTAATTGTAAGCACAGGAAAACTATGATGTTAAAATAGGAGAAAACAGAGGGATAATGAACTGGAAACTGTGTATGAGAATACACAACAGACTCATGTTTATATAAGTTAATTACACATAAATAGAGGATTTTTTGTTTCCTATAAATCAAAGATTATGTGATAGAATCAGAATATTATATTTTGATTTTCAACAAGCAATATTTTAAAAGGAGCCTCTTCAAATAGTTCGATCAAGATCAGAAATAAATTGTATAATACCATATAAAAGACTTGCTTACCAATGCCAATTCGGATATTACGAAGTGCACGCATTCCACGCAGACATCAGGCCCCAACTTGGGAAAAGGATTTGAAATCATTTCATCTTACAAAACACACAGGAGTAAAGGAAAAAAGATTGCTTTTGAATTTTGAGCTTAATCACTAGCCAACTCAACCCGCAAAGTCGAAAACAGAGGAAAAAATGCACAGAACTAAATGCCATATAAACAATTACATTCACTTTTGTGTAGGAGATTAAAGACTAACAAAGGGTACTAATTTACTAAGTAGTAATTTACTAATACCAGTACATATGAAAGTAATCTAGAAATCAAGAAAAGCTCTGATACCCACAATTCACTGCAAGTCAAACAGACTTCATGTTCCTACCTTAGTATCCATCTTTTCACTTGGATTGCTAGCCACCAAAGCAACATTGGCAAGTTTTAGGCATACCCCACAATGGAAGGTCATTTGAACTTGTGATTAGCACATCGACAACCAACGAATGGAAAAACCATGTAATGAAAGAAGGCCAAGAGTAAGTTATTCAGAAAATTTATAAAGCCTATTCTAATTTATATGCACTCCAGTATCTAGCTATGTTTGCTTCGTAAAAATTAAATAAATAAATAAATATTGCAACAATATTGTTAAAAAAATTCAGAGAATGGAGAAATAGGGAGTAAATGAGGAAAAAAAGATCAGGGAAAGTTACAAGCAAATCAAATAATAATAAAAATCTATGAACAAATCAAAAGAAATATGCTAATAGCTATATGGCCAATCAACACTTATGCTATATTAATTTAGCGTGGAGAATTAAGAATGTAAATGCAACACCATTACAATATATATAGGTGGTGTGGAGCTAGGAAATGAAAAAAAAGTGGCACATGCCATTAAGGTATAGTATAAAATTGACTTCATTGTAGTTTTATTCTATTTATTGTGGTTCATGTAAGATTTTAATCTCTTAATCATTTTTATTTTAGTTTAATCTTTAATATTTTTACTGCTGCAATTAAGTTATTTTTCTAAATCTAATAAGTAAATTAGATCTTTTATTTAAATTTTTCATAAATTGAAGCAATGATGTGTAAAATAAATAAATAAATAGAATGAAAATAAATAAGTAAATCTTCTTGCATATTACACTGAGGAACAATAAGAAGCCAATTAATCAAAATTGGAACCAAAATACAATAGATAACATCACTCTTGCCATCTCAATTTAAAACTTCTTAATTTCTTTAGAAGTGGCCAGTTATATAATGAATACAAAATAAAATTAAAAACAGAACACTAAAAGCATTCAATCAAGAATAAAGAAAGTCATCTAGAAAGAGAATTATAAAGAAAGTTGAAAGTTTCTGAAAAGAAAATGCTCACCTCTATTGTTATTAAGAATGACAATGTTGTCAAAACTGGTAAAATGTAAAAGGCATCAGGAGTTGACAGATCAATAAACCAAGAAGCTCCACCATGCTTGAATGATGCCACTTTTTCAGCCATATTTGTTATCTATCTTTAAACACAAAAATGAGAATGGATAGAAACAATATAAAGGCTCCTCAGACTCTTACAATTTGGGAAAATATCAAGTTGAAACTCAGCTTACCGTAAGAAAAAAAACTAACAAAAATAGGCCCTTGGATAAAAAGTCCCTTCAATGGCGTAAAAGGACTCACACCATATCTGCATTTATCAAAACCAAAGGAAGATAATGTTTAGTCAAACAAAGATCCATGAACTATGAAGTTTGACTAAATACTTGAAACACTTTGTCTGCCACAACTATTCAACTTGGCATCTCATGACCCAATTTGCCTGCCACATATATGTTTCAATGAAAAACAATATATATAACACCCCGGGGTAGAAGTGCTACCTCACAGCCTTAGCTGATAATTCAGCCCACCTGCATAGCCAGAAAATCTTCTAGAATGCCAAAGTAATTATATGTAGAATAAATGATAACATTATCTGCACTAAATACATACAGTGAAGGATATCATACAACCCAAGTACCCAACCCAGAATCAATCATGTAGGAAGCTCGCCTGATATCATCTTTTACCAGGTGAATTCACATATCTAAATGAATGAAATACATACAATGATTATATAAATAAATGTCATGAACAGTGACCTTTAAATGTCATAGTCACAATTCTTGGTAGCTCATCGAGTGACCAAGAGGCTTATCGAGCCAAGGGATAAGAAACCTTAAATTATAAAAATAAATTTCATCAAACAAGATATTTTCCTATTCACTTAGGCTAGTAAACACAATTGCAACTGTGAAGACACTAATGATAATAAGCCTTTTTAAAAGAGTGCAAAAATCTAGAGTGCGCCTGGCATGTAAATTCCTTTGAAAAAATAGCTAGCATTATATATATTATCAATCAATTAAAAATCAAGGTAACCAGTTGTTTGAAATGCAAGGTATCATACACCAGGAATCAATGCTGGAGTATAAGTAGCAGACTTTGCAACTGCAGCAATTGGAAGATTGACGGGTGTAGGCACCAGAGGACCATTAGGAGGTACACAAGTTCAGATTGACGGGTGTAATGCTGGAAACCTAGAACTATTCTCTTCACTGTTAACAGTTCAATACATTCTCATTTAAACCAAAATGGGAACAACACACACAAAAAATCAACCGTTTAATGAAGCTGAAAATGCAGTTGAGGAAGTGGGCATATCTCCTCTGGCTTAGGAGGTTCCATGATTCCTTTAAACTCTACTTTTACCTTCAAATCTTAATGCATATGAAGGACGAAATTGAGAGTGTGAGAGGAAGAAAGGTAGATAGAAAGCTAGAATCTTCGGTCTAGTTTGTGAGAAAACTGAATGAGGGAGAGTTAGTCAATGTATGATTGAAAAGGAGAAAGGAAAGACCAATAGGATGATGGAAGCAAGAGAGAGAGAGAGAGAGAGAGAGGCATCGTACTGTCTTCATTATTGTGGGAGGGAATCCAAGGGATTGCTCCATCTTGAAATTGCTTAAAAATCCATTGACTCTCTTCATCTATACTACTTACATCCAACGGAGAAGCACCAGTACTCTCATCTGATATGTACAAAATAATAAAAAAAAAAGCAATTCATCATACAAGAGAGGACTTCAATAATCATATAGATTTGAAACAGCTTTTGATGTCCAAGGGCCAGACATACATTTGGTTCCATTTTCTCAGGCTGCACTTGTATCCATGATGGGCTTCCCACATACGTTAGCAGAATACTTGAACATGGAGGCACTTTGGTCTACTACATCATATCAGAACACCATCATGGCATCACAAAAGAGTGCCATAGATGTGTGTAATATCCAATTGTGGATCTTTTTGCTCTGCACAAGACTGAAGTAGCAAGATATTGTGAAAAATAAGGAACACTTCACACTTAACCAAGAGGGGGGTGAATTGGTTAGCCTTGGTAAATTTAAAAAATTTCTTGATCAATCAAAAATCAGAGTTATTTTGCCCTTTGGATCTTTATCACAAAACAATCAATAATCTTTATTCAAAATCAATCCAAGACTTGTAATGCCTCAATAACAAATTGTAACACAGAATTCACAACAAGAATTAACAATTAAGCAGTATATAAGAGAACACAAGATTTATACTGGTTCACCTCAAACCCTATGAGGCTACATCCAGTTTCTTCTACCCAACACTAGAGTAGAGTTCCACTATTTCAAAAATATTCTTACAAGCAATTTTACAAGCCTCTCTTTATCAATCCTAGATAATGTTCAGAAGTCTAAAACCCTATTAGACCCTTAGAGACCAAAACCCACACTGAGAACACTACTCAGCTGTCCTTAGAGAAACACTCTCTCTACACTTGCAAGAAAACCCAATTACAATGGAATTCACACACAAAGATTCAAACAGAAGTTTTACACCATCAAAGAGTAAGGAAAGAATTTACCTGATGATCCAAGAATGATATGCATAGTGATGAATGTACCAGGTTGAATGAAAAACAATATGCAGAACAAGCCTTTCCTTAGACTTTGAAATGATTTGCCTTGCTTCACTAAATCCTAGTGACCCATATGAGTATCAATGGAAGCAAGACCTTTAGAACCCAGAAGGAACCCTTTGGTGAATGTTTAGAAAGCTTTAGGAATGCTCAGATCTCAAAAATTCAAGTTCATTTTTCGTCAAAGGCAGGTTCTATATATATATAAAAGAAACTGTAACAGAAATAATCGTTTAAATCAGCTCCTGTAATCGATTGTTTAGCATTTGTAATCGATTACATACGCTCCCGTAATCGATTAAAGTGTTCAAGATAAGTTCTGGGTTACAGCAACGGGTCATTTAATCGATTATCCCGATGTGTAATCGATTAAATCAGACTTGACAAAAATCATGTTTGTGAAGAGTAATCGATTACAAAATATGGTAATCGATTAAAACAGAAAATGTATAAACCATGAAATGAACTAAGTAATCGATTACAAGAAGTGGTAATCGATTAAGGCAGAGTGATCTTAATTTCAAAATAGGTAAATAATCGATTACAGTTCAATGGTAATCGATTAAACCAATCACTCATTCAAAATTGTATATATGCAAGAGTGAAATAATCGATTAAAACGATGATGTAATCGATTAATTTGTTCTTAATCATTTCCTGAAAGTTTAAAGAACAATATAATCGATTATGTAAGTCTAGTAATCGATTAAACCATCTTAGAACTATTTTTCCAAAATACTTGACTTATTTTAAAGTTCCAAACCAATTGCTTAAAGCTTTTATGATATAATGCATGAATGATTATTAATGAAATGCATGCAAGAACTTGGATCATCAGAAGGCTTCATTTCCTTTTACATTTAATCACAATCTTTATCTTCAAGCCTTCAAGCATGTTGAAAGTCAAAACCTTTCCAAGTCTTTACAAAGCTTTAATCTTCAAGAGCTCCCCCTCAAATCAACAGATATCATTAATAAAAAATAAACTTCAGCTTCTTTCATAACAAAATTCAACAGGTGAGTAGGAATGACTGAAATCAGTTCAGTGTTCAGAAACATTAATTCATTTATTCTGAAACGTGTTTTTAAGTAAAGGTGCAGGTCAACACTGAAAATTTTAATCTACCACTATTTTGTAACCTAAACAGTTAAAGATCAAAACCAATTTTAACAACGTGAAAGAAGAATAACATGGGACTACTTGAGTTATACTTTTCCTCAGATGAGGCCTTTCTAGATTGCTTATGATGGCTTTTCTCTTTGGTAAGATGCACATGTTTCTTTGCCTCAAATGAGTTCCTTTTATGTCTCTTAGTTGGTCCTTCCTCTGTGAAGAAAGTTATATTTTTTGAGTACCCTCTCTTTCTCTTTAGCTAAGCCTAACAACTCATACGCATTTGCCACTTGCTGAATGATAGATTTATCCCGAGGTTTTCGATCAAAAGCTTCCAGTCCCTTGGAAAGCTTTTAATCAAAAGCAAAGGAATATGAAGAGAAGGTTAACCGTGTGTAAATTTAACTATAAGTGTATGTAAATGTCAAACAAAAAGTAAGGATGCTAGATGCATGCCCAATAGTACCTAAAGTATCACAACCATAGAAAGCTTACAACTTCTATAGCCCACAACAAATGAGATAAGAAAATTACTTTATTTTTTTCCTCAACAGAAATGCCTAGGTAAAACAATTATTGTTGTTCCTCTATAATCAAATAATAATTATTTATCGTTCACCAAAAAATATTATTATTTAGTAATGGTAAACAATTTTTTTATTATCCTATGACAGTGATCAAACTCAACAGTTATAACCAGAATCTATTGCTTCTGCGATAGCTACTCTTCTTTTCAGCTGTTAGTATTTCATTTTACTCCAGTTTTGCTAATTAAAATGTTGAGAAATTGAGCAGTGCAGTGCAAATAGTAACTAAATTTGTAGGGAAACTTCTGTAATTGCAATTTTGTTAAGTAGCCTCTCATCAACTAAATTTCTAGCTTTTATTTTTAATATGAACATTTTCAATGAACGAAGATCATTTATGCTTATGACCCTGTTGCTATTGAGAGATTTATCCCACCAAACAATCAAGTAGAGTATAAAAGAAAGAAACAAAATCAGGGACATTGCAGAAGATAAACATATTGCAGATTAATATTAGCATTCAACAACAGCAAAAATAACCAAGCTTTATCCTACTGAGTGGTTCTGGAGTCATATCCATGGATTAATCAACATTATTGGAATGTAATCTATCAAAAACCAAAATTTCCTTATTCCACTGTGAGTGAAGAATGTACAGTACAATCAAACTGCTATGAGTGCCAGCACATTGATCACTTACACAAGTACATGTCGCTTATGAGAAATATACAAGAAATGTCACAAACAATGGAAAGCGTACCTTAATATGTATAACTTTATATGAACTCACTGTTTCATGGCACTATGGAAGCGGAAAAATTAAACTGAAAAGGGAATAGGGGATGGAGAGAATAGAATTCATACTAGTGGACTATTTGCTGGTGGAGGAGTTCCAGACACAATGATACTCTCATACATATCTATGGCCTCCCTATTGCCAAGACAGAAAAAGATCAAAACACCCTCCCTACTCTTCATTCCTCTGCTCTCTACACAAAGCCAAAAGCACGCACAAAGAGTTCCCACAAAATATAAATGCACACAACTAAAAGCACTTTCAGATGTAAATGATACATCTAAAAGCACTTTCAGATTGAAAATCAGAGATAGGTTTGTCAAGTTAAATCCATAGCAGAGCAAAAAAAAAAACACACCTAAAGCAGAGAAGCTGAAAAGATCGCAGGAGATAAACATGTATGTATGAACGACAGTGAGATGGCAAGGAGCACGAAACCTAGTTCTGGTGCTGCTGATGCCAAGCTATGAAAACGGCGGAGAAAACTCAATGAAGAAGAAACGAATTGACAAAAGGAGAGTGAGCTAGGGCACGAGATTGTTCGGGTTTTGTTTCAAGAGAATGTGAGGTTTCATAAATTAGTCGACATTTAGTTTGAAAAATCAAACTCCCTACGAAGACGGTTTTCCCATAACTGACTTTGTTAAGATCGACTTAATTACAAAAAAGCCACTGCCATATTGAATTGAGGGGATATGAAGACGGTTCCTCCAATAC
This sequence comes from Glycine tomentella, assembly GCA_007407185.1. Classification (NCBI taxonomy): domain Eukaryota; kingdom Viridiplantae; phylum Streptophyta; class Magnoliopsida; order Fabales; family Fabaceae; genus Glycine; species Glycine tomentella. Next base: position 1,019,409 of record PYAF01002043.1, read on the forward strand.
CCGACGTTGAAAATAAGTTCATATTTACGAGTATGTCACCGCGCAATATATGAAGACGGTTTCGGTAGACCCGTCATCTAATGTGTGTCGTCAAAAGCTGTATTTGTAGTAGTGTATCTTAAAAAAAAAAAAAAAAATACCGGTCTAACTGTTAAGACTTTAATATATATCACTTACATTCCTATATCTAAAATTTGATTATTTTCATTTCGTTCACGTCTCTTCAAACTTTCAACTTCCACTCAGATACCCATATATGGAAGAGTAGAAGAGATGTAGATTTTGTTTTATGGTGAGAATGACCAAGAGAATATGGTGTCCCATGCGCTTGCAAGGGATCAATGAAGGAAAAGATGCTCACGCACAATGTAGGAGTTTAACATTGCTTTGAACTTTTCTTTTATGTTTCTTTCAAATTAACTACAAAGAACGAGTTTCTTATAATTAGTCTTTTTCGGTATTATCAAATATAAAGTCTGAAATACATAATCTTTGTGACAAATTCAACATAAATGTATTTAATATACTATTTAATATTTTTAAAATTGATAAATTGTATTTATGTACAGATACTTTCTTAAAAATATACTAAATACAATCATAAAAAATGTATAACTTCAAATAAATTTTAATTTTACAATAAATATATTTAAAAATTATTAATTACAAATAAACAATAATAAAAATGAACAATCAAATTTAAATAATTATATATTATGTGTTCAAATTTAATTTATATATATTTTTTAAAATTTTTACTTTTAATATAGGTATTATTCATTATCGTTACTCGGAGAAAGTACAAAATCATAATACATTTTAAAAACTTAATATTTTTTTCAATAAAATGTGTTCAATTAAAAATATAATCAACCAAATTTCTTAAATTTAATGTAATTATATTTAATAGATTATTAAATATTTAAAAACCTGATAATTTTATTTATGTGGA
>PYAF01002043.1:1034092-1047634 GCA_007407185.1 Glycine tomentella
ATTTTCACAGTCAACATTCAGTGTTGAAAAGAATAACATAATAATGGTGAGCTACATATTTATGTTATTCAATTTAAATCAAACCATCGCATATCGGGTTCAACATGTATGCCTAACAATTGCAAAATGATGTTCCTAATTATTTAAAAAGCATGTCATCATCAATATATGCATAACAATTGATAAATCATGTTCCTAATTATTTAGAAATCATGTTTTCCAAAAAAAAATGGGCATTCGGTAATCCGCAGACAGCGTACGGATTTGTCAATCCGTATAGGTTATACGGATTCGGTAATTCATAGACCTCATACGGATTGGACCAATGGATGAGCGGATGCACAGTGAGGGAGACGAAGGAGCGGAATCCGTATGGGCGAAAATGGTGCATTGTTTTTTTAAATAGCCAAGGGTATACCGGGAATTGCACTGTGGCTTAATGGTGTGGAAGAAATTTATTATGGTGTATGAAGCGCCAATCCGTATGGCCCATACGGATTGTCCAATCCGTATAACTAAAAAAAATTATGGATTCGTAAATCCGTAAAAATCTTATGGATTCACGAATCCATATGTATGAAGCGTAATAAAAATGAGGGTATTTTTGAAAATGCACTGTTTCGGAATGGTGTATTAGTCTTTTTCTGGGTGTATAAAGTTTTTCTCACGAGAGAATTGAATATATCGGCTCAAACAAATCATGTTAAATGGGTCATACACCCAGTAGATTGCAACGGGCAATCCAAGCCCAAATAATCCCCACATGCCATTCTTTAAAGAAAGAAGAAAATAAAGACTTACTATCCACAACTCCTAAATGTGTTATTTCAAAAAGAAAATAATACTCTAATGTTTGACACCCTCACAACACAACATAAACAAGTTTTTATTGTGTATATGATCAAGATACATGTAGAAAGCTTGTTTTTGTTATCTCGACCACTACACAACAAAAAATTATTTATGATGTGTTACAAAATTGCAATACACAACAAAAATAAGTTTTCGTTGTATTTCTTATCAAGATATTTGTTATGTATCTTGACCAAATAAATATAAAATAGAAACTTGTTTCATTATGTAGGAAATTATTTTCCATGTAATTAACTATTTAAATTTGTTTTTAAAGGAGTTTAATTAAAATAGTTAATGATTAAAAATTTAATTTAATAAATATAAATAAGGAAAAAATATAGAAGAAGCAAAAAAAAAATATTGGCATACATGCACAAAACCAGGTTCAACAAGAAAACACAAAACATAAAATCATTTAGGCTTCTTCCTCCTTTGATGTGTGCATCTTGCTAAAGAGCTTGCTTCAATATTCATTCCATATCCTCATAGGTGTCAGTGTCAAATGCTACTTTTTGCATATCCACCATGGCTTAAAAGATCATGAGCTCTCAAACAATGCCTACATAAAAAAATATGGATAAGTACAGAATAGTCATATATATGAGAAGATATAAAGATATTTACGTGACAATCATGCTAATCATTTACTTGTGTGTTTGACTAGCTAGTTGCAGCAGCATGTTGAAAAGGCATACTTGAAGAGCCTTTAGCTAGAGGCATGATGTATATAAGAGAGTAGGTGTCAAACCATTCCAAATAATTGCCACCACATACTCATAGGCATAGTTTTAAAAACTGGTTCGATCATGGTATTGGATCACTGTGTCAGTGATCGAACCGGTGGGTCACTAATTGATCTGTATGGTCCTGTCTGTAGTACAAAAATATAAATTTTTTATACATGCCTTAAAATATTTAAAAAATCATAAATTAATATAATTCCATAAATAATTAGATAACAAAATGTAAAAAAAAAATCATTATCCAAGTTCAAACAAACAAGTAACAAAGATCATAAACATAAGCTAAATAAGTTTAAGTTTAACATATGTTCCTAAACAAGCTAAATACACAAAAATAGTGGATGCTGCGTAATGTGGAAGCATCCTGTTAAGGCAAAAACAACCCCACAAAAAAAAAGTGAATGCAACGTAATGTGGAAGGCAAATTACCCCCCCCCCAAAAAAAAGAAAACAAAATCCTCGTTACAGCCCCCTCACCCCCCGGTGGAAACCAAGAAACTCGTCATAACCCACCAACAAAACCCGTTGGCTAGGCACAGATAAATGAAATAATACCTAGAGTGGGAGCAGTGATGCGATTATTCAGCGCGAACGAACAAGGTGTAAGCGGTGCTGATGAACAAGACGGAAGCAGCTCATACGAAGGCGGCACAAACTTGGAAGGAACTTTGGAACTGCTAGGCATAGTTGAAGAGAGTCAGGTAGTTTTGAAAACCTAGTGGAGAAACGATGTTGTTCATGTGTCTACAACGTTTTTTTTTAATAGCAACCCGATCTGGGTTGACGAATCGTCGGTTTGACCACTGACCCGGCCGGATCGCACCGAGTTAAAAGCATGACCAATCCATTGACAAACTCGACCCGATCCAGCCATCGGGTCGTGGTCCGACCAGTTTGACCTGTCGGATCGATCCAGTTTTTAAAGCAGTACGAAGCAGAGGAGTACTAATGTAGTCAGGCCACTATTACTACTAGAATTGAGCAAACAGACTTGGGTCCATAGTTCATTTGCGAAACTCGTAACCTGCACAGTATATATAAGTGTCCTTTTAGAATTCATTTAAAATGCAAGCTTTTTAGCCCGATTTATTTATTCGCATGTTAAACAAGTTTTACTTGTAGGCTTTTTATAATTTAATATACAATATATAAACTAATAAATAAGGGGCATAAATTGAGAAAAAAATATTTTTTTTAAAAATATAGAATTTAAGTACTTTATATATGATTCAATGATAAATGGTGATAATTTTGATTTAGTATAGAATTATAGATTAAATAAATATGATATAGAAAAATACTTTTTAGGTGGCTTAAGATACAAACTATATTATCATTTTGGACAAATAATTTTTTATTTGATAATTCATAGTTAGTTTTTAAAATGGTTTAAAATGGATCCAACTTTACATTTTAAAATTTAATTTTTAATTTTTAATTTTTTTAAATGTGGGTTAGCCCGCTAATCTCGTGGGCTATGTAGGGTAAGCACGAGCTTGCTAAAATTGAGTCTATTTGGAATGCAGACTTCGCATGATAGGCTTCATGGTTGTTGCAAGTTTTACAGGCGAACTTAGCCATGTCCAACTCTAGTTATTATTATCATAGTTATAAAACCCGGTTCGAACCGGTCGGTTGAACCGGTCCAATCGAGATATGGTGATACAACCGGATCAAGTACACCATCAAACCAGCTCAAGCAACTGACTGGGGATAACCCCGTCAAATCCAGCCGATTTTGATGAAAATCGATGACCCGTCCGATTTTTAAAACCCGGACTGGGTTGGGCCACCGTCGAACTGTGAGGTAACTTGTCGTGCTGGTCTCGCCTCCGATAACGCAGACGAAGAGGAAGTGGAAGAAAGGAAGAGGAAGACCAAGCACGGAAGTGGAAGAGGCGGTCAAAGGGTGCTGTTACGTTAAGGTAATGGACCGCTTGCTCTTGTTCATCAAAAGGCAGGTGAAGATGGTAAAAAGACATTCGTTCTTCCCTCTTTTCCAACCCATGTTGCTTATTTGACATTCCATACATAGGCAAAAGGAACTTGCAGTGATGCTTTCTGGGTTGTGGTGTAAGTCAATTGCTTTTTGGGCATTTAGACCAAGCATTGAAGTGGAAGATGCAAATTGCAAAGTGAGGCACAACTGCAGTGCTGCAACAGCTAGAGAAATGAGGCTGAAATGGAAGACAGGGTTATATAGGATTAGGGTTTTTCATTTTGGGCCACCAGATCCATAAAGACATAAACAAATTTGCTTCATGCACTCCTTTTATTACTTATTGCACTCCTTCTACCTTTTTTTAATAAAAAACTAGACTTATGTTTTAATTTAAATATTTACTATTTACATTTTTTTATTAATACATTTTACTTGTATTATCAATTTTAATACTTTAATTATTACTTTAAATTTTTTAGTATATTTTTCATAATCAAATAATATTAATTATACACTTATATATAATATAATTTTAAATTTTTAATATAAATTAAATTAAATCAGGTCAATTAGTGATTAACCAATTGAATCATTAATTCACTAATGCATTACTTTGATCAAATTAATGACTGAGTCAGCTTTTATAACTATCATTAATATTCATCAACTGCCTTGTTAAAGGGCACATGCCCTGCAATTAAACGAAGGTATCGAGGAATCCCCTATATGTGACCAAATTGACATACGACTATCTGGTAGATATGCACAAAAGTGGTTGCCAAGTCAAAGGAAGCCCGAAAAGCATGACATCTCGTGAAACACATACAACTTATTTCTGATCCTCAAATGGCGTCAAATGACATCATCTAGTTGGAGAGAGTACATGATCTCCCTCGAGGACTCAAAATGTCCAAATCCCTTGACTTCCATCTTTGTGTTCAGTGTATGTTTTGTCTGCCTCATTGCCTATCGACAGTAGAAAAATCCTCAAACTCTTATGCCTAATAAGCATATTAACATAAATATCTATAGTAAAACAAAACAAAAAACTAGAATTGCGAAACAAAATAATGTAGAAAGTTTTTACTTGAATAAGGGCTATACATCTAAAAATTGGAGTGTGTTTGCATGCTAGTATCACTTAGCTGCTTGTACATTAAACATAGGGTTGATTTTGTTTTTTCAATGGGCAAGCGTTAATGTTAATTTTTATTAGTGAAAATGATTGAACTTTCGACTTTTCCTTCTTTTTTTTTCTTCTTAATCATCTATCCCACCTTTTATATCCTACATTAAACAGAGGGTAATAACCCCCTATGCATATCAGCTACACATCAGCTAAGATCTTAAATGACCAACAAGTGGCAAGTACGGACAAATGCATTGGATGAGCTTTTCTAGCTAATATCAAGCAACAAACAGATATATAAGGTAAGCACGTGTTGCATAGATCGTCTCTCCTACTACCAAGTGCTACTCATATAAGTTGCTCAGTTAGGAGAAGGTCGCACGTAAGCCCTTGGAGGTAGCTGACTCCAATTAATGATAATAACATCTTATTGCATTTTATAATTATTATTGTTATTACATTTTATTCATAATTTTTCTCGCAATAAGAAATACATAAAAAGAGAGAGGATGTTACAATGACTATAGACAATAGTAGATATAACCATATATCGATAAGTTTTGTAGGTATATGCTTAAGAAATACTAATGGCAAGTATGAGATAAACATAGGACACATTTTTATCTTAAAGGGTGGGTGATTTGGGACTACTACTTGTACGTGTCCCACCTCATTATGATCCTTATTACTATTTTTAGACATAAATTTTTTGGAAATATAATTCCTAAGAACTCAATATTATATATTTAAAAATCTCTCTCTAAAAACAATCAGATAATATATATATATATATATATATATAAAAGTAAAACTCTTGCCAAAAGAAGAAACTACTCAAATATTAATAGTTTGAAATTTGAATGATAGTTTGTGATAATATTGATAAGATGAAAATAAATGAAGAAGAGATTAAAGATTCTAAAAATGATTAAAATAAAAAGAGTAAATTACACTCGTACTTCATGTGTTTTGCTTAAATTTCATCTGATACCCTTTCCTTTTTGCACCCTATAAAAAAACCCCTCAATTGTTTAGCTTACGATACACTCAGATCTCCTCCATCCTAAACACTGTTTAATAATTTAACAGAAATTAGGCACATGCTAGTCATATGACTTTTAATAAAATTTTATGTCTAAAATATCCTCATTTTCTTCCTCTCAACCTGAAAATATTTTAAAACTCGTGTTTCTTTTTGTTTTTATGTAATTGGACGTGAACCCAACTTTTTATTAGACGTGAATTCACTTTCTTGGTACAAAGTGTTAACACCCTTCCTTTTTCTTTTCCAATTTTTTAGTTCAATTGTTTTCTCTCATTGATTATAGTCCTTTGTTTCAAATTTAGTATTTTGTTCCTGCATTTGTGTTTTTAACACCGTTTTTTGAAATATTTTTTATGGTAAGGTGTTTAATCACATCATAATGTTAAATTGAAATAATTGAATAATTTAATTCAATTTATTTATCACTTGTCCAATTTGATCTGACAAAAAAGTATAAATTTCATCGTTGCCAGGGAAATTTTTATTATAAGAGTAAAAATGGATGGGACCGAAATTAGTTGATAGGTAGACAAATGGCGTGGCCCGTGGGTGTAAAATCTAGAGTCAGTTGTTCCTCTCCGTTCATTTGGATCGTTGTTAGAATTCTGCAACATAGGAAAACAGTTCCATTCACGCTTGCATGAAGAACATGAAGAATGTTCTGATTTTCATTTTCAACACAAAACTCATGCACACTAATAATAATTAAAACTCTGCTCATCACAAAACACATTATATAATCATCAGTGTTACAACTTTTTTCTTGCCAACAATTGATTGAATATATATGGTGGGAGGAGGAGATCGAAGGCAGTGACACCAGACAGTTAGATCTCACACCTACATGGGTCGTCGTTGCGGTTTGTCCAATTATGGTTATCATTTCTATACTCTTGGAAAAAATTATTCACAAATTCGCAAAGGTATATTACATTACAATAATAATAACAACTTATAACATGTACATACTTTTGTTAAATAGATTCATGCATGATGGATGATTAGCGTGATCATTATTGATGAATCAATTTCTTTGTTATTGGTCTCAGATGTTTGAAGAGAGAAAGCAACATGCATTGCCAGAAGAAGAACTCACTAAGAGGAAAATGAACTAATTCTAAAACTAATTAAGAGGGATAATTTGGATTTTACAATTAAAATATAAGAATTTCATTTACTCATATATTTCAATTGATTTTAGTTAACAATGTTAACAGAAGGATTAAAAATAATGTAAAAAAAGAGAGGAATATCAAGTAAAACTTGAGCAAAATATAGGGGATACGAGTGTAATTTATTCAAATAAAAATTAATTAAAGACTAAAAATTACAATTTCAACTTCTGGGGACTAAAATGAAAGAATAAAAATTGAAAGGTGAAAATCTTGTAGGCATTAAAACCTAAATTTTAAAATTTATTATATAAAAACTAAAAGATATTTCAAAAAATTATGTCAGATGATATGTGTAATACAATATAAAATCAGGTTGTCATGATCATATCACATGACTCTCATGTTTCATGTTAACATGAAATTTTATTTGACATCAATATTTAACAATGTTATTTTAACATCATGGATTAAAAATACTGATAAAAAGTTAACGAGGGAGTCAAATTTGTCAAACTTTTTCTTAAAGAAAACTGTCAGTTATTTTTAAGAACCTAAAAATCGAAATAATTTAAAGACTAAAAGCTTATTTAATGTTATAAAAAATTATATATAAATTAAACACTTTCAAAACCATACCTAAGAAAAAATAAATTCTTTAACGCGTTAACTCACCAGAATCAACAAACTACTTACTGTGCCAAAGTACTTAAAGAGTTTCTGAATGAATTGCATGTGAGACCATCATATCATCTAAATATATACTTTCGTACGTCTTCATAAGTGACAATTAATTTGAATTCTGAAATTGTATAGGTAATATAATCAATTTAACGATAAATGGTTCGTGTTAATTATAATGACCAAATGCAAACATACAGAAATCAAATCAACACATGCTAAGTCTTTTATGCTTTGCTTAAATTAGGAACAAGATAGAAACAAAAGAAATAGCAATAAAAGTGATCAAAATGACCTTATTATTTTTACCAATGTGTTGAGGTTCAATTGAAACATAGATTTGGATTTCTTGAATAAGATTTGAAGTATGAGCCTCATAATTTTTTTTTATAAAAAAACATGCTTGGAAAGGAAAAATAAATATAAAACTTTGTATCAATAATCTTGTAACAAAATTGAAAAATGTGTTGCAACAAGAACATAATAACACCAAAAAAATGACCTTAATTATTTTGTTTTAGAGTAAATTACACTCACATCTCCTGTGTTTTGCTCAAATTTCACCTGATACCCCTCCTTAATTTCACATTACTTTTACTCCCTTTTGTTAACGCCAATTAAAATATGTGAGCAGACAAAATTGTCCTTATATTTTAATTGTAAAATCCAAATTATCCTCTTCCAATTAGTTTCAGAATTTAGGGTTTCCATTTCATTTCTCTTCCCCATTCACAAGTACGATTTATCTTCCTCTTGTTGGTGAGTTTTTCTTTAGCGTCCACGAGATGTGAGTTCTTCTTCCTCTCATGACGTGCACGTTCCATTCCTCTTCACCATTCACGAGTTCTTTACCGTTTTTCATCGTTCCTCTTCTAGTTCATGAGTTCTTCATTGTTACTCTTTCAGTTCACGAGTTATCTACTGTTTCTCTTCCTGTTCCACAATTTCTGTTCACATTAGGATTCTGCTTGTAAGTGACTATTGGACCTTGTATATAGATTATTTTTTAAGAATATTTATTTAATTTTAATTGTTTATTGTTTATCTCTGAATGAAGTTTTAATGGGGGACTAGTTTGAGACCACTTATGATATTTAAAATCATTTATTTATTATTGTTGATTAAAATAGTGCTGATATTTGGGACCACATAAAACATAATGGATGAACTAAAAATCATTTGTCTATTATTGTTGATTAAAATAATGTTGATGTTTGGGATCACATAAACACAAATGCAGGAGCAAAACACTAAGTTTGAAGCAAAGGAAGGACCATATTCAATTAAAGAAAAATTGAACTAAAAAATTGAAGAAGAAGGAAGATTGTTAACACTACATAACAAAAAAATGGGTTCACGTCCAATTAGAGAAAAATAAAAAGAAATAAAAGTCTTTAAATATTTTCAGATTGAGAGGAAGAAGATGAGAGTATTTTAAGCATAAAATTGCATTAAAAGTCATATGACAACATGTGTCTACTTTCTATTAAATTATTAAACGGTGTTAAGAAGGAGGGAGTTAATGTGAGCTAAACAATTAAGGGATTTTTTGTACGGTGCAAAAAGAAAGATGTATCAAATAAAATTTAAACAAAACACCGAAGATGCGAATGTATTTTACTCTTTATTTTATTTTCACCAAAATATTTATATGATTTTATATACATACTTAATTTACTTTTTCTTACTAAGATGTTTAGTAATTAGTTGGTTGAATAATATATATGAATTACTATAATTTTTTGTATTGTAAGTCCAATTTTTATGAATAAAAATACATTTTCCTTTTACTTCTTTCGGGATATTTACTAATGCGAGTAACTCATGAATTTGATCCAACCCAACACGTAATACGTACCTTATTAATGTGATCAACCTATAAATTTTTAATCGGTTAACAAGTTCTATTATTTTTAATCTGATCAGCCCATAACATATTATTATTATTATTATTATTATTATTATTATTATTATTATTATTATTATTATTATTATATAAATTAATTATTAAATATAAAACATATTTATTTTTAGCTAACATATTTTATTAAATTATTAAATTAAATTAATCATAATTTTTTTATTTTCAAGTTATTATTTTTATCTTTTTTTTTAATTTCCTTTATGTTTTCTCATATCAATAAAATATTTTATTTCTATCTAAAAAATATTATATTAACATTAAAATCATTAATTTTATTAATCAAATATTATCAAAATTTAATCTCCTTTAAATACAATTAATTATTATATACTTATAAAATTTATATGAAAATAAATAATTATATAAAATAAAAAATATTCTTTAAATATTCAGGTGCAACTATTCAAACTCGATCCATTTCAATTATTATCAAGTTAATTTGAATTAAATCTATTAATAAAATAATACAACCCAATCCATTAAGATTAGCGAAATTCAATCAGTAAACACCTATAAATTCCTTTCTCTTTCTTCTCTAAACCTAACATACCACAATACTTCATTTCTGCCTAAACAATCAGAGGAGAAGACGAAATATCCTACTAGCATCAATTCAATTATCAAGTTTTGAGAGCCACGTTGCAATTTGCAATGACTGTCTGGGTTCGCACGTGCAAAGGGCAGCAGGGGTAGTGGCTGACCGCGATGCACGGGCAGCTGTTGTGGGTCCGCACGACAAGGACAGGTGAATAGAAGCGCCAGCAAGACCATGTGTCAGGCGGGTCCCACTTTGATGGTTATTGTCGCCTTCTCGTTCATTGTGGGTCCCTTGCCCCGTCAGCTCCATGTTTGCTTTTTTCAACGTTTTTTCCTTCTCTCTGTCATCGCTATTTCATTTCATTGTATAAAAATTCTCATTATTATTATTATTATTATTCAAAAGAAATGAAAAAAGTGAATCTTTTTAATATATATATATATAAATATTAGCAATATTTTTATGCTTTTCTTAATATATTTTTAATCATTAAATCTTATTTTAAAAAATAAAACTCACAAATTAATAATAAAATGTTAAACAATGACCTTTGTATTACTAATATTCTTTTAAGCACAAATTCTCTTTATATTGAAGGTGAAGTGACCTTTCTTATATCCACGGCTTTTAAAGACTCTAATTAACATTTATTTTGTTTTAATTTTGAAAATAATTAAATAAAAGGTTTATACTTTATAGTGAGCCGAACATTGCATGAAAGACATTAAATTGGATACGTAACGAGAACTACTTATCAATAATAACATTAATACCTTATTTGAATATATAATTGCAATGGTTAGTTATTCTTAGCGCTATAAATGATACTTTTTTGGGTATCATTTATTTATATTAGGGTATCAATACTCTTAGCAACTAATGATTATATTTCTTAATAAAAGCAACTAATGATTACTTAAATACATGACCCACTAATTTGATTTAAAAAATAGAATTTATTGTATATTATATTTTGATAGAAAAGCACATAATTTAATATAATAATTTTATCTATAGAAAAAATGTTAATGTTTTTTTTTTATAAAAGTGTTGATAGTTATCACAAAAGAGAAAGATGAAGGACGAACTTTTTTATATAAAAATATTCACTTATTTAGTATATTATAAAATTAAGGAAAATTATAAATTAGTTAGTTTATTATTTATATAAAGCGTAGATTATCATTTTGGTATGTAAAAATTATATTACTTTTAAACAAAATCTTTTTATGTAAGTAGTGCCGTATATTTCAATCACAATACAAATCTTTTTATATCAAAATGAGAAGTGTTTCTTTTTTCTGGAAAATTCACCATTCCCACTAACAAATTTCTCTTTACATTATTTTATAATTGTTCTAGAATTGTGGGAAGTGACGGGCTGGGTAAAGCAACAGCCATAAGTGGCAGCTGGGGCCATGCACAGCATTATCATGAGTTTGTTTGATTTTGATGCGATGGGAGTGACACAATTACCTCTATGCCCTTTCACTTACATGAATTTCTGAACTTTTTTTGGGAAGCAAAAACGTTTCCAATACTACTAGTATTATAAAACGTCTAAAAAATGTCATGCGCATTTTCAAAAGTTCTCGAGCTTTATTGAATTTCATTTCAAAATGTATGTAACTCCTCTATTATACTTATTGTAATTAGAAATAATATGAATAGAAGAGTTAATTGATAAATTATATGTTAAAAATACAAATTAAAAAAAAATTCAAGCATACGTCACTTTTTAAAACTCCATAAGATTAAAACAATGATACAAAAATGTGTTTACACGTGAATGATGATATATTTAATTAAAAAAATTGATATTTAATTATTATTATTATTATTATTATTATTATTATTTATTAAATTTTATTAAACCAATAATAATTATGAAATGCGAATGAAATCAATTTTTAATTCAATAAATTACAAGATCCTTGTAATCTTTAATCTAGAAAAAGAATACGCCATTTCCTTTTGAATTAACCCTCTAATATAACCATGTGTCATATCTAGAGCATAGACCTCACATGCAACTTGTATCTTAGGAAGATATACCAAGCAAAAGAAAGATTCTCATTTCATAGGTCATGTGACATTTGCTATGACACACAAAATCTTAAAATTTGATCATCCTGGTTGTGGCTTTTAATTACTTGACATCGCATCATTTCCCAAAGTGCCACGTTTTGTTCATTCCAGCAAGCACAGTATCGACAAATAGTTAAAAAAAAAATTGAATATAAAAGTAAAAGGATTCCCTTGCTCAAGGAACAGTCCAAGTGAAGAGAACCTGGTTGAAGACATGATTTATTTATTTATCTTTCTTTTTTGGTCTTTTTGCCTTTAGTCGAGACATGATTCAATTAGAGAGTGAAAAAGCAACCCATTTAGGAGTGTAGTACAAATACTCAACAGAGAAATGACCAAATATTAAAAAGGTTATTTTAAAGTGGAAAGGTCTTTTTGGGAAAAGTGCATGTAGTGCAAGAAACTGGTCCCAAAGATTTCGAGTTTCAACTTCATGACGTCCAAAAACCACCATTGCTTATTTATTTATTTAATATGTGGCCCATCATTCAAATGGGGGTTATTCTGGTACACCAATTGCACGCACTCGGACGGTCCCTACCAATCAAGTTCTCTATCTAACACATCACACATGATTAATTTTATTATATTGATCAAAGTTATGTTTTGGACAACTAATCACTACTACTACTATTTATGTTGTTTTTTATGTCATTCTTATTTATCTATAAGATCCAATTACACAGTTTATTAAAATTAAGGTAAATTGTTAATTTAGTTAATAATAATAAAATTATGTTACATTTATACTTTTTTAAATTATTTTTATCATTAATATTTCTTTTTCTGATTTATTAATATATTCTTTTATAATAAAAAGTATCTCTATTTTAAAAATAATTAATACAAGAAATCATTTTAAACTTGATTCTTATAAATAAAATATAAGAAATATCAATTAATTTTTTTAGAGAATATCAATTAAAAATTTATTATAACATTGATTATTATTTTTAATTATATTTAATAGAAGCATATACGACAAAAAATGTCCTGATTTATAGTAAATTTCTTTTTCAAATTACTTTTAATTCCAAAAAATATAATTAATTTCTTTTGTCACCATGACATTGGTGTAGCTCATCTATCCATTTTGTTGATAATTAATATTTGCTGACTAACCTGGGATTATTTTTAATGAGATTTTCTCTCTTTTTTCATCCACAAGACTTGATTTTGATACATTACTTAAAGAAATTAAATCTAGTATCACTCATATCAATGGCTTATTAGTAAAAAAATAGAAATAATAGTTATATTTTTAAAAGAAAAAACATGCTTATTATAACAATGTAAACTATTTATAATGCCAATAAATGGTAAAACTAAGTGAAAACAGCTATATATATATATGTATGTAAATGGATGAATTGCTTATCTATAAAAAAATTAATCTTGTAAAAAAAGAAGAAGAGAGAGAACATAATTTAAAAGAATTGACGCTCTTGTCATTTTAAAACAACACCAAAATGAAATACCTATTAT
>PYAF01002043.1:1047734-1085303 GCA_007407185.1 Glycine tomentella
CGCTCTTGTCATTTTAAAACAACACCAAAATGAAATACCTATTATTAAAGCATAAAACATAACTATTAAAAGAATTAGATGTTAAAAAATTTCTTACGGAAAGGTATTTCTTTATACTAAAACAAATATAAGTAGATAATAATATACTTGAAGTAATAGTTATATTTTTAAAAGAAAAAACTTTAAAACAGAAAACCCTATGAATTTAGAAGTGGACCTATATCTAAAGTGTGTTTTTTTTTTTTTTTTTTTTTTTTGCAACTTAAAAGAAACTTCAAGAAGGTTATTAACATTTCTGTAAGAGCAGAAAAATACAAAATAGGCCTAAGAAGCTAAAGTATAATATAAACATAGTATTAATATAATATTAAAACCTCATGATTGGTGAAGAGCAGGAGCATACTCTGCAATGTGCTCTACCTTATATAATCTAATGCATGTGAACCTCTCATTATATAATAGCCATTTTTCTAAGGTTCCATTCCCTGCATTTTTCTAGCTCCTTCTTCTCTAAACACTCATCTATGACTACCTTTCCCTCCCCTCCTTCACCATCATCTTCTTCTTCAATTCCTTCTCCAAGATCTAGCATGTTTTACTATGCTGGAAGTGAAGATCACCATGAGGAGCCTCACTTCCTCCAAGCTTGTTTTCTTTGCAGAAAACCACTCGGCCAAAACCGTGACATCTTCATGTACAGGTATTAGCTCAATTTTAATTCAATTCATATCACTCAAACCACTTTCATCTGTTTATGAGCCACCTAGTGATACCCCAGGTTCTGATTCTTGTTGATTTGATCAACTTTTTATGTTAAAAAAAATAAATTACACTGAATTTTCATATGGGTCATAAGAAGTTTTGTTTTCTTTTTCTAATGTTCTAGACCTTAGTTTTTTCAGATCTAGAATAAAGTTACAATAATTCTTTGATTAGTTTGAGAATTTTGTTGATTTTTTTCTTTCTATTATTGTCCAGATTAATTTTTTTAATATTTTATTGATATAAAATATTAATTTGTTTTATTCGATGATTAATTTTTATTAGAAAATTTAATTGACTATTTTTAACTAGATTTTCTTTTTTTCAAGTACTTTTTTTCATCCACGTAACTCGAATCCAAGATCTTATTTAAAGGGATTAGATTTAATATCAATGGAATTAATAATTTATTGATATTGTCTGGATTAACCTTTATTTGATTCATGTAAGTCATTTTATTTATTCGTTATGTGATCCAATGGATTTCAATTAATGAAAAAGAAAAATTTATTATTGCATTCTGGATTAATTGAAAACTTGATCTAATTGTTTAGATTTCTAATTTCTAATAAGTATTTTGGAATTGTTGCTATGCAGAGGGAACGCACCATTTTGTAGCAAAGAGTGCAGACAGGAGCAAATAGAGATTGATGAGTCAAAGGAGAAAAGTTGGAAGCTTTCTTCCAAAAGGGGTGTGAGACAATCAGAGACCAATCAAAATTCCACACCCAATAAGGCTGTAAGAACAGGCACAGTTGCAGTAGCCTAATCAAAGAATAATCCATGACATGATGATGAGTGGGGAAAGTGTCCAATTTTTGAAGGAAAAAAAGATGGAATATTGGAATGGAAAAAATTCCAAATGAAGAAGTGCAATCATCAATAATCCATGAAGATTCTGATAACCCGGGATGAATCTTCAATTCGCCGCCTTTGTAAAGAAAAAAGTTGGGTTTTCCAGTGGAGAGAAAAAAAAAAAAACTAAGAATTTTGGCTCCTTTTGTTTCTGTTTTTGATAATATTGATTTGACTTTTTTTATCACTATTTTACTCTACCTGCTTTGAGTGTTCTATAAGAAAAAACATGGATATTCATATTAAGATGCCGTTTTGTTTTCCTGAAAATCGAGGCAATGGAAAAAAGTATCAAAGACACTTCATCGAAGATCTAGATGAGTGGAAACTTTGTTATGGTCTTCCAACATCATGTGCTGATTATGCAAAATTTTGTTTTCCTTTCAATGAAAACATCCGTTAGTCACTAAAAATTCATTCTCATAGCAACTCAAAATCTCAATTGAACCAACGTGTAGTTGTCCAAATAGGAAGAGTTTGGATCCTTAAACAGGTAAGTTCAGATTTTTGGTTACAGGGTAACTTTAAATTGATTTGGGAATTGTAGCATATGAAAAAATATTAATTGAAAGTGTGTCAAATTTTGCATCTTTATTTTCACTATAAATTCTTAGAAACCAAAATATATCTCTCAATTTAGAAATTCTTGCATTCATTCCAACCAAAAGCTTTATATTCACAAATTGAAAATAATATATATATATATATATATATATTGACAGATATAGCATATATATATATATATATTGATTTAGCAAGAAGTTTGAGTTTAATATGAATCTTTATTTATTCGAAAGAAATAATTTATTTAATTTATGCTTACAAATAACTTCTTTCAAATCATTAACTCCAATATAGATCGAGGAAATTAGTGAAGGCTAGGTTGGATATTTTTTTTTTGTTGGAAAAATATGATTTTAGTTCTTATATTTTTACTTTTTCTTGTTTTTAATTCCTAAATTTTCATATAGTCATTGTATTTTATTAAAAACATGTACTTTTACAAGGACTAAATTAAACTATATAGAACTTCAGGACTAAAAACAAGAAAAAAAGGAAGTATAAGGACTAAAAACATATTTATTCTCTCTCTCTCTCCTCTTTTACTTTAGGTGAGTTTGGTTTGAAGGAAGACAATGAATTGAGATGAAATATTTAAATTAAAGTAGAGTGTAGAGGTGTATGATTCACCAATTTTTTAAATTTTCATCTCAAATAAATCAACCAAACACTAAATTAATTAATTACTAAAATATTTAACTTCTGACAAATAAATATTTAATAAACAATGAATTTTATAAATTTATTTATTATTTTTACACATAAAACTAAAATTGATTTTTATTCAAATGATATAAGAAGGAAACAGTGTACTTATATTTCATACTAATTTTTGGTATCAGAATCACAATAACAATTAAATAAATAATAATTTCAGTCTCACAATAAAAAAAAAGAAGAAGAAACTCATTAAATATAATAATAACTAAAATCATCAAATTTTATAACAAATATATATAATATAATCTTAATAATAATTAATTTTAATATATATATATATGACTTATAGAAATACACAAAACATAATAACAAGCCAAGATAATAACAATTAATAAAAAAAAAGTCATAGAAATACCATTATTATTATATCTGTTACTTAATATACATATCTCTTTGGGTTAAATTATAATTAGTAATTACAAATATTATTAAAAAGATACTATTAAAAAACTTAGTATAAAATTAATGATAACATATATTATTAGATTTATTAATTTGTGTTTTTTATTAATAATATTAGTAGTTTATATTATTATTATTATTATTATATACAATTTTAGGGGTGGGGGAGGGGGGGCTGAACCCCCGCTAGCCTATGTAAATCCGTCACTTCTTGAATCAAATGAACGGTAACTCAAAATAAGGCTAAAATTTCAAAAACAAATTATAGAGCTTCATATAAGAAATTTTGTTTAATTGTCACTATATTAAAATTACCATACACAATTTATTGTTTGATTAATATAATGAAGTATTTTAACTGACTTTTATACTTAAAGTTATTTTAAATTATAAATGTTACATATTATTTATTTATTTTCTTATTTATTAATTTCATACAAAAAAATTAACATGAAGTATAACTAGAAAATTAGATGAATTTAATAATATAAAATATATTATTGAGAACTAATAAATTAATTTGGTTTCTAGTCTTCTATAAACTCAAAATACGTAATATATACAGAAGCAAAAGAAAAAAAAGTGAAGGGGGAGAAAGCAGAAGAAAAGAAAACACCAAATTTTTATGTGGAAAACCTTTGTGTTATAAGACCTAGTCTAGTAAAACACCAAATTATTTTGTTCTTTACTTTATTATTTTCTGACACATATGTCATTATGTTACAGTATGACATGCATGAAATACAGTCAAACTTGGATATGTTGCTGACTCTATCAAGGAGGTTACAAAAATCATCATACTTTTGTTATTCAATTACACAATAGGAATTACGACAATTAGATAGTTGTTAAATATGGGATTTACCTTGTATATTGTATGGATTATGGCATTATATATTTTGTAGACTTATTTTTGACCATTGTAATTAGAAACATTGAAATTAATATATACCATGAAATGATTTTTATTTTTATATACTTCGTATGTTTTTTTTATATACCGCAAATTTATTATCTAAGTGTAAAAAAAATTAAAAAAAAAGAAACTACATCGGTTCTCAGAAAGAACCGTCTTAGAAAAGACTTTTCTAAGACGTTTCATATATAATAACCGTCTTAGAAAGTGGCAATCTAAGACGGTTGCTATGTATGAACCGTCTTAGAAAACTTAGAAAGGGTTTTTCTAAGACGGTTATTATATACGAACCGTCTTAGATTGGCACTTACTAAGACGGTTATTATGCATGAACCGTCTTAGAAAAGTGCTTTCTAAGACGGTTATTATATACTAACCATCTTAGAAAAGCACTTTCTAAGACGGTTGTTATTTACGAACCGTCTTAAATTGCCACTTTTTAAGACGGTTGTTAACTAGTAACCGTCTTAGAAAAGCACTTTCTAAGACGGTTGTCTTGTAGGAACCGTCTTAGAAAGTGGCTTTATAAGACGATTGCTATCTAACAACCGTCTTAGAAAGCCATTTTCTAAGACGGTCATCAACCGACTTTAAAAATTTGATTTTTCAACGACACCTATAACAACGACGGTTGTATAACCGACGTAGAAAGGGGTAAAGAATCAATGCAAAAAGCCTTTTTTGTAGTAATGTCACTATGAAATAGAATTACAAAATTTGTTTTGCTTTTCTAAAAGGATCACTAATAAATCTCTCCCTCTTTGGTGGAATACACAAACTCTCACGCTTCTCACCAACAAAAGTAAATATATCACTCTAATTAGAATTTTTGGGATGAGATCCTTAAACTCTTCACAGGCCTTCCCATTACATAGTGAAGGGATATAACTCCATTAATGAATGTAACTTTTCATAAGAAAGTGAATATTAATTTTTCATCATCTAAAGACATTAACCACCTAAACTGTAGTGCGATCTCAAGTATTGCACATCTTGGTATACAAATGGTTAATTACCACTTGTTTATAGTACATTATCAATTAGGAAGGAATTCCAACAAATGTCTTCATTATTGGCTTAATTTGTTATGCACTACTGTATGAATATCTTGGCAATAATTTTCAACCTTCTTAGTTTGCATCGACTTAGTAATTGTATTAGACCAACTGAAATTTATATGTATCTTTCTCATTCTTTAATTTCTTTCCATCTATTGCTTCTCATGTCTAATGATATCTGATATCAATATGTTCCAAGCATGAATGGAAGTATGAAACATGAGGGTCTTGTCTAAATAAATAGTATTTTGATTACGTAGATCACCACATAATAATTTTGATGTCCTAATACACTTAAGAAGTTCTTCATCATAGTATCTCTTTTCAAGCTTCTGTTACAATAATATATTTCTTCAATGGTTGATAATGTAACACACTTTTGGAGTTTAAGTTCCCAAGAAACAACTTCCCTACAAACCTGACGTAGACTTTCTTGAATCCACATCACTTGCAATATCTACATATGCACATCTAATGAGCATTAAATTTCAATTGCCAAAACATAAGACCTTTTACCAGTTCTTCTAGAATACCTTAATATCCATTTCATAGCTTCCAATGCTCTTTTTTTGGGTTCTATGGGAATTGTCTCACAACTCTTATGACATAAGCAATAATTGGCCTTGTACAAGTCATTACATATATAAGACTCCCCATAGTAGATGAATAAGGTACCTCGTTCAGTTCTTCTTTCACTTCTACATTCTTTGGACATTGAGGCTTAGTTTGAAATGTCCAACTAATGGAACAATTGTGCATATTGGATTTTTCAAGAATTTTTGTCAATATAATCTTCTTAAGATATCCACAACATTCTTCTAAAACTATGTATCTCTATTGATCTTCAATCTTAGAATCTTCTTTATGACACCCAAATCTCTCATGCCAAAAAAATTTGTTGAATGCCTTTTTTAAAATTATTAGACTTAAATTTATTTTAAGTTTATTATAAATTAACAATTCTTATTAAAGTCCTTCATAAATTATCATTTTTCTTCCTCTCCCAAGTAAACCTCCATGACCACCTCTCCCCCAAACCTCCATAAACACTGCACCCCACCTCCACCCAACATCACCATAGTCCACCGCAACCACCCAACACCAATTCCACACTGCACCAAACCCATCATCATGTTGTTGGATTGGGTCTTTACTCCTTCAATGCTGACCCATGCCCATTGAGGGTTCTAAAACCCTAAACCTAATTTACCTCTTTAAATACATTAGTTGAGGGTGAAGAAAAATAGACTCAGACGTAACAGCTGTCAGAGAGATTTGAGAGCCTCAAGTGACAATTTTGAGTGCCATTGTTGAGCAAGCCTCCGTGCCTGCATATTTGAGAGCTTAGAGTGAAACACTGTGAGCGTTTGAGTGATCACCATTGTTGGAGAGGTTGAGTGTACTACCACCTTGGTGTGTTTTGATTCATTGTAATCGTTTTGTTATAGGGGATATCCGTGAGTTTTTCTTTTCTCACATTGAGGAAGGTTTTCTCACGTAAAACATATTGATTGTGTGATTCTCTCTCGCTCCCTTTTGATTTTGTTCCGCTTCCGTATTTGATTTGAGGGTCCGTGTTACCCAACACATGCCACCACCTAACCACCCACCAATGTCACACACGTCACAAATTAATTAATCCGTAGTATACAAAAATGTAGTATGGATTGAGTAATTTGTATTTCATTTGTATTATACATTACTCAATAAATGTAATACATTTGTATGTATTATTGATTGAGTAATTCCTAATACACATCATTTCCTGCTTTGGCAACGTTCTCGTTCTCGACCTTGACCACTACCTCTCCAAGCTCCTCTGACTCAAGTCGATAGTCAATTGCCTTATGCTCTTCAAGCACAACTACCACACTAGCAACACCATTCTCCGTGAATTCAATGACATTGCCGACAACAATACTGGGTCACGTGTTCTCGTCGTAGGTTTAGACCATGCTCACTTCTTTTTTCGCTCCTACTAAGTCCCATGTTGGTGCTCTCATAGGACATGCTCTGTTCGATGATGGTGTCGCTTGTGGTGAAGAGGAAGATGGAAAGAAGAAGAGAGTGAACAACATGAGAAGTGTAAGATGGGAACATTACAAATTTGGGGGTGCATTAAGTAATTTCCCACCAAATTCTTACTTGGAAACCTTCTCAACGTGATCAAGAAAAAATTGTGGGACCTAATCTAGTAAATGAGTCTATGTTTCTTAATTTTTTTTTTTAAAAAAAATTATAAGAAATGTCGGAGCTAATATTTTTTTATATGTCTTCAATAAATGCATCTAAAATTAGATTAAAGAAGTAACAACTTAAAACTAAACCTTGATATAAACCTATCCAAAAGCGTGAATATACAAATGAAAATAATTCCCCACCAAGATTAGGACGTGATAATTAATAACACATTAAAATTGGATCTGGCCAACTAACTCAGAAAACGAGTCAATGATTCTATACTCACCGGATGGAGGCTGAAGGTGAACGCAGTTGAAAAAAGGTGGCGTTGATTTGGTTGACCCAATATTATGTTTTAAGGATCGTTGACCCAATTTTTAATGTGTGCATGTAAATTTAGCAGTAGGGAACAAAAAGAAAAAATGACAGGTCATTTAATTTTATAAAATGTTTTTATAGGTGTCAATTATTAATTCAAGTTGATGAAGCTGCTTACCTAATAAATATTATAGTCAATGAGGTATAGCGTGTAAGCTTCTTAACGATGTATGCTTAACAATGGCACAGTAAGTCACAGAAACGTAGGAAACAATAAATTCATTTTAACTTGTCATCATCTGTTCATATGATAGAGAGATATGATCAGTGCCCAAATGATTAATATATTTTAGGAGGAAGTTGTCAATTTATCATGAAATTGACCGTTGATGAAAATACATCATGGTTTCGAAATCTGATCATGTGTTTAATCATTTATTAATCTGTAGTCAGTTTTGGTTTCACGTTCAATTATTGTTAAATAAATTTTAAAAATCTAATTGGAATGTAACCACAACATAAAGGTTTATATTTTGTTTTTACAGATAAAAGTTTAGATTATTTTTTAGGAAATAAAAGTTTAAATTATTATTCGATCATATATTAACATGTATGAAAAGAATATTAATTTTTAGGCTAAAATGTTAATCCTTCTATTTTCTAAATCTTATTTGAGTCTTTCTGTTTTTTAATTGAGACATTTTACCTTTCACTTTTAAAAAATTCACAATTTTAGTATCTTATTTTTTAATTGAGACACTTTGTCTTCCACTTTAAAAAAATTCATGATTTTAGTCTCTCTTACCAATTTCAAATATTGTGTATTTTGTACGATCAAGTTTTAATATCATGTAAGTATAAGTTAATGAATCCCATATATATATATATATATTAATAACACGAATATTCTAAGAGCTTGTTTGGATACAAGATTAGAAGTGTTTTTTCGAGAGTTTCTCTACTTAAAAAAACTTTATATTTCCATTAGAAAAGTTCTCAAAAAACACTTATAACTCGTAGCCAAACATACCTTAAATAAAAAATAAGATGCAATATAAAAAAATGTCATTCCCATTTCCCTCTCCCTTTTTGTCCAACTTGGAGGAAAGATAAAGTTAGCAAGGGATATGAAACTCTTTTTATAATAACCATGAAAAAAAATAAATAAATAAATTTACTATATTCCATTACAAAAGCGTTAGCGACGGATTTTGCGACGGCCAGAGAATGGCGCCGTTAGCGTAGGAGGTGCGCCAGAGTGGCACGGTTAACGCCAGAAGTGGCGCCAATAGTGCCAGAATGCACCAGAAAGTTATTTCTCTCGAATAACTGGTGCGATTAGCGTGGTAATGAAACGATTAGCGCGGGAGATGCTCTAGAGGCCATTTTATGGGGCAATCCAGCGCTAGTAGCGTCAGAATGGCGCGAATTGCGCCATAGATGCGGGAAAATGGCGCGATTAGCGCCATAGTGGCGCGGTTAGCGCTATAAGTGCCCAGAAGGGTTGTTGTCACGGGAACTTGGCGCTATCAGCGCGGGAACTCGGTCAGGACAGGTATAAAAAGGTCCATTTCGCGATTTCTGAGGGCCAAAAGCCTTCATCTTCTTCCTCCAGCCATTTTCTGCCATTGGAGAGCTTTGAAGCTTCATACCACCTTCATTCTTAACCAAAACACTTCCCTTCAAACATGAAACTTGTAGGGAATCACCCTATGAGCTAGAATCTTTCATCACTTTTCCCTAAAAATCTTCAAACGAAGAGATCCCTTTCTCTAGGGAACTTTACAAAACTAGAGCTCGGCGGGGAAAGGAGGCGATTCTCGGACATCCAAGCTTGAGGAAGCGGTCCATTATCCTTCCTTGTCATCTTAGAGATAAGAAACTCGAGTTTTACCGTTTGATTTGTGAATTTATATTTGGGATGAATAGTGACCCTTTTGAGCTAGAGGTTGAATTAGGCTTGGGTCCTTTAGAAAAGTATGTTTAGGAGGTTGTTGTGATGAAGGATTAGCTTTGATATGTTAGTTTCATGGACTTTGATTCTTGGCTCTGAGAAATGCATGTGTAGGTAGTTTGTTGGTCAATTGGTGATTGTTGAGCATGCATGAGCCGTGTTACTGGTGCTATAGGTGCTTAGGGAGCTATATAAACGGTGGTTTTGTGTTGAAGAAGCCATGTAGTCATATTGTTCATTGTTGAACATTGAGCTTGTATAGCTTTGATTTGGTTAATTCTATAACCTTAAGATAGAGGACATAGAGGTTTATATGGAAAGGAATGATGCTTCATTTCATTGTGACGGTTGAGAACCGTGTTATATGCTTATGCCTTGTGAGGTTGAATTGGTTTTGATTGTGCTTGTGTGCCTTTGTATAAGGTGTGACACCGAGCGTGTCAGTGGCGTAGACCACCGTTCAGGGATTAAACCGCAGAGCACGGTTTTGCCAGGTAAGTTCTTGGTTTCTTGGGAGTGTTTCCCACTGCTGTGTTCCATCATACTCCGAGGGAGTGATGGTTGCATTCATGATGCATGTGCATTGAAATGGTTGTTGCATTCCTCATGATGATATGTATGCACAATTCTATGCTTGGTATGTATGGTTACCTGTTGAATAGATCTTCTGGCCAGTTAGATAGATATGGACCATCCTAGGAGAAGAGCGCACCTCCTAGTTTGGTTTGCTCACGTAAAGGGTGATGATGATCCCTTAAGACCAAGAGATAGGTGGTCTCGTCGTGGTTGAAACCTATTCTTGGAGGCGCCATATAAGTGCATCCATGCATAAGGGGTAGCTCCCGATGGGATGGCATGGGTGTGAGTTCCGGTCTCACACTGAAGACTGAGAGTCCTGATGCTGATGATGATGCATCTTTGACGGCGTAGTTCCGCAGATATACATTAGAGCTAGATGATTGACTATGTATTTGTTGTGAGGGCCAAGTGGCCGGTTGATTGTGATGCCTTTGATGCTGTGTATCATGGAAGTGAGCCAGGGTGGAGGAGATGCCTCCAAGGACCCTGAGCTTACTGAGATGTGTATTTCATCCCGTGTGGGGATTATGTTTTGCAGGTGATTCATCTGACAGAGATGATAGGTCTCAGGGCGGAAGGCCCTAGTAGAGACAGATTCTGCATAACTGTTGGACAGGCTTTAGAGCTTGATGGCTCAGTTGTTTATGATATTGTTTTGTACCCCTGCGAGGGAAGATGTGTGTGTGTGCACACATGTTCTGGATATGTTTTGTACATGGACTTTATATGGTTTGTATGCCCTCGTGTGAGGATGAGACTTTTGAGGTTGTCGCATGTGGTGCTTATTGTTTTGTATAACCACAGGTGTGGTCCTGAGAACTTGATGTATATATGTACATGACTGGTTGAGTTATGTAATTTTATTCCTCCTGTTATATTTGTTAGATATTGTTGTGATCTGCCTTTCTTTTGTTATCTGGATCGAAAGGGGCTAGTTATGCTTTGTGGTCTTATGTACTATACATAATGAATCAGGAAATATGGTTTAAAAAAATGAAATTGCTTCCGCGGCTTTTTAATTAAAGTAATTATGTGCTTATCTGATTAAGTAATATGTTAATACACCGGATGCATACGGGGTGTTACACTTTTCTTTCATAAATCGTTCCTCTAAATATCCAGTGAAAGAAACAAACCTTAAATTCGTTCATCTATCAAATTACTCTTTAAGGTTCTTCAAATAAATACTAATTTGTCGCGAGAATTACACGTTCAAGAATCGGCATAATTCAATTTAGTTAGGAACTAATATGGTTAACGTTTTGACTTTTTTTCATTGTGTTTTTTTGAACACTATTATATGCTCTTCAAACTTGGTCAAAAAAATGATATGCTCTTCAAACAAGTAGATCTGCCCATTTTGCTTAAATGCCACTGGCTGGATTAATCGAACTTACTCTCAACATTACAATAACAAATAATCCGTGTCCGTGCTAGTAGTTGTGAAATCTATTGAACTGAATGATGATATATAGAGAACAAGTTATGATGGATCAAACACTTTTGAAAAGAAAAAGAAAAAGAAAATTCACAAGCTATATACCATAGAATCACTTTCTATTTTCTATATTAACAATACAAAGGCCACTAATATATTTATATCTCTCATTCATATCAAACAAAAATATATGGCCACTCAAAAGATCATTAGCAATGTAGTGCTGTTAGTGTTGTCCATTCTATACATCAACCACATAGAACTTTGCCTGCTTGGACTATCCATCATCGTTGGCCGAGAATGAGAGAAATTATTACATGGTCTGGAACTATGCGGTCTCGATGAATCTATACGTGACATATAACCACATTCTTCAATTTATGAAAAAAAGTTAATTGCATATCATGTAAAGATTGACCAAGACCACATAGACCCATATAACAATTTCTCCTAGGATGGACCTAGTTCACAGTTAGTTACACCGAGGCCAAACGAAATTTTGCTAGGGATGTAACTATGAAGACACATTGGCTCTCTGAAGGATCACAAATCTTCTTCTAGTAGCACTCTCCACACTTTCACCAAGTTTTGCAAGATGTTCCATCCTCTTTCTCCATAACTCTGTAGAACCTGATTGATTTGCCTTATCTTCAGCTTCAACTGGATCATTTTCAGATACCTCGATACTTTTATCATCGGCAGGCTGCTGCTCTTTATCAGAATCTAGGATTATCTGCTTCAATCTCTCTACCACCTGACTCATTGATGGCCGATCTTTTGCACTCTTACACAGGCAATGCTCTGCAAGTTTGGCTATTTTTTGTGCTCCTTTAATGGAATATTCTCCTTGAAGTCGCGGATCCATTATCATGTCAAACCTTTTGCTATCAGGAGAATATTGCTTCACCCATTCCAGTAGTTTCTTCTCCGTTTTCGGCCTGTTTTTTTCCATTGAACGCCTGCCAGTAAGTATTTCATATAGCACCACCCCGAAACTCCACACATCACTCTTGGCAGTGAGATGGCCTGTCTCAATGTAATCTGGGGCAGCATAACCATATGTCCCCATCACCTATCATAAAAATAAATAAAAATTTACATTAACTCAGAATAATCTTGATGATCATGTATTTAAACTTTAAAGTTGTGTTTTTTGGGTTATATTTGGTAAGTCATATGTGTAGCTACATAAGATATGTGGTGTGACATGACATTGATTGAGAAAAAATGACATAAAATTGGTTAAGGTGGTTTTGGACATGCGCAAAGGTCACTAGAAACACCTGTATGGATAGTAGATTGCATGGTTCTTAAACTTATGAAAAGGGGGAGAGAAAGATGAAGGACATTAGAGAAAATTATTAAGAGGGATCTTATGGTGAATAATATCTGAGAATTTAATTTTTAGTCGAGCTCAATGACGTTATGTGATCCATATAATTGACTTCACCTATTGGGACAAAGCTTTAGTTGTATATTTGGTAAAGTCATATTTATAAGTAGTAAAATTAAGTTTAGAATCTATGCAGAAGAATATTTATGTGGTAAACATGGGAAGCTCTATCCACCAACTATAGTGGTAACAATAAAGTTTGTAATTTGTAATGAAATCATATCCACAGAAAAATCCAACATGATAGTCTCCAGTACTAAAATTCCCTGAGATCAACCAATAAAATATACCAATGCAATATGCAAATGCTACTGAATAAGGCGTGGCACTTACAGCTGTTGAAACATGAGTATCACCAGCTACTGGTCCCTCCCTTGCAAGTCCGAAATCAGAAAGCTTTGGCTTAAAGTTTTCATCCAGTAATACATTTGAAGCTTTAAAATCTCGATATATCACCTAGAGCAGTAGCATATTAATTGTTAAAAGTAGAGGAAGAAAAGTTTAGAAGATAAAAACACAAAATAGTAAAAAATAATGCAAAATCCAAGAGTATGTTATTACTCCATTGAATTGCCACTGTTAGTTAATCATCTAAATTTATGTATTGAAATTGTAGTATATAGTTTACTATATTTGACAAAATCAAACGGACAAACTATACAATAGCTGCTTGCTCCCTTTTCTTAAGGAGTAATCTCATCTACAATTAGTATAGATAGTTTACACCTCGAAAAAAGGGGGTTGAGACTTTCATGTATATTCAACATAAGTTTGCACCTTAATTATGGCATTAAGCTTTAAATGTTGAGAAGTCCCACAGCGCCTCAATTCTTGGAGTGCAGCTTATATATTTGTTGAGCAACTTCACTTCACTTAATGCCAATTAGATTTAAGGTGGAATCTAACACAATGAACATTCAAATTCTTATGTTGTTGCCCATCATCATCTAAAGAATATAAGTTCCAATGTTGTTGATATGAAGTTATATAAGACCTATGAATGCTGTAAGAGCCTACATTTCAAAGGAATAAGGTTTAAACCAATCATGGCTAAGCTGGAAGAGAACCCTAGGTCAGAGGTTTCATCAACAGATTAAACTACTTTGTTATATGTGCAACATTTCATTTATTAAAATGGATGGATTATCTAAGAGCATCTTTAGTGGTAGATCTTAAGCAAAGATCTTGAGTTCAAGATCTGATCTTCACAAGATCTCCCAATAAAGGAAGTGCAGAGATCTCCAACATGGAGAATGGGTTCTTGTACAAGATCCCTCAAGATCTGCACATTGTTCAAAAAATAATAAATTTTCTCTCTCTTTCTCTCTCCCTAAGATCTCAAAATGAGATCTACCATTAAAGGAAAAAATTAAAGAGATCTTGAGAGATCTTTAATCCTATGTGATACTATAGGGTCCACTAAAAAATGATCTAAGATCTCAATTTAAAATCTACCACTAAAGATGCTCCAAGCTAATAAAAGAAGCATATTAAAATTAGTGGTCCTCATCCTGCAAAAGATATTCTAAACTTTATGACTCCCTGCTTTTTCAGCACAATTAATCTAAAACAAACGCAAAGACCAACATTTGAATAGCCAAAACACAGGCCATTGACTGGATTATCATGAGACAAAGGGAAAGAAAGAAAAAATCTGCCAGTGACACAGTTGACAGATAGTAAGCATTACTTCCCCAAAAGAGATTTTCTAAAAGCTATGGAAAAGAAGCATATATTCTTGAAGTGAAAGTTTCCTTCTTATATCAGGGTTATTAGTTAAGGAACTTAACAATCTAATGTCTATAATTGCATATTGTTTCAAAACTTAGAAGATGTAACTTATTTATTTCTTTTTATGTTTATCTTACTCTTATTAAGGAGCAACTCCCTTAAAAGCTTAATCTGTTCAATTTATGCAACATATTAATGGTTTTAATTTCTAACAAGTCTCATCATGTGAAAATTATTGGGCTTGAAACACGGACAGCAAAACGTGCCCCCTACCTTGTGCTAAAATCATAATTCAATCAGAAGAATGGGGCAATGAGGATCATACTCTAGACCATGTGGTCATAGAAGCACCAATATAATGTTATGGACCATCTATCCTAAGAACTTATAATGTTAAGTGATGGCACATGAATGATCATATATATATATATATATATATATATATATATATATATCTAACTCCACTTAGTGAGAGAAGCAGGAATAATATATAAACATGTTGCTAAAAATGGAACCTGAATTTCTAATTCTTCATGCAGATAAGATAACCCTTGAGCTGCTCCAAGAATTATTTCAAGTCTTGTTTTCCAAGGAAGAGGATCATATGCTTTATTGAAAAGATGAAATTCTAAGCTTTTGTTCGGCATGTATTCATACACCAGTAGTCTCTGGATCCCTCTTTCATCATCCAAAGCACAGTATCCAATAAGCTTGACAAGATTTGGGTGTTCCACAATACCAAGAAACTGAACTTCAGTCAACCATTGCTTATGACCCTACATCACAGAAGAAAAAAGAAACACAATCAAAGGAATATCCTAATGTCACCATATTCAATGCAAAAAGGAAAAAAAGAGAACATTTTAGCTCTTCTAAGATAAGGATTACACACAAATATGTGCATGCATAAACAACAAAAATGTAATGTAATTGATATTTCAGGATAGTAACTTAGAAACATAGAAATATTTTCTATAACATAATTAACACATTAAAGTAAAAGATCCATTAATACATCATAGTCCCTTTGTACTTTTCAGAAAGAATAATATATGGATTCTTTATTAATCAGTGGCAAACTACACCTAAAAAAATTATACCAGACATGCAGAAATCCAATTATGAAGTTACATGACAGTATAATGTCAATCAGATAAATTTTCGAGTAGAAAATATGGCTATAAAATATAAATACATCAGGAAAAGTATCTAATTAATAATTGTAATACAGGATTTGTGTCTGAATTGCCTGAAGAAATCCTCAGCAGAACTATATATATAGCAATAATTTCAATCTATAACTACTGGAAGTGGAAACTAGAAAACTAGGAGATAAGTCTGGAAAAAGTCAGAAAATATACAAATCAACTACCATTTATTAGCAGTAAATATACAGCTCCTAAGTGAGAGATCTTTTCCCCTAAAAAGGAGATTATTTCCAACACTAACTATCTTATTTTTGAAGCTAAGGTCAAAGGATGAAAGAAGTAACTATAATGCATACTTATAGATGTCATTTTTTAACTAGACTCACTTATTTATGCATTGATTAACATGGAATAATGTAATGATGTACTACTAGTCGTTTCTGAGATAACTGAACAACAGAAAATAAGTATCTTCTCGGTCTCCCAGTAGCCAATATACATGTTTTTACCAATGTTAGAGAGTAGATAGATAGCAAAGAGGATGACATAACTCTCTATTGGGTAAGGCAAATTTCTGATCCATGCAGGACGAGGAGTATCAGTTTAGAGCCAGGGAAGGATAAAAACGGGTTGACCATCCTTTGCCCAGCTTTCAGTAGATTGGTATATGAGGTAACATAGACAGCAATATCATTAATATTGATCTTAAAAGCTATCTGAAGGAAAAAGAAAATCACCTCTGTAGTCAAAATGCTGATCAAAGAGCCAAGGCTAGGAATACTGATGACAAAATACATTTAGTATTGGCTAGTATTGCATCAAGGATTTAACAGCTAAATACTAAATACCATAGATAACCTGGCATTGGCTCATTGCTTTGCGCAGATCTTTAGACAGAGGATACAACATTAAAGCAGAAAAGTGAACACTCTAATATCCACAATAGTTCAAAAGCCTAATTGATAACAAACAATTTCTTGTTTCCTGATTCCTAACACTGGACTAAGGTGTGCATGGACAGTGATTGTCAATTTGTAGAAATACCAAACATATAAAAAAGCAATAAGCTACCAAAACTAAATTTTCTATTTTGATCCACTATTTCTATCAGTGTAACTTTACACCAACAGTGAACAAGAAAATGCCACAATCACTGTAGTAACTAAGGTTTTCAACTTGTAGTAAAAAATTTAGACTGGTTCCACCTAACACCTAGTGGGATAAGGCTTTTGTTGTTTATGTTGTAGACTTGTAGTTTAGACTGGTTCTACGCACATGGTTCACCAATGGTGTAGAAGTATTTGCACAGAATTAAACCATTTTTTGGTTATTTTATCTATGTTTGACCTGATCTTATAGGCACAAGAATTAAAAATAGTATGATACAATTTTAAGGAATTTGGAAATTTACTTTTTCTTTTTCCCTTTGACCGTACATGCATCTTTAGATCAACTCTCATATCAATTGAGACCAAATCTCTCCCTAAGCAAATCTTAAGGAAGGACTCCTCACATTGGCTTGGTGAATTTAAGGCAATTAATTCCCCTAAGTATTGGCAAAATCTTCGAGTTTGAGTAGTCAAGATAGGGAATGGATCCTCTCATATATGATATCCATATGACCTTGTCATGCAAAGACCGTGCATCTAGTTTTGTGAAAAATCCATCAAGAGATAGACTGACCAAAAATTCTGCATGACAAAATCAAGTAAAATTTTACAGGAAAGAGTCCATTGCCATCAAGATAGAGAGCACATCTCATTAACCGATAATTGACATGGAAAATTACTAAAATAAAATTTGAAGGTACATCAAGTAATGGATTCTGTATTCTAACCTGTGAGGATTCCAAGTCCATGGGCTACGAATATTGACATTGAAAATTACTAAAATAAAATGAAAAACTCTAAATAGTCAAGTATTACATAAAAGCTGGATGATATTTCTGTGATGGACCACATTACATGAATAAAAACAACATAAAAAAAAATAGAGGTAACAACTAAGAATTTCTACCTTAACAATTTTATCTAAACTGAATTTATGCTCTTTATATTTACTCATCTGGAAATGGGGACCAAGGAACTCTAAATGCTCTCAAAATTTTAAACATAAAAAAGTTTATATGCCATTCTCTGACAAATTACTTCTCAAGGAATTTGTTGAGTCTCATACCTGTAATGCATTCTTGTTAAGCCTTTTGATGGCAACTAAAACAGAATTCCCATTCCCGTCAACAGGCTTGATTGAACCTTTAAACACACTTCCAAATCCACCTTCTCCTATCTTAAGAAGCATGCTGAAATCACGCGTTGCACGCTTGAGCTCTGTGAAGGAGAAGTCCCTCAAATTGTGACCCTTCTCCTCATACAGTTCCGGTATACCGCGAGGCGATGCAGATGAGCACGAAGACTTGGTGACCCTTCCGGGTCCTGAAAACTCGAGTTTTTCTTGGTCTTTAAGTTCAGGTGCTGACCTTTGCTTACTGCTCCTAGATTTGTCTCTGAAATAGTAAAAGCACTTCATTGCATAAACAATCAGCTATGATTCTTATGCAAAGTCTCTGATCAACCTGTTATCAATTAAACAAATCACCAAAAACAATGATTGTCAAGAATAAAACCCCATCATATAATTACTACCTAGAAAGAAGGAAAACACAACCATGTAGTGAATAGTAAAAGCATTTCATAGCATAAACAATTATGCTATAATTCTTCTGCACAGTCTCTGATCAACCTGCTCTTAATTCAACAAAACCAATGATTGTCAACAATAAATCCCCATAATACTATTACCATCTACAAAGAAGAAAAACACAACTATGTAGTGAATAGTAATACCCCAGATGCATCTGCAAACTAAAGATGCATAAAGTTTCAAAATTTAAAATTTAAGCAACCCAATTGAACAAATAGATTAAGCAACAACAGAGAAAACCCAGAAAAGAATTCACACTACATACAACTTTGAAGGCAAATAGCACATGCAAAATGAACCAGAATCAGCTAAGCAACACAATAAGCCTCAGAAGGAAAAAGAAAACTATTCAACAAAGAGCAAAATGGTTGAAAAATTGAAGGTATGTAATTGAATTGAATCCTCACAGGCAAGAACACAGAGAAGCATGGCTAGGCTACAGTACACGTTCGTGAAGCTTGAATTTTTGCAACTTCAAATATGTTAATTTTCTTTTGCTTCTTTCTCTCTCTCTCTCTCTCACAGTCTCACGGATATCGAAGATGGAGATGGAAGTATAATAAAGAAAGTTCTCTGAAAGTTGTCCTTTTTCATTGATTGGTTGACCAAAGGCTAGCCAGCCAGCTTGCTAAAAGTTTCTGTTTTTTGAACTTTGAAGAGAAAAAGACGAATGCATTGACTAAGCTTTGGACGGACATTTTTTTTTTTTTTTTTTTTTTTCTTTTCTTTTCTTCAAAGTATCAAATCTCACATTGGCCGACTTATATATTCATTTAAATTTTAATAGAGATAAAAAAAAAGAGAGTGTAATAGACATGTATTATAAAACCATCAAAGTCTTATCATAATGAGACGGATTATATAAATCACAACACATCATTTGACACAATTAATAATCAAGATTTTTCAGAAATATGATTTAGTTAAAAATCTCTCTTCATGGTTTTTTCAATGTTTTTTTTTTCTCTCTTTTCTTTTTTCCTAAAACTAAAAATCATGAATTCATTCTTTAAGTGATGTCCGATGTGGTCTTCTTTATATATGTTCATACCATCTTAATCAAAATTTTGTCATTTTTTCCTCAATAGGTACTACACCAACGTTCTCTCATAAAATGTCATTCCTTATTTTATCTTTTCTTATATGATCATATGTTCATTTTTTTTTTTTTATTGCAACCACTGAACCACACATTCATTTTAATGTTGTAATTTTTGTTATTTCCTTTTTTTTCTCATGTTGTCTCTTTAAAGTCAACATTCACTATAGACGCATCCAAGAGCGCAGGAAAGGGGGCAAATTTTAATAAATAATAAATATTATTAATTATGGATAAAATTAAGGTATGATCTACTATTAAAAAATTGAAAAAAAATATAAACTCAAAAATCTATTTTTCATGTATATTTTTTTTGAGTATTTTTTAGCTTTAATTTTTTTTTATTTGCCTCCCTTAGATCTCACTATCATATAGTATAGTAGTTTCACATATAATTGTTGGATAAAATTTTTCTAAGTTTGTTAGGTACTTTGTAATTATATATAACTTTATATTCTGTATCATGATATCCTCGTTTATTTAACCAGGCCACAACTATAATGTGACTTTTGTGTCTACATCAAGTATAATAGACATGTATTATAAATGTTAAAAACTAAGGTTAGATTATCTAATAGGTTTCTGAAATTTTTTTTGAACTATTTATGAATTTTTAAATAGGTTGCTAAATTATTATTTTTAATTGCATTCCTAAATTAAAAAAAAAAGAAGGTCTATGGGATTACTTTTGGCGATTTAAATTGATACGAATTAACAATCGTGATGATTTTAGAAATCTTAAGGACCCAAATATATATTAAAAAAATGCATCATCCAGGACTTAATTAATAAAAATAATTTGGAGATCTATTTAAAATGTCGTAAATGTTAAGAAATTATTGACTAATTTAACTAAAAATTAATGAGAAGTATTAAGAACACATTTTTTATTACACGTTTTCAGGGGCAGAGCCGGAATAAATGGCTCAGGGGGTCAACTATAAATTTAAATTTCATCAATCAAATATGTATAAATTAAAATTTATATAATATTAGTTTTAACAATTCCGAAACATAAACTAAATTACTAATCTATCAGAATGAAAATAAAAAATATATTTACACATAAGAAAAATTAACTAAAAAAACAAAGATTATAATACATGTCGCCAAGAACTTTTACAAATTTATAATCAAAATTAGTATCTTCATTGACCACAAACATTTTTTAAAAAAGGTCCTATAGTACTCCTATTAATTATATTATAAAACTCTACTAAATCAAAATAGATTATACTACTCACCAACTTATCTTTTAAAACAGCTACGTGTAAATATTAACATGTGCATTTGGAGCTAGAAAGTCTCGCAAACAATGCTGAGAACAATAGAGATGAGAGGAGATAAACAAAGAAAATAAACTATAAATAGTGTTAAGAAGAGATAATATTTGTTGGCATGTATAAAAATTCAACATGTCAATCGTTTATATAGTTCTTTAAGCTCGTCTCATTGGTAAATTAATAAATATTCTCTAATGCTTAAATTTATTATAAATAAATCAATAAATTTATTATATCAAATAAATATAATTAAATAAAAATTATAAAACAAAATATATTAATAAAAAGGAAAATAATTATACTTGAATACTTTGTTTTAAAAAGGAAGGAATACAATTATCTCTACAATGGAATTATTAAAAAATATAATATTTATGTAAAATAAAGAAAAATATCACTACCTTTATAATTAAGATTATAAAAAGAAAAGAAAATATTTTATAGGAGAATAAATAAATAACATTAAAATATCGTTATATTCTAAACTAGGTATCCTGAACAAAATTAAATAACCTAATATTAAAATTAAATATTATATTATAAATTATAAAATTAAAAACGTCAGGGGGGCCTAAGGCCCCCAACCCTCCTACATAAATCCGTCCATGCTCGCCTTCAAAATATCCTTCTCTAATTGGTTAAAGTTTATTTGAAACTATAAAATCAATAGAAAAAATCATTAAATATAACGTAAGACTCACAAAAATTTATCGTTTTTATTAAATTTTAATTAATAAAAAAGAATATGTTAGTTAGTATGTTGTTGGTATTTCTTAAAATTAATATAAGAAACCAACTACATAGTGTGATACAGTCGATAGTAAATAACTATACACTTTTATTACTCCCTCCTATGTTATAATATGTTTAGATGAATTTAACTAAATTATCATAGAATTAAACCGAGTTGTAAAAGTAGTTGGGGGAAACCGAACTAAATTGAATTGCGTAATAATTTTGGTGAGTCAAACAAAACCGAATTGCTTTGAACTACTTTTGAAATGCCCAAATTAGTTTTGACCTATTATCTGTAGACATTTTATATTTTAAAACATATTTTTCACATTAATTTCAATCTCATAAGTCGTAGTTCAGTTGAATTTATGAGCAGTTCAATTTTTTCTTAAATTGAAGAAATGAATAGTTACATTCAGTTTTTTTTTAATAATCCTCATAATAATTATGGCATAAAAAAAGAAAACAATAAGTTTGAAATTAAATGTTATTTTAATTTTTCAATGTAATATTAATTACATTTTCTATTTATACTCCTAATATTATCAATAATAAGAAATATAAACTAATTAAAAATGAATTAACGAGGATAAAGTTAATATTTTATGATGAGAAAAAAGGCTCATGGGCAGCTTAATTATTTATGGAAAGGGATAATACTCAAAGAGAGACTATATTTCACCATAGGTGCTCACTAGAGGAAAAAGTTTATTATCTAATCATTGACGAGAGGGAGTTGTACAAATGTTACAAGTATTAGCAGCTAGGTTGGGAGAGAAGCTTGGTCTTAAAATTACCCACTTACCTATGCCTTACAAATTGTAATGCATGGTTGAGTAAGAATGGAGAATAAATGTAGATAAACATGTTTTGTTTATATTCTTTATTGGTAAATATGTTGATTAAGTTCTGCTGTGATGATGTTTTTCTTATGAAAGCCAACCATGCACATTTTTTTTATAGGCTTTAGTAATATGATAGAGATGTTATACATAATGATGTAATCAATATATTCTCTTTTGTACATTAGGGATATAAGGTGCTTCTGTCATGTGAAGATCAAATAAAAAATGAGGCTGAAAAGAGAGCAAGAGAGAAAAAATAGAAGAAGAAAAGCAGAAAATTGGGGAGAAAAGCCAAAAGTGATAGAAAAAAAAGAAAGTGGAGAGAAAAGAAAGTTTATTCATTAAACCAAAAGAATAATTATTCCATCTAGAAAACCTTTCTATTTACTTATGACGAGATATGGTTGGTCACCTAAAGGGGATTAAATAGTGACACTTGTTCATTAAATCAAAAGAAGTACAAAAAAATAAAAGCTAACTAGACGAGCTTTGTATTTGCTTATGAAGAGAATTAATTGGTCACTAAAAGGGGGTCAAGGTTAAATAGTAATACTTAACTGACTTTGGATTTTTTTTTCACAATCAGAACATTGCTTTTGATATTTCATCTCAAGCCTCTAGCTTGGATATTAGAAGTTAGTCATATTCAAGTTAAATAAAATTGTTATAAATAACAAAATTTTCCTATAGATATTTAATACGATTTATCTATCTAAAGATTAAACTAAAGACTACTAATTAAACTAAAAAAACTATTGTAAAAAAATTAAACTAAAAAAACTACTATACTACTAATTGATCCATGTCCTCAATGTTATTAATTGAATAGTATGTTAATTATAGTATCACCTGTGTTTCAAAATGATTTGTATTTAAGATTTTTTACACAAATTAAGAAAAATAAGTATTTCAAAAAATAATATTTATTAGGGGATAATTTTATTAAAATATTCTTATTTTATTTTTTATTTTAATAAATATATTATTAATTCTTTGAAAACAAATTTATCAAATAATAAATATTTGAATATCTCGTTGAAAAACTGAAAATATCATTCAGTTTAAAATTCTTTTGAAAGACTAAAAGTACATATGGAGAGAGTAATATTGTTTAGATGCAAGTGTAATTAATAAAACAAAACTATTAATTAGTCGTAAAAGTAGGTAAAGATTTCTTAGGAGAAAGGCTACAATTATTATTAGTCTGTTTGATTTCATGATTTGGCCGTTTACTTCAACCACCGGAGTTTGAAGGTACTAGGTGGTTTGTTTCATTGGGTTCTAATGACATTTATTTCAGCGGAAATAGTAAATACTTTTTATTTTTTCAAACAAATTACACCAATCTTTTATTTTTTAATCACATGATAGACTTGTGATTTTTATTAAAAAAATAATAATTCAAAATTATCCACAATTCTTTCCTTCATTTAAAACTTCTATCTTTGACACATCCTTATTGAATCTTTATAAGTCACTATTACTTCTGAGTGCGGTGAAATTGATGTTAGTTTATTTTCATGAGTTAATAATATTCATGGTATTGATTTTTTTTCTTTGTTTTTGATGATGTTCAAATGTTATACTGTATTTCTTTTTTATTCTAGCGAGTGAGAGTAAAGAGGGAAATTGAGTGTAATTTTTGTAAAAAAGATGGGACACCTGCATTATTTGTAAAAAGATAGGAAATGCATGTGTAACATTTTTACAACCTCATAGGATACATGTGTAAAAATTTTAAAACATCATGGGCTTATTTATCACCATTGCAGAGGAGAACGAGCCATGAACCATGATAGTGGAGGAGAAACGCACCTAGCACCACCACAGAGGAGAAACACACCTAGCACCACCGCCGTGGTAGAGAAACGCAGGGGAAAACACGACCCGACAATGACGAACATGGAAGGTGTGACAGTGACGAACGTGATTCTCCTTTGGCTAAATTGAGAAGAAGGAAGAAGTGTAAGAATTAATGTCTCATGTGAGAGGCATGTCACTTATATAGGAACTAATAAATAAATAATTAAGGATTAAGAATTAAATTGTAATTGGGTTAAATTGGAACATTTTCTAGAAATAATTAATATTTGATAAGAGTAGTGGTTATAAAAGGGTTAATACCTACTAATGTGAAATAAGGTATCTTTACTGACAAAAGAATGTTATGTCAAAACCCCGAGTCATTACAAACCTAGAGAGACAGAACGAATAGTTATGAGAGCGAAATCTTGTTTTTCTCTTCTTTTAAGGAATCAAAGCGCACGAGAGAGAAGTCTCACCGAGAAAGTACACATTGTTAATCTTGGAAACCTTTAAAATTTATATGAGGTATCGATATGAAATTTATGATTTCTAATAATGATTTATTTTCTCCCAATTATTATGAACCCTAATTATAAAATTTAGGAATTTTATTTTTCCACTGCACGTATGAAATTTTGTAGAGAAAGTGGTGATTCAATTGTTTCCAATTTCTTTTATTATTTTATTTCATTGAACGTTATTGGAGAAAGACCGTGTCCCAAAATTTTATAATTGTTGAAATTGTTTTTTCCGAAACAATTTTGCACCGCATGGAGAAAGTTACTGCTTTGGTCTGTGTGTGCGTGAATTGGCTTCCTCTTGAACTCTACTTGATGTTTATCGTGGGTGACAATGTTTTGTGAA
This sequence comes from Glycine tomentella, assembly GCA_007407185.1. Classification (NCBI taxonomy): domain Eukaryota; kingdom Viridiplantae; phylum Streptophyta; class Magnoliopsida; order Fabales; family Fabaceae; genus Glycine; species Glycine tomentella. The sequence continues at coordinate 1,073,083 of PYAF01002043.1, forward strand.
TGAGTTTGTATAATAAACTAAATTAATAACAGTCGAAGAAGGAAGCATATATTTTGTTTGAATGATGAATTGAAGGAAAGTAATAGAAACTGAATAGGCTTTTTGTTTGAATGGAAAAAGCCACAGCACTCTCTCCCACTACTCTTTAATGATGTCAAAATAAAGACGGTTCTCATGAAACCGTTTTAAAATAAAATGCGTTAAATAAAAGGAAAATAACAAAGATGGCTATAGTAAAACCGTCTTCGATAGCAATATTCAAAAACGATTATGGAAAAATCACCTTTAAAAACTGCTATTCAAGGACGGTTTTTGTAAAATCGTCTTTGAATTTTCTTCAGATTTCACCTTTTTCTTCCTCGATCTTTGGATCCTCTTTTTTTAAATTTGAATCACAAAACCCAATGGCAGTTTGCTTATCTTTCTCTCTCACCGTTTCGCCTCTCTTTCTCTCTCACCATTTTGCTTCCCTTTACCCCTTTTTCCTTTCATTCATTCAAAGGACACTAGTTCCCTGTGCACCGCCATTGCCGATGATGGCCCGTTCATGTCGAAGCTTGTGATGGCGTTGAGCCCGCAGCCATCTGGGTGGACAAGGAGTAGCTTCTGCGACTAGACGGGGAACGTGAGGAAGTATTAGAAATCTACAGTGACTCTCTTCTTCGCGGCACGTTTGAGGCCCTTCCCTCCGCTGACGACCATGATTGAGGCAGAAACAGGAACGTGGTCCAGCGTTGGAGGCGCGTGAAGCAAGATCGCGAAGGGGAAGGTCTCAAAATGCTTTCCACTTACCGCCTGGCACTCCTGAGGCACAAACACTTGCTTGATGGATCTGTAACAGCTACCAATATGTTACTTCTAACCATGGCTATGCATAACTGTATTAGCCTGACACATGAACTATTATGATTATCTGCTTGGCAGGTTCTATCTTGGGGTAGAACGTCTAAAATGTGAAGGTAGTGAATCCATTCTCAAAACCGCTTGGCAGGTTCTATCTTGGTCTTTAAAGGTGATTTCTTTATCCCCACTTATGCTAATTAATTTCATTTGTGATGTCCTACACGAGTACTTTTGTAAGAATTTGATTTTTTTTTTGAATGGATGTCAGTTTTTATTTCAGCTTGTATTAAAGACAATTTGTTGTTTCCCAAGTCATAAGCCTATATATCCTTATCCTTATTTACCGTCTTTTGAGTTTTATTATTATTTCCATCATTTTTCTTATTCTACACATAAATCTGGAAAATATATTTGATGATAATGGAAAAAAAACTTTGTGCACTAAGTTCCCCCAAATAATGCAGCAAGTAAAATGTATTTTTATATTGGATTGAATAAAAATAATTTTTCCTTTTGATTACTTATATATAACTAAGTAGAATTTTATTTATTTAAATGATATCATCAACGCGTCTCTGTTTTAATTAAATGCTATAATCAGTACTAACCATTATCCCCACCGACAAAGCCAACAACCAAATTCCAACCTTCAAACGCAAGAGACTAACACCTCTCAACCATCTTGTTAGGCCCTCTTATTCAACGTAAATATTTAGCATAAATATATTTTGTTGCTGCTGCCAATATTCCAGTGATTTAAAATGTCAAACTTCCCCTTTGATTTTCCTTTTCAGGCCTACAGGCGTGCAGGTTGGTTATCAAAGGATGAGAATGCGTATCCAAAATGTTTTCTATGATGCTATAAGATTGAAAAGGGGCTTGCATGCATTGAAGGTGCAATTAATCCTATGGAGTGTGGTAGGACACCTGTGTTTCTTTGTGAACAGTTTTTATGATTGATTGATTGGGGTATATGCACATACGAAGCTTTCTGTTGGGTTGGGCTTCCTCCTCCAATGCTGGCCCAGGCCCATTGAAGGTTCTAAAATCCTAAACCTACTCAACTACTATATATACCTCAGTTGAGGGTGAAGGCAGGTTAGAGAGAGAGAGAGAGAGAATTCGAGAATTGACATATTGAAATTGAGAGCCTCAAGTGACATTCTTGAGAGTACATTTGAGCAAGTCTTGTGCTTTGCATTTGAGAGATCTCTAGAAAGATGTTTGAGTGTGACCTCTTTAGAGAAATTTGAATACCACCATATTTGGTGATGCTTGATTGTATCTCTAGTGAAAGGCTAGAAAAGTTTGACTCTTGTAACCTATTATTCTTATAGTGGAAGTTTGATTTTGGACTAGTGTCCCGTGGGTTTTTATTTCTTCACACTGAGGAAGGTTTTCCCACATTAAACAAATTGATTGTGTTCTTCTTTATCTCTTTCCTCTTATATTTTTGTTTCGCTTCCGCAATTGACTTGAGGGTCCGTCTTGACCCAACAGTGGTATCAGAGCTCAGGTTCAAGGGTTTTGAAAGAGACGAGATGGAGACCAGTGGCATAACTCATGACGGAGATTTGTTCAAGCTGACCGCAGGCAACTTCACTTATTGGAGATCGATGATGGAAGATCATCTCTACTGCAAATATCTATATGAGCCTATCGTTCTTGACGAGAGACCTGAAGGCAACTGATAAGGAGTAAGAGATTTTGAGTCGTAAGGCGGTAGCTACAATCAGGAAATACATTTACAAAAGTCTCTTTGAGCACGTGTTCGAGTTCACGAACACATATAAGTTGTGGAACAAGTTGAAATCCATGATTCAGAAGAAGACTCCCAGGAACAAAGCACACCTGATTTGCCGACTTGTGAAGCTGGAATACAAGGACGACATGAGCATGATTGAACACCTCAACACCTACAAAGGTATTGTGAATCAGTTGTCCAAAGCCGATATGAAGATTGATGACGAGATGCAGGCTTTGTTGCTGCTGAGTTCACTGCCAGAAAGCTGGGATACTCTGGTAGTGACATTGAGCAACTCGACTCTAGAAGAAAAACGGACGATGGATGCCGTGACTGACAACCTCTTGAATGAAGAAGCTAGGAGAAGAGAACAAGGTGTTTCCAGCACATCTGAGGCCAATGTGGCTGAAAATAAAGGAAGATCCGATGCCCGGGGTCGTAGCAATAGCCGGGGTCATGAAAGATGTGACAAGTCCAGAGGCTGATCAAGGCCAAAGTATGAGTTGAAATGCTTATACTGTGGGAAGCCCGGACTCAAGAAACCGGACTGCAGGACTCTGCAGAATGATGAATAGAACGGCTGTGTGAAGTTGGACCAAATTGTTCCCAAGAAGATAAATGATAAGAGCATCACGACTGTTGCTACTAACCCGAATGCCGATACATTCTTCCTTGGTGAAGAAATTTTGAACATAACTTATGATGATTGTACTTGGATTGTTGATTTCGGTGCCTCATTCCACGTCACCCCACATGAGGGATTCTTTTCTGTTTACAGAAAGGGAGATTTTGGTTTCATGAAGATGGGAAATCAAGTGACCAGCAAAATTGTTGGTGTCGGTGATGTAGCCCTGACCACGGATGTCGGGTGCCGACTTGTGTTGAAAGATGTAAGGCATGTGCTTGACATGCGTTTGAACCTGATCTCGGTTGGTAAGCTAGATGATGCCGGGTTGGTGAACTACTTCGGAGAAAGTAGATGGAATTTGACCAAGGGAAACTTGGTCGTGGCTCGAGGTAAGAAGGAAAGCTCCTTGTATGTGATGCAAGGAAAGATAAATGGTGGAGAAGCTAATTCTGTCCGAGATGGACCGAGCTTGGAGCTGTGGCACAAGCGCCATGGCCACACGAGTGAGAAAGGACTTCAGATTTTGAAGAAAAAGGAGCTATTGACCGGGTTGAAGGGCCAAGTGCTAGAAAGTTGCACGCACTGCCTAGCTGGAAAGCAGCACCGGGTTTTGTTTGCGAGACTGGATCAACCAAGACGACGCAGGAATATTCTTGAGTCCGTCCATACTGATGTTTGCTCCATGTTTGAGAGATCACTTGGTGGAGCTCAATACTTTGTTTCTTCATTGATGACCATTCCCATAAAGTGTGGGTTTATTTGTTGAAGACAAAAAGACCAGGTACTCCAATCTTTCAAAGAATTTCATGCTATGGTGGAAAGGGAGACTAGCAAGAAGTTGAAAGTAGTTCATTCTGACAATGGTGGTGAGTATTGTGGTCCCTTTGATACTTACTGTAGAGAAGCCAGGATCCGACTTGAGAAGACACCCCCAAGACTCCACAACTGAATGGACTTGCTGAAAGGATGAATCGGACTATTGAAGAGAAGGTCTGAAGTATGTTGTCCAATGCCGGGTTGCAAAAATCATTCTGGTGAGAAGCCATCAGAACTGTTGTTGATTTTATCAACCTCTCACCATCATGACCACTAGAAGGAGAAATTCCTGAAGAAGTCTGGATAGGTCGGAAAGTGACCTATGATCACCTGAAGGTGTTTACATGCCGAGCTTTCGTTCATATCCCTAAAGATTAAAGAGCGAAGCTTGATGCAAAGATGAAGCAATGCATTTACCACGGTTCACTGAAAACCAAGTTCGGGTTCAGACTTTGGGATCCAATCAATAAGAAAATAGTGAGAACCCGGGATGTGATCTTTCATGAAGATGAGACCATTCATGACATCTCGAATCCCAAAGTCCGAGTTTCTGATTGACGTGAGGAACATGTCCCTCCTGTTTGAACTGAACCAGGCGGAGAAACCAATGAAGGAAATAATGAAGAAAATGATGACCAGGAACAAGAAGAGTCAACTGTTGAAGTTGATGGAGAGGTCCGAGATGAGAATGTTGAGCCTGGTTCTCAAATTGAAAATTAAATCCGCCACTCTACACGAGTAAGACAACCTTCTACAAGGTACCCACCTGATGAATACACCGTTGTTGTAGAAGATGGTGAGCCTCAGAGTTATGATGAGGCCATGACGAGCTCAGAAAAAGAAGAATGGGAGAAGGCAATGCAGGACAAGATGAAGTCCTTGCATGAAAATCAGACTTATGAGTTGACCGAGCTGCCTAAAGGAAGACGAGCTCTGAAAAATAGGTGGGTGTATAAAATTAAAAATGAAGAGAATGGGCAAAAGTCGAGATACAAAGCCCGAATTTTAGTGAAAGACTGCAATCCGAAGAAAGGGATGTGAAGACGACATTTCCTCATGGAGATCTTGAAGAAGAAATATATATGGAGCAATTTGAAGGGTTCCAAGCTCCGGGATGTGAAGGCATGATATGTCGGTTGAAGAAGAGTCTTTATGGCTTGAAACAAGCACCTCGGCAGTGGTACAAGAAATTTGAATCTTTCATGACTGATCACAAGTTCATGAAGACTGAGGCTGACCACTGTGTATTTGTGAAGAGGTATGAGACTGGAGACTTTCTGATTTTGACGATATGTTGATTGTAGGGAAAGATAAGATGATGATTGCCGCCTTGAAGAAGGCATTGAATTCATCCTTCGCTATGAAGGACCTCGACCCTGCAAAACAGATTCTTGGAATTAAGATCATCCGAGATAGAAAGAAGAAGCTACTGTGGCTGAGTCAAGAGAAGTATGTTGAGAAAATTTTGAAGAGATTCAGCATGGACAAAGCCAAAACAGTTAGCACCGCCCTAGCCGGACACATGAAGCTGAATAAGAAGCAGTGTCCGAGGTTTGGTGAAGATAAAAACGAGATGCTGAAGGTCTCGTACCAATCTGCAGTCGGAAGTTTGATGTATGCAATGGTTTGCACTACACCTGACTTGGCGTATGCAGTTGAAATGGTGAGCTGGTATCTATCGAACCCCGACAAAGAGCACTGGGAAGCAGTAAAGTGGATCTTCAGGTACTTGAGAGGAACAACTGATTTATGCCTCCAATTTGGAGAAGGTGAAGCCGAGTTGCAAGGCTACTCGGATGTCGATTTAGGGGGAGACGTCGACTTGAGGAAGTCGACTACTGGATACTTGATGAGATTTGCTGGAGGAGCAGTCTCTTGACAATCAAGATTGCAGAAGTGTGTGACCCTTTCGACATTCGAAGCCGAGTACATAGCCGCTACTGAAGCTTGTAAATAAATGTTGCGGATGAAGAAGTTTCTCTCTGAGCTCGACCATGATCAAGACAAGTACGAGCTGCAGTATGACAACCAAAGTGCAATTCATCTTTCGAAGAACTCGACCTATCACTCTCGCACTAAGCATATTGATGTGAGGTATCACTGGATCCGAGAAGTGGTGGAGGATGGACAGCTCGCACTTGGCAAAGTGCACACCGACCAGAATTGGTCCGACATAATGACTAAGCCGGTACTAGCAAGAAAATGTGAAGATTGTTGTGAAGGTGCTAGGTTGTTGCTAAACCCATCGCATTGAAAATGTCGGGTTGTTGCTGAACTTGACGCATTGAAAATGCCAGGTTGTTGCTAAACCCGTCGCATTGAAAATGCCGGGTTGTTGCTGAACCCAACGCATGTGTCAGGTTGATGCTGAAGCCAACGCATTGAAGTCGGAAGGGGAGCATTGTTGGGTTGGGCTTCCTCCTCCAATGTTGGCCCAGACCCATTGAGGGTTCTAAAACCCTAAACCTACTCAACCACTATAAATACCTTAGTTAAGGGTGGAGGCAGGTTAGAGAGAGAGAGAATTCAAGAATTGACATATTGAAATTGAGAACCTCAAGTGACATTCTTGAAACCTCGTGCTTTATATTTGAGAGATCTCTAGAGATGTTTGAGTGTGACCTCTTTAGAGAAGTTTGAATACCACCATACTTGGTGATGCTTGATTGTATCTCTAGTGAAAGGCTAGAGAAGTTTAACTCTTGTAATCCATTATTCTTATAGTGAAAGTTTGATTCTGGACTTGTGTCCCGTGTGTTTTTATTTCTTCACATTAAGGAAGGTTTTTCCACGTCAAACAAATTGATTGTGTTCTTCTTTATCTCTCTCCTTTTATATTTTTGTTTCTCTTCCGCAATTGATTTGAGGGTCTGTCTTGACCCAACACTTTCCCAACCTCAAGGAGGCCACCCTGAGAAGGTATCTAGCTCTGAATTTGATTTTGAAAAGTGGAACGCGTAAAATGAACGGTACCCTTTGTTGCTGCCGATGCTCTTGTTTCTGCAATCATTTTGCTTTCTCTCTTTCTCAAATCACAAAGGTAAGTCCCTCATCTTTGAATTTTGAAATGCTCACCTTCCATGGAGATGCTGGAGACTTCACAGTGAAAGCAAGATTGAGGACCAGCTTACATGGAAACCTTGTTTTCTATCTGTGTCTCGGTTCTGTAGCACTCTTTGGATTAATATTACTAATTTCTTTGCACAAAAATTATTGGTCTGCTTCTTTCTTTTAGATTTCTCTTATCTTTCATTTATTTACTTGAATCATAGAATGTGATTCCTTCTTTTTGTTATTTGCAAATTGATTTTACAATTACTTTTATTGCTAACTTCCAAACTTTAGTACCCTGCCAAACTTTTAAATCATTGCAAGTTAATACACATTATTGTGTATTGGTCGCTGAATAAAGTTTACATATAAAGACAATAATGTGTTAATTTCTATATTTTAATTGCAGATTATGGAAGCTCATATTAAGGTTGAGGAACAGAAGCAGTTATATGCCCTTTATAATATTTTTCCACTTGATCCCAATAGTGGAAAGAGGATCTAATGAAATGCAAATCTCTGTCTTTTGAATTCTCATTTATCTGGAAATATTTGTATGGATTAATCCCATTTGCTAGCTTCTTTTTTAACCTTGTCAAGTATGTCTTTGGATTAGCTTTGTTTGACCAAATAATCACTTTCTTTGCCAGCTTCTTGAGAAATCTTTCTAGAGAAATTGATTATTTTCCCAAACAATCACTAGCCGGCCCAACATGCAAGAGGGTTGAGAGGTTGGATCTAATCAATATAATCTATCTTCCAATATAAGCTGAATCCTTTTACAGACTTATATGTGGATTTTATGCTCGTAGCATGGTTTCAATTTGTTGATAAAAAATTTGTTCCCATGCAACAAGATGATTGTGTCTGTTGCTATTGCTAATAGCTGTTGTATATTCACTGCAGAACTCTCTCCCTTGTTGTCACCCATCCTAGCAAAAAAAGATGATGCTGGCTCTACTGGCAGACAGTCCCTAAGAGCACTTGCATTAATTGGAGCTGGTTTGTCATGTCTTTTCAGTTTTTCAACAATGGCAGCAGCTGATGAAGCTAAGCATGGCCTGGCATGTCCAAGCTATCCATGGCCTCACAAGGGAATTCTTAGTTCATATGATTACGCTTCGTAAGTTTGGCTTGAATTTTCCCTATATTTTCCTATCTTTTGTTCAACAATATTGTTTACCAAATTAGAAAATAAGATAATTTTATCCCTGCTGAATTACATGTAAAAATGTTTAGTTTATTCTCTCTAATATATTAACCTTATTTTATATTTTATCCCATCCTTAGATCAGCAACTCATCCTTCTTTTCCCTTGTCATTTCATGCCTTTGATCATTTGTCCTCCATTCATTGTCAACATCTAATAAGGCCTTCAATGACATAAACGATGTCACATTATTTCAAATGCCCTCGATCTGTGAGGACACCATTACTGAGAGCTATAGTCAACGTTATCTTCCTATTTTTTTGACATATGTATTAAGGACCAATTTGATTACACTTGTATCTTTGGAGGACTAACATGGTGGTTTACTCTATTTATTATACATTGATTGCATCGTAATTTATCTAGCAAACTAGTTTAATCTCTGATTTTTGCCAAAGAAACAATTTCCTGCTTTAAGGACATTAGCTGTGGCAACTGACAGGGTTCATAAATGATGACTACATGTTCTGCTGCTATCATGTATTTAAACCATATTTCACACATGATATGTTTTGCTGCCAAATTTTAACTGGCTGATTTGCTAAATATAGGTTGCTCAAATTGCTATGATTTAATTGTGGTTCATAATATTCCCTTATCTCTACGCTAAAAAATACTAATTATTGGTTAATTTAGTCTATTAAGATTGTTCACGTGTCTACCCACCCTCTTTTATACATTTAATGTACTTATGGGCTTGTTATGTATAAATAGAGTACGATATTCTTGTTCCAATTAGTATTATAATTATTAATTGAAGTTTTTCCATCTTATGGATTAGGTCTTAGATTTATTTGAATTTTATTTCTTCAGTGTTAAAATGCTAATGAAGTCATGATACTCCTCTTGAGATATGGATTTTAGAAATAGACAATAAAGAAAGAAAAGAAACATGCAAGAAACAACAGCCATACGTATGATCATGAATCAGCATCTATTGGCCAAAGGTGTTGTGCTCACTGTAAGTGTAAAGTAAAGATTAATATTTTTCCAAAAATCTTATCATAATTTTTAATTAGTTGATCTTGTAAAATCTTTATATATACTGTTAAACTCTTGATTTAATATACTACGTCTACATCTTTGGTAATGTCTGTTTAATTTTTATTTCATTATAAGTCAGATGTTTAATTTTTATTTCATTATAAGTGCAGTGAAATTTTTATGTTATCATTCACTTTGCTTTTATTTTAAAAAAATCTTAAAACAATTATTATATCTTAATTTTAATTTATTTAACATGGACTTTGGTTGCAAAGGCTTTTGATCATAGGATATCCTACCACAAAAAAAAAATTCAAGATTCTAAGACGATAATTAAAAAAATAGTTTTAGATCTTCAATTTTTTTTTTTTTAAAAATTGAGGATACTAAGACGATTCTTTGAAAAATCATCTTAAAAAGTAGATTTTTTAAGACGTTTTTCAAAGAACCGTTTTAGAACGTCTACTTTTTAAGACGATTTTTGAAAAAACAGTCTTAGAATCTTAATTTTTTTTATTTTGAATTCTAAAATGGTTTTTCAAAGAATTGTTTTAGAACGTCTACTTTCTAAAATGATTTTTGGAAAAATTGTTTTAGAATTTTTAATTTTTTTAATTTTAAAAAAGGACATTCTAAGACGATTTCAGGTAGAACCGATGTCGAAATTGATATTCTAAGACAGTTTTGAAAACCGTAGTTAAAAGTATTAACTTTTCACGATAATGCCTTCAAAAACGATTTTCAAACCGTCATGGAATGAGTTACATAATGGACGTGAAAAACAATTTTTATAGTAATGAGAGATACTAGCATGAAAGATTTATGAGAATTTTCTCACCTCAAGATTAGAGTATTTAGATTGGAATTTTGTTTTCGTTTTGTGTTTAGTTTTGGTTCATGGGGTTCTTTATTGTTGCTTTTCTAGAAAATGCATAAACTTGGATCTGAAGTGTAGCTTCACTGTTATATCATTTACAAGAAACATTGACGCACATACAAGTATGTATTTGGTTTTACTTAAATGTATAAACTTGGTTTCGAATGCAACTTCATTGTTCTACATAAATCAGTGGTGAGAACATTATTTGAAGCTAGCAGACAATTATTTCAATTGACTATATTTCTAGAAAAAAAGGTTACAAGGAAAAGGAGAAGAAGAGGGATTCAGTTTTGTCAGAGGTAAAAAAGAAGAGAGAATTGAAAGTTATTAAAGGAACCTCTAAGTATACTGACTAACTCAAATTTTACGTCTTTTTCCATATTTCCTCTTCACCAACTTTGCTTCTTCACAATGTTGATGATTTATTTGAAAGTAATTAAAAGAAAATTTTAAAAACATAAACAAAAGAAAAATCAAAATACAAAAAAATATAATGTCATATTGGCTAAATTACAATTTTGATCTTTTATGTATATTTTGCTTGTATGAATCTGGTCCCTTAAGTTATTTTTTGTTTCATTTGATCTCATATAATGTGTTTGTTAAATTAAATTAATCCTTCCATCAACTTTCGATTCTAAGGACGTCAATTTTAACTGACGTGATATATTTTACAATTTATCGCGTATTAATTAGTAAGTTTACCAAGTTAATATGATAACTTGTTAACACAATTTTATCCTTCTTAATTTATTATCTTTTTGTTATTATTTATTTATATTTTGTTTCACTATCACTTTTTTTTTTATCATAATAAAATAAAAATTTTCCTTAATTTCTCAGCATGGATAATTCCATGTTTGAGTTCAATTCAAATTATAAAAAAAATTAGAACTGAGTGAAGGTGGATATTAGAAGTTTAGGTTAGATATATTAAAAAAAAGAGTTTTCTAATATTTAAATTCCTTAATTATTTAAATTAATTGAATTTAAAGTTTAAATTAATTTTGGTAAGAAAATTAAAGTCTCAAGACTTTGATGGTATTTTTATTCATTGATTTATATATATATATATATACACACACATATATATATATATATATTTGATTAATTTAGTATTTAAAAGATATTTTTTTTTATTATAGTCAAATTTGGTTAATTAGGGTAAAATTATATTTTTACCCTTAATTTACAAAATTTGACTTTAATGCTCATAATTAACTTATTTTGAATCCAAATTGTTTTTTTCCCCTTCAAATATGATGTAATTATATATTTACTATGACTAAAATTATTAATTGTTTGAACTATGATACTAATTTAATAGGGTGACAATTACTATTTTATGCCCCCCAAACCCCACTTTGACCTTTTTCTTAGTTCTAATTGTGAACAGACGGAACTACCTTAGGGATTGGGGTCTTGGAAGCTTTTTTGTTTTTATTTAAAAATATTCATCTAGACTTCTCAATTATCCACCCACTTTATCCTTAACAATATTCTCTACAATGTTATTCCTTTTCTCGACACTAACCAATCTTTTCCTTTCTCCAAAATCAATTTTGCACCTTGCGACACCTACAGGTACAACAACCACCGGAGGGATTCAAATCTTCAAATCCAAGATTGGTTAATATGGAGAAAAGGGATAACAATGTAGGGAATTATTAAGAGCAATGTCAGGAAAACTAAGAAAGTTAGATGAATATTTTAAATGGCATAACATATTTTTATTGACACTACATGAAGTGAGACACACTCATGGAACACGTGATTTAAATCCCCCTTTTGTGACTTATACTCTAAATTTTCGGTCCATTTGTTTGCTAGCCACTGTGATCTGGTTAAAAAAGTCGGGGGTACGTACTGTTAGAAATCAAACTCAATTTGCATCTTTAGATTAGTCCACAATCTACAAGGGTCTGGAAGCTTCTAGAAATATATGAAAGCTTGAAGAAACTTCTAGAAGCTTATAGAAGCATGTAGAAACTTCTAAAAATATATGGAAGCTTGTAGAAGCTTATGGAAACTTCTGGAAGCTTATGGAAGACTGTAGAATCTTGTG
>PYAF01002043.1:1086740-1103811 GCA_007407185.1 Glycine tomentella
CTGGAAGCTTATGGAAGACTGTAGAATCTTGTGGAAGCTTCTGGAAACATAAGGAAGATTGAAGAAACCTATAGAAGAATCTAGAGACATAGTGAAGCAAAGAGTAATGAAGAAGATAGGAGAAGAATCTAGAAACCTCACAAAGCAAGTATAAATAGGGGTAGAGGCTCTTGGCTAGAAGCAAGTGTCTTGGTTGAAAACAAGTGTGTAGATGTGAGTGTGGGTGTGGAAGAAGCAAGTAAGTATAGAGTGAAAGTGAGTTTGAGAAAATAAGTAGCAAAAGTGAGTGAGTGAAACTCAAAGTAGTCCTTGTAAAGTTCAAGTGTGTGAAAGTATTTGTAACTTGAGTTTCTCTAAATAAAAGTTGTATACTTTCATTTTCAATACGTACTAGTAAAAAGAATCTTTATTTTATAGCAAATCAAATTAAGAATTAATTACACTAATTCAAGAAAATATTAAACACTTAAATTTTGAAGAGATGTTAATTATATGTTTAAATTAAATTTATCTTGTTTATCATGAATGATTAATTTACACCACTAAAGTAGTAGTTAACGTGAAATTAATTTAATTCAATCAATAAATAATATGGTCGAAATCAAAATTGAGTTGTGCATGGTTTGTACGTATATAGAAATTATAAGGTATATATTGATATTTAGGGCTGGGCAAAAAAATCCATATCCATAAAATAATCTATATTCAATCCAATTTAATCCATTTTAAATCCATTTAAATGGATTAGTTTCATATCCAAATCAAGTTTTATGGATTTTAAATCCAATCCAATTAATTGGATATATGAAATGGATATGGATTGGATATTTGGATTTTTAAATTTTTTTTTGTCAACTTTGATTCAGACTATTTTTTTGGTCGACGTTCACTAATGATGATTTTAAGTTGTTATCGTTGAGCCTATTTTTCGGTTAATATTGGTAATTTTTTTAATCAATATTGATTAAGACTATTTTTTGGTCGATATCAGTCGATGCTATTTTTATACCGACGTCAGCTAAGTTTTTTTGTTGATGTCTGTTGAGATTATTTTTTATCGACATCAAGTAGGTTTTTTGCTCGACGTCGACTATAGTTTTTTTTTGTCGACTTCAGACAAAACTATTTTTTGGCCGACATTGGTTGAAAAAATCATCGGCTGACATCATCCAAAAAAACCTAGTTGACGTCGGTCAAAATATTTTCCCAATTGATATCGATCGAAAAAATCTTAGTTGATGTCAACAAAAAATACCCTAGTTAACGCCAGCCAAAAGAAATAGTCATGGTTAATGTTGACCAACAAATCCTAGTTGTTGCCAACAAAAATATAATTTCAACCAACATCAACAAAAAAATCTAGCTAACGTCGATGAAAAAAAGTCTTGACGAATGTTGGCAAAAAAATATCAATAATCGACATCGGCAAAAAAAAAAAAAAATCTTATCAATGTTAGCCACAAAAATCCTAACCAATGTCGGCTAAAAATTAGTCACGATCGATGTTGATCGAAAAATCCCTAGTCAATGTCGGCCAAAAAGTGTATTGACTAAAAATCCTAATCGATCTCTACCAAAAAGTAACCCTAGTTAAGATCGACCAAAAACATCATTGACCAATGTCGACTGAAAATGCACTAACTAATGTCAGCAATAAAATAGTCTTGGTTTATGCCAGACTAAAAATGTCTGGACTGATATCTGTCGAAATTGCTTTGATTGAGGTATGTCAAAAATACACTAACCAATATCGATAAAAAATAGTTTTGACCATGGTCGGTTGAAAATAGCTCTTCAATGGACATATACAAAATTTTCACTTTTTAGTATTTAATAACTAAAATTTGTAAAAAAAAAATCTTATAACATTTAAGTGGATATAAATTGGATATATCCAAATCCATATCCATTTAAATGGATTGAATCTTAAATCTAGTTTTTTTTTAAAAAAAATATGAATATAGATTTAAAATCCAATCCATTTAATTAGATATGAATTGGATATGGATTGGATTCTTAAAAATCCAATCCATGCCCACCCTATCATATTATATATGGGTTATATATATATATATATATATATATATATATATATATATATATATATATATAAACAGAGTCATAGAGATATTGTTATTCATGTTAAAAACAGTTTCAAATCAAAGTTTTATAAAAAGAACATTACGTTAAAAAGCTGTCGTTAGAAAAAGTTCATCAAACTCAAATACATATCCACCAATAAAAATATTCAGGAAAATATTAATATTTATAAAATATTTATTTTATTTAGTAATTAGCGAAGTTTTGATTTTGTAATTAATTTACAAAAAGTACAATTTTAATTTTAATAAAAAATATTATATATTTATTAAGATATATAATTGTTAGTGTATAAATATAAATTTATGTAAAGGAAGGTTCAATTAAGAGTGGTTTTAAGAATTTCAAACTATATTTAATTAACGAGAATGCACGCATACATGATTCAAAATACCACTAACTTTATGTAACAAAAATTTAACACATGCACAATGCGAAAATAAAATGCCTAATTAGGCCCTTATTATGACCACCAACCACCAGGCCTTAGAGTAGCTTTCTCCTTTTAAAACCAATATTTTGCCTTTTATTTATATATATTTCTGCATTTGGGTGTTCATTATTGTTGTTGCAATTTTAGTTACAGCAGTCGAACAAGTCCTCAGTCAAAAATTTCAGTAGGTTGTCCAGTGTCATGCTGAATTCATGATCCATCTACAATATATAGTAATATCTGATTATTCAATGTTTCATATAAGAAACATGCATGTTATGTGAGAAAGAATCCAACCAGTATAGTTCTTCTTAGAAGGTAAAAATATATGCATGGAAGACTATACCAATGGCTTTCTTCGTAATATATAACGAAAAATGTGCTTTTTATTCCATATATTTTCAGTCAAATATGATTAAGGTGTTTGTATTTTCATATTGAAGAATCTGGGGTCTTCAAACTTTAAAAAATACGATGAATTAATTTTTAGAAAGAAGAGATCGATCACATTCTCATGAATGCATGGTTTTTAATTTTGAAGACCAAATTTCATCAATAGAAAGTATAATGACCTTGATCATATTTGACAGAAAATATAAAAACTAAATTAACTCATATATATATATATATATATATATATATATATATTTATTGGGGCATGTGTACCTGAGCAATGCAAGTAATGTTAAGAGCGGAATTCCCAAACGGCAAGACATTGCAGCAAACTATTGAGAGATTAAGAGCTTCAAGCTTGCCCAGAAACTTAGGTACAATGTCCTTTTGTTTCTCACACATAACTTTGATGAGAACATCTTTTCCTGAGACTCTCGCTTCAACTTTGGGACGTATATTTATAGGTATATTTGAGCCATCATCAGGGGTGCATGAAAAGTCATCAACAAAAGAACTAACATTGGATTTGTTCATTTTGAAGCGTACTGCAGATTCTATTTTTCTCTTTTTGCTCTCTTCCTCCAAATCCTTTACACGCTTCTGAAGATATTTCACATAATCGATAGCAGTCTTAAGAACAGAAGCTTTATCCATCTACACAAATGAAATATTGTTTCATTTTATTAGCTAATAATAATGGAATAGGTTTAGTAGTATACTTGGTTTTGAATTATAATAATCTTTTAAACCATAATTTGTGCAGAAGATTACTGTAAAAAAATTGATAAACATTTCCGTAAGTATAGGAGATTGAAATTATGAAAAGGTAAAATAATTTGAGTTTATTTGCATTAGCTAAAGTTAACTTATGTTCTTATTTTTTTTTCTAAACATTCTTTTCATTTAAATTTTTTAAAATTGAAAGTGTATAAATTAATTTTAATTTATGAAGAACCTCAATGCATTTTATTCTCTTAAAATAAGTATTTTTAAAAATGTTTATCCAAACAAAACTAACAATCCGGCCAACAGATGTTTTTGTTTGAAGAGGAATTAATTGAAGAGGTTAAAAAAATTTACTTCTGTCATTGGGAGATGTATAATTTATCACTCTAAGGACTAGATCTATATATAATGGGGCTGATCGAGCTTTAAATTCTTGAGTTTCTCTATAAAGTCTCCTAGCTAAGTAGAAATTATATTGTAGGAGTATGTATCATGAATGGTGTAAATGTTGTTGATTCGGTTAAAATGCTGGAACATATGCACGGCATATTAGATAAAATTGCTCTTAATCAAAGAGAGAACAGTAAAGTGCATCGGTTTGATGGGATGGGCTCTAGCTTCTAGGCCCAAAATTAAATGGTCAAATAATTAATCAAGATGCAGTTAAATATGTAATTTATAAATTATAATTTTATTTTATTTGTGTTAAAATAATATGATGTTATACTTGGATAGTTATTATCCATTGACATTTCTAAGGATTAGATAAATGTACTCATTTTTATTTATTATCATCAATGAATGAAATATCAAATTTTATTTTTATCTTCTTTATAGCTTTTAATGGTAGTTTTCATGGTTTTAGAATAGTCTAACAAGGTATTTGCATGGGTAACTTGGAATATAATATTTTGTTTATAAAAAAAAGAAATTAAAAATTATTACCATATGCATATTATGAAATTATACTAACACTATGATACACCAATAACATATATAAAATTGTATATTAATAAAATTATAAATTTTATATTAATAAAATTATCTTTTGATGTGATGTATTAATACTATCAGCATAAACTTTTGTAATATTATATTAATAGTTTATTTTCATTTTAAAAAAAAGGAAAAGAATAATCTTTAGTGTGAAAAACATTTCGTGAAAAAGTTACCAAGAGATGTGATTGGTTAAAAACTTAAAAGAGAGATATGAAATATGCAGTAGTTATGTAAAAGTCTTTTTACAACAACCCCATGGTTATGAATCCCACTTTTCGTACTCTAATTCGTAATGTGTTTCTCGTACTG
Organism: Glycine tomentella; assembly: GCA_007407185.1. Lineage (NCBI taxonomy): Eukaryota > Viridiplantae > Streptophyta > Magnoliopsida > Fabales > Fabaceae > Glycine > Glycine tomentella. The sequence continues at coordinate 1,091,701 of PYAF01002043.1, forward strand.
AATAGCATTGTTGATAAGCTTTTGCAAAATTAGTGGTTCGAAACTTTCTATCCATTAAATATTAACTTTTAAGCCGAATTTGAATTCTCCATATATTTGGATTTTAATTAATAAACAAACCTAATATATATAATTAGTTTGAATCTGCAATGCAGTCACGGTTGTGGCTTTGTTGAGGTAATAGACAGTTATTTAAAGGAGGAAATTTAGATAAAATTCTTCAGGTTTACGTTACTGGTTGTTCTTCTATTGGAACTGTAATAATCTACATATATAATCTCTTAATACAAACTTTTATCATACAAATTGTTAAAATAAAACTTTATTTTTTTTAATTAATAACTAACACAAAAATACCAAAGGAACTGTACCTGAGTTTTTTTCTTCCTTTTTTATATAAAGTATGGAATATTCGTCCACCCTATATTTTGGGGTGAACTGAGATAGAAAGGAAAGAAAGATAGAGAGAAAAAAAAGATAAAGTGAGAAAATGATAAATATAACAGATGATAAAATGAAATTGAAAGAGAGGGAATAAAAAAAAGTGACTAAAAGTGAAATATATGAGAAAGTAGATTATAATAACTTAAGTTCAAAAAAAAAATAAAATCTCATGTTAACAATGTGGGAATGGCGCCGTTAGCGTGGGCGCGGCGCTAGTAGCGTGGGAAGTGGCGCCGTTAGCGTGAGATTGCTCAGGAAGGCTTTTCTTGCACATATTTGGCGCGAGTAGCGCCAGGATCGACGCTATTAGTGCCAGTATGGCGCGGTTAGCGCCAGAATGGCCTGGAGACCCCTCTGACTCGAATATCTGGCGCGATTAGCGTCAGATATGACGCGATTAGCGCCAAAATGCACCAAAAAGCTTTTTCTTTCGAATTGGTGGCGCGATTAGCGTGGGGTGTGGCGCTATTAGCGCGGGAACGCGTACAGGGGCCCTATAAAAGGCTACTTTCGCGTTTTGGGAGAAAAAAACTGTTTCTCTTCCTCTTCCTTTGCCATTTCTGCCATTGATGAGCTTCCAAGCTCCCTAGACCTCCATTCTTTGGCTTAAACACCTTCTTTTACACCCATATCTTGGTGGAAATCATTTGTGAACCATAATCCTTCATCAATTTCCTTTGAAAATCCCTCAATCAAAGAAATCCCTTTCTCTAGGGACTTCCTAAAAACTCAAGTTTGGTGAGGAACGACGTAGATTCTTGGACACCCAAGCTAGGGAAAGCGGTCCACGGGTCTTTTTGGTCATCATTGAGGTAAGAAACTCGAGATTCACTGATTAATTTGTGAATGGGGATTTTGGGTGAATAATGACCCACTTGTGATAGAGCTAGAATTAGCCTTGGGTCCTTTAGAAAAGTGTGTTTAGAACGTTGTGGTGATGAAGGATTAGCTTTCAAATGTTAGTTTGGTGAACTTTGATTATGGGCTCTAATATGTGCATGCGTGGCCTGTGTATGATGAGTCACTTGATATGATATGACATGGAAGAGCCTTGAAAATTATTTTGGGTGTACTTGAGAGGCTTCTGGAACGGGTTCTGTGTGTGAAAGGAACCGTTCAAGCCATATATTGAATTATGAAATAATTGGGTTTGTATAGAACTTGTGGCTCTTGTGTTGTTTGCACCGAGTCCTGTGATGACTCTAGTGCCTTAATTAAACTGAGATAGACCATTGAAGGTCTAACAGAGAGCTTGTGTATGATGAGCCTTGATAAACCTTAGGTTAGAAGACTTAAGGGATAATGGGAAGGATTAGCTTTTCCTTTCATTATAACGGCTGAAGACCGTTATTGATTGTTTGTTTCATGCCTGATGTAGGGTGTAAGATTCATACTGCTGGTGGTGGTCACCACGAGGCCGGGAGAGCTGGTTTTGAGCTGAGATCAGGTAAGCTCATCGTTCTTGGGGATGTTTCCCTTGATTTTGTTTCACCATTCCCACTAGGGTGATGGTTTGGTATGCCATGCATTTGGATATTGTATGTTGTTGTTATATTAAGATATGTATGTGATGTTGAAAGAAATGCCGTTATGGCATGTTGGCAATTGATGTTAGCTAAACACTGTGATAGTGTTATGCTTTGTATTGATTATGAGATGAATGTGATGATAATGCTGTGTGATGTGATTATATGAGAATTCTCTGGCCAGTAGAATAGGGAACTATGGACCCCTTGGGAATGTGCCCTTAATTGGATGATCTTCCTTGGGAAAAATCCATAGGCGTCCATGTAATTCTTGAGAGAATGTGCCTTTTTATGGATGACCTTTCTCAGGTATGGGCGGGAAAAGTCCTAAGGGAATGTGCCTTTAATTAGATGATCTTCCTCAGGCTTGGAAAGGGAGAGTCCTGAGGGAATGTGCCTTTCAGTAGATGATCTTCCTCAAGCACTCAATTAGAAGTCCTGAAAGAACGTGCCCTTCAATGGATGATCTCTCTCGGGCAATGTGTGATCGGTACATATGTTGTTACCCCTGTACTGTGATATGCATATAGTGAGTTACTTGTGAGCCGTGAAGGCCAATTGTATGAATGATGTTTATTTGATATTAATTATGTTGTTTATGTGATTGGAAGTGAACCAGGGGGAGGCAAACTTCCAAGAACCCTAAGTTTACTGAGATTATTATCTCACCCCTGTTGGGGCTCATGTTGCAGGTGATGATACAAGAGTGGCTGATAGATCCCAAGGCAAAAGGCCTGAGCAGGGATAGTACTGTTGATAACCCTAGGCATAGATGACTGAGCATGTTGGCTCATATTTTGTTTATTATGCCTGTATTTTGTGCTCTAAGGGGATAACTGTATAGTTTTGTGACTCATTCAAAGGATTATGTTGTATATGACAGAATTCACCATATATGTACACAATGTACTTTTGATATTTGCTTTGGCTTCTTAAGTTTTAGTTTTGAATATATTGTAACCGCTACGTTATTCTGATATAATGATAATGTTAATACGCCGGGTGCACATGGGGTGTTACATTTTATGGTATCAGAGCAGTTGCAGGGAAGCAGTATATATATATATATATATATATATATATATATATATGGTGAATTAGGTGTTTTCACTAGGTGTTTTGGGTGTACACCATGACTGTTGCATGTGTGATCTTTAGTGTGAGCCTGATCAACTCATCCTGTTAAATTATATGTGCAGTGTCATGGTGAGGACCCGAAACACTAGTGAGAGGGCGGGTGCAGAGGAACAACCCGACCCGATTGTAGCTGCTTTGGCAACTGTGCAGCAGGAACTTGCTGCAAGTAGACAGGCTAATGAAGCCCTGTTAAAGACTAATGAAGAGCTCATGGCTGAGTTGAGAGCTCGACGTAGGGAAGATAGAGTATCCCCTACACAGCATACTCCTGAAGGCGAGGGTAGTCGCCACCAGGGTGGAGGTAGCCATCACTCTGATGGGCCTCACCACCAGAGAGGGGACAGGTCGTCCCAGGCTGACACAGAGGAGGACACAGCTACCAGAGGAAGGATGCTTATTGCTTTTCGTAAGCATGATCCTCCATCCTTTCATGGGAAGTATGACCCCATTGCTGCTGCTAAGTGGTTGCAGGCGCTAGAGAAGATTTTCACAGTGATAGAATGCTCAGACCATCAGAAGCTTCTCCATGCCACTTATCTGCTTCAGGGGGATGCGCATGAGTGGTGGGTTACCACCTCACAGCTGTTGAGAGGCCAGGGTGAGGTCATCACTTGGCAGGTCTTTGAAGCCCAGTTTTTGGACCGATACTTCCCCAGAGATGCCAGAGAGCAGAAGTAGGCTGAGTTTGAGAGCCTTGTGCAGGGGAAGATGTCAGTATATGAGTACTTGGCCAAATTCAACGAGTTAGCTAAGTATGCTCATTTCAGGAGAGCTCTACCTGAAGCAGAGGTTCTGGATGCTAAGTGCCAGAGGGGACTTAGAGAGAATATAGAAGAGAAAATTGCTGGTAGTGGGTCTCGAGATCTGGGTAGCCTGGTGAGACAGTGCGGCCAGGTGGAGGATATGATTAGGAGGCACAGTGGCAGCCATCCTACTTCCTCTGAGAAGCAGGAGATGAAGAGACCCAGTGGAGTAGGCCCTACTGTGAAGGGCAAGGGCAGAGACTTGGGGGTTTCTTCTCCAACTGGCAGATTCAAGAAGGGCTCCGGTCAGAGAGGAGTGCCACAAAGATCTGGTCCACCTCCGAAGTGTAATACTTGTGGGAGGAACCACTGGGGAGTGTGCCCCACTGGTCAGTTGGTCTGTTATAGATGTGGCAAGCATGGCCACTATGCTAGAGAGTGCCCACAGGCAGGCAGTCGGGCTACAGCTGTCCCAGTGATATCAGCAGCGCCTACGACAGGCCGGGTGTACACCGTGGATGCTGGAGAGGCCTCAAGAGCTCCTGATCTGATCAAAGGTATTATTTTGATTGATGGTTTTGATGTGAGAGTCCTGTTTGACTCTGGAACTACCCACTCTTTTATTAGTGATCGCACTGCTCAAGGACTGAACTTGCCTATGTTCAGACTTCCTTCTCCTATGGAGGTTACTACCGCCTCTAAAGAGCAGTGTAGAGTGGATATGTGCTGTAAAGATGTGCATTTTCAGTTTGAGGGCAGAGAGTATGTTGTTGATCTATATTGTTTGGCGATGCCTATTCTTGAGGTTATTTTAGGCATGGACTGGTTGACCAAGTATGGCATCATGTTGGATTGTTGTCGTAAGAAGGTTGTAGTACCTTCAGATGGAGTTAGCCCAAGTTCCATTTCATTCCTTTCAGTATTGCAAGTTCGCAAGGAAATACAGAGAGGAGCTCAGGGATATTTCTTGTTGAGCTCAGCAGTTGAGAAACCAGTATTTGATATGTTGAAGATTCCGGTGGTGAGCGAGTTTGTTGATGTCTTCCTTGAGGAGATTACACAGCTTCCGCCGGATAGGGAAATTAAATTCTCCATTGACTTGGTTCCAGGTGTAGGACCCATATCCATAGCTCCTTACCGTATGTCTCCTTTAGAGTTAAAGGAGCTGAAGATACAGCTTGAAGACTTGTTATCTAAGGGGTTTATTAGACCGAGTGTGTCACCATGGGGAGCACCGGTCCTGTTTGTAAAGAAGAAAGATGAGAGTATGCGGTTATGTGTAGATTACAGGCAGTTGAATAAGGTTACTATAAAGAATAAGTACCCTCTGCCTCGCATTGATGATCTGCTGGATCAGTTGAGGGGAGCCTGTGTGTTCTCCAAGATCGACCTGAGATCCGGGTATCATCAGATCCGGATTAAACCAGAGGACATACCAAAGACTGCATTCAGGTCAAGGTATAGTCATTATGAGTATCAGGTCATTCCTTTTGGTCTGACAAATGCTCCTGCAGTGTTCATGGACTATATGAACAGGGTATTCAGACCATTCCTAGATCAATTTGTAGTGGTGTTTATTGATGACATATTGATCTACTCCAAGACAGAGGCGGAGCATGCTGAATACCTCAGGATTGTTCTGCAGATGTTAAGAGATAATCAATTGTATGCTAAGTTATCTAAGTGTGAGTTTTGGCTTTCAGAGGTGAAATTCCTGGGCCATGTAATTTCTGCAGATGGGGTAGCAGTTGATCCCATTAAGATTGAGGCTGTGATGTCTTGGGAAAGGCCTAAGAATGTTTCAGAGGTCCGTAGTTTCCTTGGTCTAGCAGGTTACTACCGGATGTTCATTCAGGGGTTCTCACAGATGGTGTTACTTTTGACCCACCTTACTAAGAAAGGTAGCCCATTTGTTTGGACTCATGAATGTGAGGAGTGTTTCCTGAGACTGAAGGAAAAGTTAACCACAGCCCCAGTACTGACTCTTCCTGATCTTGAGGGTTGTTTCAAGGTTTATTGTGATGCTTCCAAGCAGGGACTTGGATGTGTACTGATGCAGGAGAAGAGAGTAGTTGCTTATGCATCCAGGCAGCTGAAGCCACATGAGGAGAATTATCCTACGCATGATTTAGAGCTTGCCGCTATTGTGTTTGCTCTAAAAGTGTGGAGGCACTACTTGTATGGTGCTAGATTAGTGGTATTCAGTGACCACATGAGCCTCAAGTATCTGTTTGATCAGAAGGAGTTGAATATGAGGCAGAGGCGGTGGATGGAGTTCCTCAGACTATGAATTTGAGTTGAAATACCATCCCGGCAAGGCGAATGTTGTTGTGGATGCCTTGAGCAGGAAGCATGTGAGTGTTGCCTGTATGATGATCTCTGTTTGTAGACTGATTGAGCAATTCAGAGATATGCACCTGATGGTGACAGAGGGTGCGAGTGGTCTGGAGTTGAGAAAGACCCAGATCGAGAATTAGTTGATTCAGAGGATCCGATAGGCCCAGAGACAAGATGATGATGTGAGGGCCATGATTGGTCAATAAGATGTTTCTTGGAAGACTCATGACTTGGTGATGAACCGAAACCGGATCATTGTGTCTAAGGGCGAGTTAGTTGATGCAGTCCTGTCTGAGGCTCATAAGGGCCAGTTCAATATTCATCCAGGTGCCACCAAGATGTATCAGGACCTTAAGAGGAAGTTCTGGTGGCCAAGGATGAAGAAAGAAATAGCTGAGTATGTGACTAGATGTCTGGTATGTCAGAAGATGAAGATTGAGCACCAGAGACCGTCAGGCCTACTGCAGCCGTTGTAGATTCCAGAGTGGAAATGAGATAGCATTTCCATGGATTTTGTTGTTGGATTACCAAGGACTCAGACTGGATGTGATTCCATCTGGGTAATTGTTGATAGGCTGACTAAGTCTGCTCACTTCTTACCTGTGCGGACTGACTATACTGCAGAGAGTTTGGCTCAGCTATTTGTCAGAGAGATTGTTAGACTACATGGGGTTCCAGAGAGTATTGTCAGCGACAGAGATCCAAAGTTCACTTCTAGATTCTGGAGTGCGCTTCAGGAGGCTTTTGGGACTCAGCTGAGGCTCAGCACAGCCTACCATCCTCAGACAGATGGTCAGACAGAGAAGACCATCCAGACCCTGGAGGATATGTTGAGGGCTTGTGCCTTAGAGCAGGGGGCTAGATGGGACAGATACCTACCTCTAGTGGAGTTTTTGTATAATAATAGTTTTCATGCTAGTTTGGGCATGGCATCTTATGAGGCTTTGTATGGCCGGAGGTGCAGGACTCCTGTGTGTTGGACTGAGGTGGGTGAGAGATAGCTTCTTGGACCTGAGATGGTTCAGGAGACTACTGAGCAGGTCCGGTTAATCAGAGACAAGTTGTTGAAGGCTCAGAGTTGACAGAAGAGTTATTATGATCATAAACACAGGCCGCTGCAGTTTGAGGAGGGCGACCATGTGTTTTTGAGGCTGTCCCCTGTCACAGGTGTAGGACGGGCTTTGAGTGTAAGGAAGCTCAGTCCTAGGTTCATTGGTCCCTATCAGATCCTTCAGAGAGTAGGACCAGTGGCCTATAGGCTAGCTTTACCTCCCCAGTTGTCAGGGTTGCATGATATTTTCCACGTGTCACAGTTGAGGAAATACGTGCCAGATCCCTCGCACGTGGTGGAGCCTAACACTGTTCAGATCAGAAAAAATCTGACTTGTCCTACACGGCCCATGCGGATTCTGGATAGGATGGTGAAGCAGATCCGGAGCAAGACCATTCCCATAGTCAAGGTACAATGGGAAGGAAGGACACCTGAGGAGGTGACTTGAGAGCGAGAGCAGGAACTGGTGCAGCTATATCCCGAGTTGCTTGACAGGTATGTCTTTAAATTTTGCGGACAAAATTCTTAAAAAGGTGGGGAGAATATAATAACTTAAGTTCCAAAAAAAAAAAAAAATCTCATGCTAATAGCGTGGGAATGGCGTCGTTAGCGTGGGCGCGGCGCTAGTAGCGTGGGAAGTGGCGCCGTTAGCGTGAGATTGCTCCAGAAGGCTTTTCTTGCGCATATTTGGCGCGAGTAGCGCCAAGGTCGACGCTATTAGCGCCAGAATTGCCTGGAGACCCCTCTGACTCGAATATCTGGCGCGATTAGCGCCAAAATGCACCAGGAAGCTTTTTCTTTCGAATTGGTGGCGCGATTAGCGCGGGGGTGTGGCGCTATTAGCGCGGGAACGCATACAAGGGCCCTATAAAAGGCTACTTTCGCGTTTTGGGAGAAAAAACTGTTTCTCTTCCTCTTCCTTTGCCATTTCTGCCATTGATGAGCTTCCAAGCTCCTTAGATCTCCATTCTTTGGCTTAAACACCTTCTTTTACACCCATATCTTGGTGGAAATCATTTGTGAGCCATAATCCTTCATCAATTTCCTTTGAAAACCCGTCAATCAGAGAAATCTCTTTCTCTAGGGACTTCGTAAAAACTCGAGTTTGACGAGGAGCGGCGTAGATTCTTGGACACTCAAGCTAGGGAAAGCGGTCCACGGGTCTTTTTGGTCATCATTGAGGTAAGAAACTCGAGATTCACTGATTAATTTGTGAATGGGGATTTTGGGTGAATAGTGACCCACTTGTTATAGAGCTAGAATTAGCCTTGGGTCCTTTAGAAAAGTGTGTTTAGAACGTTGTGGTGATGAAGGATTAGCTTTCAAATGTTAGTTTGGTGAACTTTGATTATGGGCTCTGATATGTGCATGTGTGGCCTGTGTATGATGAGTCACTTGATATGATATGACATGGAAGAGCCTTGAAATTTATTTTGGGTGTACTTGAGAGGCTTCTGGAACGGGTTCTGTGTGTGAAAGGAACCGTTCAAGCTATATATTGAATTATGAAATAATTGGGTTTGTATAGAACTTGTGGCTCTTGTGTTGTTTGCACCGAGTCCTGTGATGACTCTAGTGCCTTAATTAAACTGAGATAGACCACTGAAGGTCTAAGAGAGAGCTTGTGTATGATGAGCCTTGATAAACCTTAGGTTAGAAGACTTAAGGGATTATGGGAAGGATTAGCTTTTCCTTTCATTATAACGGCTGAAGACCGTTATTGATTGTTTGTTTCATGCCTGATGTAGGGCGTGAGATTCATACTGCTGGTGGTGGTCACCACGAGGCCGGGAGAGCCGGTTTTGAGCTGAGATCAGGTAAGCTCATCCTTCTTTGGGATGTTTCCCTTGCTTTTGTTTCACCATTCCCACTAGGGTGATGGTTTGGTATGCCATGCATTTGGATATTGTATGTTGTTATATTAAGATATGTATGTGATGTTGAAAGAAATGCCGTTATGGCATGTTGGCAATTGATGTTAGCTAAACACTGTGATAATGTTATGCTTTGTATTGATTATGAGATGAATGTGATGATAATGTTGTGTGATGTGATTATATGAGAATTATCTGGCCAGTAGAATAGGGAACTATAGACCCCTTGGGAATGTGCCCTTAATTGGATGATCTTCCTTGGGAAAAATCCATAGGCGTCCATGTAATTCTTGAGAGAATGTGCCCTTTTATGGATGACCTTTCTCAGGTATGGGCGGGAAAAGTCCTGAGGGAATGTGCCTTTAATTAGATGATCTTCCTCAGGCTTGGAAAGGGAGAGTCCTGAGGGAATGTGCCTTTCAGTAGATGATCTTCCTCAGGCACTCAATTAGAAGTCCTGAGAGAACGTGCCCTTCAATGGATGATCTCTCTCGGGGCAATGTGTGATGGGTACATATGTTGTTACCCCTGTATTGTGATATGCATATAGTGAGTTACATGTGAGCCGTGAAGGCCAATTGTATGAATGATGTTTATTTGATATTAATTATGTTGTTTATGTGATTAGAAGTGAACCAGGGGGAGGAAAACCTCCAAGAACCCTGAGTTTACTGAGATTATTATCTCACCCCTGTTGGGGCTCATGTTGCAGGTGATGATACAGGAGTGGCTGATAGATCCCAAGGCAAAAGGCTTGAGCAGGGATAGTACTGTTGTTAACCCTAGGCATAGATGACTGCGCATGTTGGCTCACATTTTGTTTATTATGCCTGTATTTTGTGCCCTAAGGGGATAATTGTATAGTTTTGTGACTCATTCAAAGGATTATGTTGTATATGACAGAATTTACCATATATGTACACAATGTACTTTTGATATTTGCTTCGGCTTCTTAAGTTTTAGTTTTGAATATATTGTAACCGCTGTGTTATTCTGATATAATAATAATGTTAATATGCCGGGTGCACACGGGTGTTACATATATAGATGATTAGTTTTTCTAATTTGTTTTAAGAAGGTTTATTTTTTTTATTTATTTTTAAAAGCAACAAAAGTGGTTAGGAGTCCAATGGGTTATCAATTATGCATTGTGATCCCTATGAGAAATATGAGAATTATAGGCAACACAATTGTCCATGGTTGTGATCCCAGATAAACACATTTGACAATCTGGTCTTTAATCAAGAGGTTCTGGATTTTCATGCTATTGTAGAAAGTAGAGTATCCGATTCAGAGCTTGGGCTTGGTTTGCTTCTATATGGAACAATGACTCATTATGGTTTTATGAATTCTACACGAAATCCAGCATATATATACGGTATATATTTTCTGAAGTGTTGATTCCAGTTTTGAGGGGCGCTGCTTGTATTATCAAAAGTATGGTGGGGGACATTTCTTATGATGTGTGTATATATTTCTTTGGGCGGGGATAGGGCTCGGGTACCTAGGTTCCATGCAGTGAAGGTTAATGTATTTATATTTATTAGAGGGGCCTTCTTTTGTGTGGGGTTGGGTATTACATTTGTGGTCATTCTGGCATGGGAATCAGCTGCTTTGGGTTCTTTCTATTGGGTGGGTTTTCGGTGGTTTTGACACCCTTGGACCTTGGTTATATATGACAAGGATCTTGTTAACGGTGTCTAGCTACATTAATTAAGAATTTTAAAAATTATAAAAGAATGTAAATAAAACATAAATAATATAATTTTATGTATTTTATAATATTTTAACTAATATTCTAAAAATACTAAATAAATATTAATTAGTGTCTTTAACACATTAGTTAAAAAATTGAAAATATACTTTTATTAAAATACATAAAATTATATTATCTATAATATTTGTATGTTTTAATATTCTATAATTTCTATAATAAATATTTTTTTTCATTTTTATTCTTTAATTAATATTATAAACACACTTAAGACCCATCACTTTTTGAGTTGAGACTGAGGCTCTTAAATAGAGTTGTCAAAATGGGTCAGCCTGGCCCACCCGGGTTGGCTCACTACGGGTTGGCTAAAAAGTGAGCCGGGCCCGGTTGACTCACTTTCGTGGTGGGTCAGTTTTTTGCCAACCCGACTCAACCCACCAAGGTGGGTGGGTTATGCGGGTTGGCTCGCGAGTTGGCTCGTGGACTGAATCTTGAGCTGACTCACGGGTTGACTCACTTTAAATTTTAAAAAACAACCAAAAAAATCATAAAATCATAAAATAAGTGCAGAAAAATACAAATTAAACCAATCTAAGTAAGTTTAAATATTTTTTAATTGTTTTTTTGAAGTGAATAATCTTATGCATGATTGAGAAATTAAGAATAGTGATTTTGGGATACAGAGACCGGAGCGAGATGATCTTTTTTAGGAAGATTAAAATTTTAAATAAAATGTTGGCAATACATTTCAATATATGTGTTGGAGGTCCACAATGATTAATGATATGGTGAAAAGTGTTTGTAATACATATTCTATTATTAATTAAAATTTATTAAAAATTATAAAATGAAGAAAAAGATTCATTGCATAAAATGTAAGCTCCAATCATAAATTGTGACTTTCAATGAACTTTAATTAATAATAAAAAGTATGTTTAAAAAAAGTGTGTTGTTAATTAACATAAGTGAAGACAAATCTCATATGAATTAACATTTATGATTGAATTACTTTAACAATTTAAATTATAATATGATATTAAAATTTATTTTATTTGATGAAAAAATTTACTCTAATAATTATTATAATTAGGCATTATTAGATCATTTGTAGTCTCAAGTCATACAAATTTTATGTTTTAACATGTCTAATGTTCAATGTAAAGGGTGTGTGTTCAAAGTTTCATACTAATTTGTAATATAATCAAAATTATATATATAAATGCAAGATAATTTTCACATTATGAGCTAATAAGTTTTAATACTAAGTTACATCTAAAATTCATTT
>PYAF01002043.1:1109415-1129348 GCA_007407185.1 Glycine tomentella
TGTAGTTCAGTTAAATTTGATTTATATTTTGGACATAAGAAAACCAAAAACCGAATTAAATTGAATAAAAAAACATATATTCTTTCAAATTTTCAATTAATGATTTATTAGATTTTTTTTTTATGATTTCACCATTTAGATGAATTTTTAAACACTCTTAATATGCATATATTTTTATAATTTATTTTCAAAATATATAACTTTAAAAACAATTAATAAATGTAGAAAACGTTGAAATTTAAACATTGTTTAAAATATTAAATTTTATGCTAAAAAATAATCATTAAAATGTATGCTCTACATATTATTAAAATGTCTTAATACAGTTTTTGCTCGTAGGACACATAAGCATATTTCCTCTCCCTTTTTTAAGTAAAGATAGATTTTATATATGAGAACCAGCAATAAGAGTAGATCATTCTCTCCAGTTTTTGCTCTTTGTAGGGATGAAAAGGGAAAGGATTTACTTGATCAACCTTAATAATAAAATTAAACTTAACAAAAAACAATAATAATAAGACCTTGAATGAGAGTAATGCTAATAATTAATGAATATTCGATATATTAGTGGTATTGTATCTATAATGGATTTGATCTGACTTGACTTAAATAATCCAACCAAATCTAGTCGATCCGAATCAAATCAGGGAATGAACTATAATCCAAATCAATCTAACTAATTAAGGATGTTGATGATCGACTTCTCCTAATGACACAGTTATATTTAAAGGAGATTTTTTAGAGAGTTTAGGAAGTTAGACCCGATGTATTTTAAGAATGAATTTGCATGTGTTACACTTCAAGTCATTCTAATCCGATCCTATATCTCATTTTTTTTCCGAAGGTATAACTTTTAAATAATTATGTATTATATATAATATATATAATTTCTTGACTTATAAAAAATGTTCTATCAAACATGATATTTATATAGATTTTCTTTATCTTAAAATTGACATTATAATTTGTAGTTGTGTACTTATTTAATTCTACGATTTAACTATATATATAATGATAAACAAGTCTGTTCTAAAAAATATGTTAAACAAGTCATTTTTTCATTATCAGTAAATAAAATACCTTCATTGAATATGGTACAAGGAGTCGCAGATAAAAGTTTACAACAGAAGTCAAGTTACCTTATTTTGTCCTATATTTGTTGAGTCCTAATTAGATCGGGTTAGAATTCACTAAATTAACCCTATTAACAAAATGAAAACATAGATAAACTCATCTTAACTCGTTCTACGAACATCTTAAATCCAACCCATGATGTTCTGTCCAATTTGGATTTTATTTTCCTTTAATCTTGATCCGACCAAACCCATATTCACCACCTACCTCTTTGCAGTAACAGTCAAGCTAGCCTCTATGCATGACCAGAATCCGGTTCCACGTTTTTCTTCTTTTTGCTAACAAAGTCATCTCAAAACAACTTTTAATTTTGTCATGTTCTTGTGTGATTCTTTTGCTTCCTACGATCCCATTCCCCACCAGCACCTCCAAACAAGCGCTACAGTCTCTTCTCTATTATTACATGACATGACACCACCATATTTCTTCGATACACATAACACCCATAGCCTCCAACATTTGGCATTTTTCTTTTATCAATTTCTTTGCTTCGGATCCTCACAATTAGAGGTGGGGGGTAAGAAACTAGCTTGATTGTTTCAGGGCTAATTGTCCTTTTATAAGCTTTAGGCTATGTTTGCATATTTTTAATTAAAAAAATTGAAATGAAATGATATTGTATAATAAAATAATCAAATTATTTATAGAAAAAAAATCAAATTGTCTTCTAGTAACACAGGTAGATGTGTCAGTCATACTTTTCGTTTCATTTACGTTGTAAATTGTAATAGGGTTCACCAGTTTAGGATTTACTTATAAGTATAGGCTTGCTTTGTTCAAAAAGGAAAAAAAAGTATAATAAATTATATGTTTCAATATTATTTGAAATAATATATGAAAAAATGTTATAAAATTAGAACTTAACTAGAATTAGAACACTTTGTATGTGAAATTCAACACACACACACATATATATATATATATATATATATATATATATATTGGGTGATTTTTAATTAATTAATAGTATAAAAGAATTTATATTAACAGTGTACCAAAATTAAATTCATAAAATTATTAAATAAATTTTTATTCAGAAATATTTTTATTTTATCAAACAATTATAAATACGATAGTAAATTATAAATTAATTGAACTTACTTACCAAATTCACTTCGAATTATCTCTGATTGATACAGTTGCCAACCCTTCCCATGATTGTGAGACTCAGAATATAAAGACAGAGATCATTTAATTTTCAATATAGTGAAGACAAGATTGGGGCTTTATCATTCAATTTCAGGACCCATCCCGTTTGATTTCTTCGAGGGACTTCTATTTAATCATGAATATCTTTTCTTTTGTTTTCTTTTTATTTCGCTAAATTTTCGGTGCATTAATCACTCCCCACTGTGAGAAAGATGTTTGAACCTCTTCCCACTATAATTTAAGTGAAAATAATTTTTTTTTTCTAAAGAGAAGTGACAACAAATTAGTTACTTTATTCGTGTCAGACCAAATTAACATCGTTTACGAATTATAATCTAACCATGCTATTTAAGTTAAAATAAATTTCAAATGAATGTTCACATTAAAGTTAAAATAACTTTCAAAAAGAACCTCAGGTTATAAACCTATTGCTCTTAAAAGTTAATCAAATAATTCAAATTAGATGTATACTGACAAAATATCGATATATATATATATATATAGTTATTTTTTTATTTAAGCAATTAACAAAGATTTAATTTTGTAAGGAAAACGTAGAATTTTTTATTTATTTTATTAAGACAGTTATATGTACAGTTTATAAATATATTAAACTTGAGATATTAAATTTTTAATGCATAGAAATTTTGGAAAGGGGGGGACTCAATTAAGAGTGCTTTTATTGAAGGCATTTTCAATTTATTTTCGAGAAAGTATACATACAATATTAAAAATATACAAATATTGAAAATACACAAAATGTGAAATCACAAAATCATCTTATTTTGCCATAAAAATGATGAATATTTGTGAAGAAGGCCAAAAAGACAACTATTATGCACACCAAATGCATAATATATGAAAATACTGCCAATATTAAGTATCTAATAGGGCACCAAATAAAATGCTTGAACTGCTTAAAATGCACTTTTAAATTTACTGGTAGCCAATTCGTTAGCGTTGGCTCATTATCGTTGCAATTTACAGCACTCCAACAATTCCTCAGTCAACATTTTCACTAGGTCGTACGTGTCCACTGTCATGCTGAATTCATGGTCCATCTACAGTATAGAACAACCATATATTGATTATTAATGTTCCATACGATAAGCATGCAAGTGTGAGAAAGATACTACCTAATTTAGCTAGCTTTTCCTAGAAAGTAAATATCAATTGATTTTAATTAAATATATAGTAAGCTTGTAAGTGTTAGAAAGAAATGTCTTTCCTTATAATTATCCTTAGAAATTTATAATGTAATTTCGATTTATCTAAACAAAAATATGTGCTTTTGATCCCTTTAATTTAATTTTTATACTTATATCCTTTTATTTTTAAAGTTTAGCATATTTAGTCCGCCACGGATTTTTTTACGACCTCCAAATTCTTTTATAATAAAAATTGGTTTGTGATGAAACTAATAATTAAATGATATTAAAAGTTTAGAAATAAAAGAATCAATAGAATTGAAATTAGAATTAAGGACGGAAATTCTTTAGATATTTTTATGGGTCGGTTTTGAAAAGAAGGAAATTTAAATTTATTCAATTTAATTTGTAAAGATTATGACTAGATAGGAAAATAGAGTTTGAGGGTTTTGTTTGTAGAAAATTTATGAAAGGACCAATTTTTTTTATATTTTAAAATAAAATAATTTAATTAACTTGAAAAATAACTTAAAAGAACCAAAATAACATAAAATCCAAACTAGAAGAACCAAAGATATACTTACCAAAGTAATTACATGCATGTATATTGAAGATGAAAAAAGACATTAAAAAAGTGTTTTTTTTTTTTTTTATGTTTTGGCTTTTCTAAAGAGAGTAACTTGCTTTTAATGATAAAGTAAGCAATGTAAATACATGTTTAGATTTGTAAACTTAAGTTTTGGTTAAACTTAAGTTTATAAATTAAATTTGTAAAGGAATTTCAAGTCTTATTTTTTAAAAAACTGAGTTTTTAAACAAAAATTTACTCTAACATATACCTTTGGTGTAACTAAATTAACATGATCCCAAACTGTTTTGACCTCCAAACAAACTTTTGGAACACTTTCACTGAAAATCTAAACATAGTCTGATGAGCCATTTTTCTTATCGACACATACCCTTATTGATGAAATAATCATTTTCTAATGCTCTAACACATTCATGATTTGCTATTATTATGCATGTAATATTATCTAATTGATATTCTCATTAATGACTGATATTGTTTATTTCATCGTTAATTACACTTACACTTCCTAAAGTTATTTTCAATTGTACATAATAATCTAGCTCCTTGCTCCTTTTAACTTTTACAACAGATTTTCTTACAATTAAAGGTCCATGATATAATGTTTTTTAAATAATTAAAGGATTAACATAATATAAGGATTGTCGCACAGAAAAATTTTAATGTATTAGTATTATGAGTAGTGTAGGAATAAAAAAAGAACGGATATTTTTGTGTATTATGAAACTATCTCAAGAAATATTAATGTAATTTACTTTCTTTTTATCCTCTAAAATGAGTTGTTTACTTTAGAGAAATCTTATCCTTTTTCTAAACATAAAAGTATAAAGATGAAAAGTTATCCTATTTGATTCTTTTTTTGCTAACTATCTCATTTAATTTTAAAATATAATTTTTGACATGAACTATGGAGCATGAAACTGATCTCTTCTAAACACGTCATTATAATAATGGTGTGCACCTACCATAGCAATGCTTGTAATGCTGAGAGAGGAATTCCCAAAAGGTAAGACATTGCTACACACTATGGAGAGATTATGAGCTTCAAGCTTGGCCAGTAGCTTACGTACAATGTCCTTTTGCTGCTCACACGTTACTCTGATGAGAACATCTTTTCCTGAGACTCTTGCTTCAACTTTGGGACATTTCTTTATAGGTTTATCATCACAGGTTTTGTTTATTTTGAAACATCCTAAGGATTCCGTCTTTCTCTTCTTGTTCTCTTGTTCCAAATCTTTCACATGCTGCTGAAGATATTTCACATACTCTATAGCGTTGCTTAGGACAGAAACCTTGTCCATCTACACATTAATTTATAAGCTAATAATGGATTGGTGTGATATAAATTTCTTAAGTTTGGCTTCGATATTACAATAACAACAAAAACTTTATTCCTCTAGATGAATCATTCATCTCTCTCTCTCTCTCTCTCTCTCTCTCTCTCTATATATATATATATATATATATATCACAAGACATCATTAAAATAGCTTAAAAAGCAAATTCTGGGAAATATTATTATTAGGCCTTGAAATCTATATATTAGTTTGAGTATAGTCACCATTCATGCTATTCAAAGTTTAGTTTAAATTTCAACAAAGGGAGATACTCATATTTTGTATGGTATCCCATAGTGTTTCGGATATGATTACCTCAAATTTAGTATTTCAGAGGGGGAAAAAATTATGTCATTAAAAAGTAAAGGATTACTCATATTTAGTATCCGACAATTTCTCAAACAATTGTGAGAAAGAAAAAATCATGCTATTAAAAAGTAAACAAAACATATGAACTGACCTTTTTCAAGTCTGGAATAAGTGCTGAAAGAGCTATGAACATTCTGCTGATATTCTCTCTTCTTTTTCTTTCAGCCATTATGTGATCAAGTGTCTGAGAAAAGCTTCTACCCCTCTTGAGGGGTTTTCTATTGTGTGGCTTTTCTTGTGTCTCCTTTGAAGTGGAATCCTCAAAAGACAGAATGCAAGACTTTGGTTTCTGGGGAGAAGCATCTTGTTTGAGGCTTGTCATATCGAAGCCAGTGTTGATCTCTTCCAAAGATGAAGAATTGCTCAAAAGCGTGGTGCTTTCTTTAGTGAGATGTGAATAGGAGTGATTTTCCCATGAGAGTTCACCAGGATCCACTGAATTCTCTCCCTCCAATAGTTCCTCAACAGAGTTCATGTCATATTCACTGAATAAATGATAGTCATTAGTGTCCTGCAAGCACAAAAAAATAGAATAATTTTCAGGAACAAAGTTATGTACATAACGTATATATAATCATAATTATATATCATATGTTAATATATATATTATGATTGATTCGGATCTCCTATTACCAAAATAGAAACCCATTTTAGCCATGACTCATCCATTGGGTACTTAAATTTGGAAAAACTTGTTCTTGTTTATATATATGCTTCAGCTATTGAAAGCAACGACAAACTCAACGATGTAGGGCTCCATTCAATGCAATTATTATCATTATTATTAGAGTAAATTACATTCGTACCCCCTGTGTTTTGCTCAAATTTCACTTGATACCCCTTCCTTTTTGTACCTTACAAAAAAATCCCTTAATTGTTTAACTCACATTACACTTAGACCCCCTCCCTTCTAAACACTGTTTAATAATTTGACAGAAATTAAGCACATGCTGGTCACATGACTTTTAATGAAATTTTATGTCTAAAATACCCTCATCTTCTTCCTCTCAACAAGATATTTTAAAACTCTCGCTTCATTTTGTTTTTATGTAATTAGACGTGAACATACCTTGTTGGTACGTAGTGTTAACACCTTTCCTTCTTCTTCCTGTTCTTCAATTTTTTAGTTCAATTTTTTTCTCTGATTGAATATGTTTATTCGCTTCAAATTTTAGTATTTTGTTTCTGCATTTGTGTTTTTAACTCCTTTCTTTGAAATATTTCTTTATGACAAGGTGTTTGATATAATATCTCGGTCAAGAGTTACAAATATATCATAACACATCATAATGTTAAACTAAAAAGATTGAGTAATTCAACAATTTTAATCTTTAATTAATTCTTTCTCATTGCAGTTATTGTATATACCCAAAAAACAAAAAATAAAGATTAGAGCCAACAGTAAGGTAAAACCAGATATGATATGATCAAAAGAAAAAAGAAAAAAAATAAGAAAGACATATAGGCCTAAAATCAACAATAATAAACAAATGATTTTCAGGTTATCCATTGTATTTCATGTGGTCTCAAATATCAACACTGTTTTAATCAACAATAATAAACAAATGATTTTAAATATCATAAGTGGTATTAAATTAGTCCCTCAATGAAACCTTATTCAGAAATAGATAATAATAAACAATGAAAATTAAACAAATATTCTTAAAAAGTAACCTATAACAAGGTTTAGTGGTTACTTACAAGTCTGCCTGGAAAAGGAACAATGGAGAACTTGCGAATTGGAAGAGAAACAGTAGATAACTCACGAATTGGAAGGGGAACAATGGAGAACTTGCGAAAGGGGAAGAGAAAAGGAACGTGAACGTCGTTGAGAGGAAGATGAACTCAACCTCCGTGGACTCAGAAGAAGCACTTGTCAACAAGAGGAAGATGAATAATACTCGCATGTGAAGAGAAATGAAACGTGAATCCTAAATTCTGAAACTAATTGAGAAGGGATAATTTTGATTTTATAATTAAAATATAAGGACAATTTCGTCTGTTCACATATTTCAATTGACATTAGTTAACGGTGCTAATAGAGGGGGGTAAAAGTATGTGAAAAAAGGAAGGGGTATTAGATGAAATATAAGCGAAACACAGGAGGTGCGGGTGTAATTTACTCTTATTATTATTATTGATAAAAGTATTATTATGCGAGAAAATATGTGGCCGATGCTAAAGACACGTCCCTCACACTTTTCTTTAATAAGTGTCGTCATCGTTGCATTTACTAGAAAAACAGGTTTTGACATCGGTTATTTTGGACATTCCACATCGATTTTGAACCGATGTTGAATCAGGCGACGTTGAAAGTGTGGAAGTTAACATTGATTTTGAAAACTGATGTTAATGGAAAGCATACAACATCGGTTTTCAGTAAAAATCGATGTTGCTATCAAATAAATAAAAACGTAAAAAAATGTAAAAGATGGAACTTCAGCATCGGTTTTCTTAAGGAAACCGATGTTGTTTTTTTTTAATATTTTGTCATTTTTTTTTTAATTTTACCAGTTCTTCAACTTGCAAATTAAATATCAGACATGTGCCAATTTCAGAATACAATACGATAAAATAACATTTAATAACAAATAAAATTCAATAGTGTCAATGTATATAAAAATGATTTCCTAAACTAATGTTTATACAATTGTTTTAAAAATCCCTTAATCATCTATCCTAATATGTCATCTCTAATTTTAAGATAAAACTTTGCCCATTGAACCCTAATAACCTTCAATGTCTCGAGTTCCTGTGTTCTTTCATTTGTGAAATACTGCATGACATATTAAAACATAATTTAATACGTACAAAAACAAAATAGTTTTGAATTAGACAATTGATTACCATGTCCTGGTTATCTCTGAAGCCTCCTTGGACTATCGTCGAAATCCAATGCATGACATAATAACCACACTTAGTGCTTCCTTTTTGCTTATTACACTAAATTCAATAACAAAGTCAAAGTTAAACGAAAATTAGTGTAAATAATAATAAAAATTATTTTCAATACATAAAGCATGATTTATTAGAAGACTTACTTTTAGCGCAATCCATTTAGTAGTAGCATTTGATTTATTTCCTTGAGTGTCATGGACTCCCTTCAAAGCACTGCTTAAGATAAACATGCATGCATAGTGTATAATTAACATATTCATGGCATAGAAATAACAAAAATGTCTTACCAATTACAACCTACCTGTTAATAATTCCTTTAAGGTAGTTATCAGGCCTGTTATGCAACGAACAGAACCACACAACAACATTGGTCTTAAGACATATAACGACCAGTTGCCAATGTGCACTGCATTAGTGAAAAATAATTAAGTTATTATACTGCATACAATAATTAAATTCTTTTGTACATTTTTACTAACCCATTCAAATAAAGTTTAAGGTAAACATCTTTCAGTGAACTCTGCATCCATTTCTTCATATAGTCCTAGGATTCAAATTGAGATTGCCTAGATCTCTGTATGGACTGTGGCTCAATGAATCTATACACATCGGGATGATCCGATTGCATACACATAAGTCATTCATATGCCTATTATTCTATAAATAAAGTCAATTATGCATGAATATAAAACAATGAGTTATGTAACGGTAGCCAATTGAAAGTGACTTAAAGAATCCATAGTTGTATAATGAAGATGTTCAGACATGACCACCATGGATGATATTTGAAATGTCCTCATGCTTTATGTACAACGGGAAGTTGTCATTATGCACCCCGAACAAAGTTGGGTCCCATGGCACCTGCATGGGCCTGAGGAAAAGATCGGGGATGGTCAATGCAATGTGGTACAAGGGATCGACAATATCTTCTGGCTTCTTTACAGGTTTCGCCGGTCCCTTGGGTTCCTGTTTATCCTACACAGTTAACAAACATAAGTGAACGACCGGGTTAACTTTATATGAGACAAATCATTCGTAAATAAGAAGAAAGAAGGCAAAAATGATATACCTTATGCAAAATAGGTTGTACAAGATGTGTCGGCCAAGCAAGGAAAGTGTTAAGGGTCTGCCCTACTAACTGAACCTCGTTAGTGGGTATAGGGACGCGAGCATCATGATTTCGAACTTCCTCAACACTCATCTTGACCTGATCAGTGGCAAGAGGGACATTGTGCATGGTCGTCGACCCCTCATAAACTCTTTCAGAAGCAACCAGGCAGGGAGGATTGTCATCGACATACAACCCACACCTGTTAGATACACCCGTGTCTGGGTCATTCCCTGAGGGGTCGACACAGCTTTTCTTGGTGCAGACAAGGGCATCAAGGGGACATAACTAAACCTCTGGAGGCGGTATGGCATCCTGTGACTGCATCTAGGTCTGCATTTGGGACTGCAGCTGGCTGAACGACATCATTACTTGTTGCGTAACTCGTTCAGTGATCGACTATGTAAGTCGATCAGTGATCGAGATCTCCAGCTCCACCCTGATGTTGTCTTTCAGGAAATCCAAGTCTTCATGCGCCATTGACTTCGACTTGCGAGAGGTTGATTGAGCCGGTCCGAAGTAGTGTGTGATGGTCACACCGGCTCCAGCAGCACGGACGCGCCCAAGGTGCTCTGGTCGTCCAATGGCAGCAGTCAGGACATCCTGACGTCCACTGGGGACAAAGCTACCCTGTGTGGATTGCTCATCCAGGGAATCCTGCAATGCAAAAAAAGTAGAACATTAGTTTAGTCATTTGTTAGGCAAAAATTCAATGCTAAAAAAAACTAGAACCAGCCTTTAATTTGACTTACAATCCTCTCTGCAATCTCACGTGCCGCCTCAGTAGTCATGTCTCCGGATTTTTTCGCGCGAGCCAGCTTCCACTTCACGTGTCGTCTCACCTTGGACAGAGGATGGAGTATGGTCTCCTTGCTATCATCACAGGTTGCTTCCTCCATTTGCTTCTTTTGTTTTTCTTACATAATTTTCTTTTCTAACAATTCGTAACCCCCGCGAGACAACACGTGCTGGGCAATGTTCATCTTGTGGATGGCCTGAGTCTTCTTCCTAAAACCCTGTCAGAATTACACAGATAGATGTCAAAACAAATGTGCTTCAAAGACTCCATATCAATTGAATTGTAACAAAATTCAACTCAGCTAATCTCCCATGAAGCGGCCCTACGACTCTCACAGAATTGGTGCCACTGTTCTTTACTAATGTCATATTTGTCACACACAGCGTCGGCACATCATCCTTTCCTTGGGCAAGAACCCATTTGGAGGTCAAATATGACTTAAACTGCCTCCATTGCTCTCCAACTGTCTGCAGTATTTTCTTCTTGGTCCATTGGTTGGACGCTTCAGGTATATCAAATTCAGCCTGCGTTACAATGAAGTAGGTTTAAGAATTTCTATAACATTTAAATTGTATAACTACAAGCAATGACATCAGACGTTTATTTGTAATACCTGAATGTCCTCATAAATCAGCTCCTTCTGCGCAGCAGGAACTTCCTTCCAGTTAGCAATTGTGACCTTCACCTTGTCTCTAGCCATGATCCCTAGATATGTCCCCAACTTCTTTGCCTGAGGACCATCTGCCTTCCCAGTGGCGGGATCAATATGAACCACTGGTCTTTTAGCACCAACAGGCTTGGTAGATACTGACCTTAGACGTGTTGCTTTCCTGATCTTCTTCGTCGTAGACGGTGAAGGTGCTGACTCAAGTTGAGGATGTGCTGACTCAGGATGGGGAGGTCCTGACTCAGGAAGAGGAGGTGTTGACTCAGGACGAGGAAGGGAGCTCGGTGGTGTAGTCATTATCCTGTTCAAAACAAAAATAAACATAAGTAAAGTTAACTGACAAGTTAGTTTATGAAATTTAAAAAAAATGCAATCAAGTTAATAAGACAAAAAATTCCATTCAGTGATGTTAATTAATTCTCCTTCATCATGATCATTATGATTTGCAAGAACGTCGTCATCGTAATCTTCTCTGTTGACGTCATGCATTTGTGTCGAGAATTGAGTGATACCAATGGTTGAATCATTATCGTCAAGAGTAATACCAATGGTTTTTCCATGTAGTACCACTGACCACCTTTCATCACATGGATCTTGAACATAGAATACCTGTTTAGCTTATTCTTCCATGATGAAAGGTTCATCTTGATAAGCTAGCTTGTTAAGATCAACCAAAGTAAATCCCAAGTCCTCGGTCCGTACACCGCTATTGATAGCAACCCACTTACACTTGAAAACACACATAGTGAATGTAACATAATTAAGCTCCCAAATGTCATCAATGACTCCAAAGTAAGTCATGGACGCCAAATAGGGATTGTGGTCATGCACAGTAGCGAAGTGCTGCGACTCAGCCCTAAGGCTAACCCCACTGTTTTGCATTGAGCTCTTGTCATCTTGTTGTTTGGTGTAGAACGAGTACTTATTGATATCGTATCCCTGCCAACTTCTAACATTTCTTTTAGGCCCATCTGCTAACTTTCTCATTGTTTTAAATGAAGATTCATCACTAAATGTTGTACATTTAAACTAATTCAGGAAAGTCTTGTTATGCTCTTTCAACAACCTATTCTTCGTCATTCTTGGATTACTTTCCTTGACTAAGGCTTCATGACAAACTATGTATGGCAGGACTTCGTTACTGTTATTCAGGACATACAAATGAGCTTGTTGCAATTCCTGTAAAGCAGAAGTTAACCCTTTCCTCCCACTCTGTCATCATGTCGGGACTCGGGAAGCCTAACAGATTTTGTCTTTCGAGGTACTCTGAATAAAATTCTACAGTTTCTTCTGCAATGTGCCTTTCAACTATGGATGCTTCAGGACAGTGTAGGTTTTTGTATACCCTTTCAAGATCTTCATGTATCGCTCGACCGGGTACATCCACCGTAAACAAACGAGACCACACAATTTAATTTCCCTGACCAGATGAACAAGTAAGTGAGCCATTATGTCGAAAAATGAAGGAGGAAAATACATCTCTAACTGACACAAGATAATTGCCGCCTCTTCTTCCAAGTCATCTAAATTGACAGGGTCCACGAATTTGGCACAAATGGCATTGAAGAAAAATCATAACCTAGTTATACCATGCCTCACTTTGTTAGGCAAAATGTCTCGAATTGCCACGGCTAACAGTTGTTGCATCAACACGTGACAATCATGAGACTTTAATCCAACTAGTTTCAGATCTTTGATATGCACAAGGCTCTTAATATTTGAAGAGTATCCTTGTAGCACTTTCACTCGGCGCAGACACTGACAAAAACTTAGCTTGTCCTTTCTTGGCAAAGTGTGACATGCTGGAGGCAAGTATATTTTCTTACCATCAGACCTAGGATGTAACCGTTCACGTATACCCATCTCAGCAAGATCTTGACGAGTGTTCAAACCATCCTTTGTCTTGCCTTGAATGTTAAGAAGAGTGCCGATGACACTGTCACACACATTTTTCTCCACATGCATAACATCGAGACAATGTCTAACATCTAGATCAGACCAGTATGGAAGATCAAACAATATTGACCTATTCTTCCATATCCAAGTATTACCTTTCTGCTTCTTTTGAGTATTTCCAAATACAGTATGGAGGCCCTCAACCCATTCAAGAACTTGCTCACCGGTTAATGGAATTGGTGCAATTTCGTGCTCTTGACTTCCATTAAATGCTTTTTTCAATCGCCGATAAGGCTGATAAGGTTTCAAAAAACGTCGATGACGAGTGTAAACTGTTTTTCTTCCATGTTTAAGTTGCACGTAACTCGTGTCTTGCTCATAGATAGGGCATGCATGATGGCCCTTTACACTATATCCACTCAAATTCCCGTACGTTGGAAAATCATTAATGGTACAAAATAGCATTGAACGCAACTTGAATGTCTCCTTTCGATACCCATCAAACACGGCAATCCCCTCGTCCCACAAGTTTGTCAAGTCCTCAATCAAGGGACTAAGATAAACATCAATGTCATTTCCTGGCTGTCTTGGGCTCGATATCATCATAGACAACATCATGTATTTTCGCTTCATGCACAACCAAGGAGGCAGGTTGTAGATGACTAGCAAAATAGGTCACGAACTGTGCTGAGTACTTAAACTACCGTAAGTGCAAGCCTGAGATTTCTTGGGTCTTTGTCGAATTCTGGATACAAACTGTCAATCTTCTTCCACTATAAGGAATCTGCCGGATGTCGGAGCATTCCATCACAGTTTCTTCCCTCTGCATGCCATGTAAGGTCTTTTACGTCATCTTCGTTAGCAAACAGACGCTTAAACCATCAAATGATCGGAAGATACCACAATACCTTTGCAGGGGGCCTTTCGTTGTACTTTGATCACTGCTATAGTTGTCATCGTCCTTCACTTTGTACCATGATACCCGATACGTGGGGCATTTACACATTTGTTCAAATTTATTTCTGTACAATATGCAGTCATTACGACAGGCATGAATTTTCCTATACTCCATACCCATCGGACAAAGTATCTTCTTCGACTGATAGTAACTGCTTGGCAACGTGTTTTCCTCTGGAAGCATGTCCTTAACTACCTCAAGCAGTGAACTGAAGCTTTTGTCACTCTACCCATATATGGCCTTGACATTAACCAGATTTAACACCGCTGACAATGTGTCAATGACTCTTTGCACCTCGGATACAACGGCTTCTTCGAATCACTTTCCAATGTATCATACATAGGGGCATGTGCTTGCTGAAAAAACTCATGTCCCAAATCACGAATCATATCCTTTAATCGATCTCCGATGTCAACATCAAGCGGTTTAGTTTGCGAGATCCTCTACGTGTCTGTCAATTCACCATGTCATATCCATGTCATATAAGTCTTCTTAATCCCATCGCACAGAAGATGCTCCCGTATGTCATCCAGTGCTTGGCGTCTTCCATTTAAACAATTGATACAGGGACAAAAATATTTTCCATCCCTATCCGGTTGACTTCTTTCCAATGCAAATTGCAAGAAATGTTCAACGCCTTCCTCATACTCAACCGTGATGCAACTTGCATTCATCCAATTTTGATCCATCTAATTAATAACTTTGTGATACTCACAAAGTTATTCTATGCATGAAAACCTCACTTTTTCCATTCAAGGTGTGGCCCTATCCCATTAAGGAAGACTTTTTTTTATAGTATATTCGTATGTATAGGTTGAGTTTCTTATATTAAATTTGACGAAATTTCGGCAGCATTTCGCTTTGATCTCCGAATACATGACATGAAAGTGGTGACATGAGTTCCACCACAGTCAAGTATGCACTCGGAGAACAAAGTGAAATGCATTGTACCAAAATTTTATCAAATTTAAGAAAATAAACTAAACATATACATATTAATATACTATAAAAAAAATAAGTCTTCCCAAACTGTCAAAACAGACAATTCAAGAATCAATACAATGATTAATCCAAACTGTCCGGAAGAATCACTGTACTGAATTTCAAACGGGAAACTAAGGTTCACTTATAATGAACATTGACTGTATATATAAAGCACTAGTAATTGATCACATACAATAAGTGACAAAACCACGCGTATACATATAGAATCTCAAAAAATACTAAATACATTTGTAAGTACATGTGATGATACTCACTGACAATCTCCAAGCACGAATCCAGTGATGAGGATGCAAAAACGAAAATGAAAAGTGCTTACAAATTACAATTACAAATAGTGATTAAACTCTCCAAATCCAATTACACCCAAACCGTTCCAACCAATTAGTTATGTCAAATTCACATGAATGGCCTAAAGCAAGCTATTAATTAGTAGCAACATTTTAATGGTTCAATGACTGTGCTTGTGAGAGTAACAACATCAATTTAAAAATAACCTCGTACCCTTGTTCATCTAAGCATATGGTCACTGTGTATGTTGTGTGGGGTGGGGAAAGGAAAAAGTTTTTCAGTCACTGTGCGTTCAAAAAACTAATTTGGATAACAACCTATTAACCCATTTCTGCTTAAAATACCAAACCAATTCCAATAACCTATGACTCATATACTACCCAACTCATAAAATCCCTAACCTATATTATATAATAATTGAAGTATGATCCAACCACTAACCCAACCATCAAAATCCAACTCAAGAGAAAATTATCATTTTTTCACAACACTTAACTAAGTCTTAACGATTACAAATTGTTAAAAGTGTTGCATAGACTGCCTCAATTCTTCAAGTACAACATACTTAATAGCAATTGGTTTTACAATGAAATCTAATATAAATATCATAACTTATAGTTCATCTCCGTTATAACCTATTTTGGTAGACATGCCTCTGGAAGCGTATAAACTTATATGTATACCTTAGTGTTTGTGTGCATATAAAGGAGTTCAAATTCTTATAATTTAGTTTTAGCAGATTTTAAGGTTTTATATTATTAAGATGATAGAGTTGTTGATTTCCTCTTTCTTCTGTACATTTCAATATTGTAGAACACATATTCACAAGTAAATTCCTTTTCCCTATGCCAACGTAAACAATGCCCTTCATTGCAAGCTTTTCCATAGAGGAAAGGTGAGAGACCAATATGCAAGGAGATATTAGAGATTAGGGAGAGGACGAAAATTACAGAGACAACACATAGAGGGTTCAATAAGAAAGAGGTGACATCAAAGGTTTAATATGCTTAAAGGAGACAACAAAGGGAAGGCAAGGAGCAAAAGGAAGAGGCTTTCAGCACCAAAAACCAACAAGGACCCTCTAAGCATATGGTCACACCATTTGAACCCTCAAAATTAGGCCTTGTGTTCTGACCCTCCTCTACTCAAACAAGCTTATTGGTTGGCAAAGTGATTATTAATATGAGCAAGGAAATAAGTTTTGGGGACTCTGAACTTGATGAGGGTAGCAATGGTCAACAACAACCAATGCCGAGGAGGTGCACACATTGCTTGGCTCAAAGGACCTCACAGTGGAGGGTAGGTCCATTAGGTCCAAAGACACTATGCAATGCATGTAGAGTGAGGTACAAGTCTGGTAGGTAGCTACCAGAGTATAGGCCAGCCAACAGTCCTACTTTTGTGAGCTACTTGCACTCCAATTCCCACAAGAAAGTCATGGATATGAGGATGTTTGTTTACTCTATTTCTAGTGAGCAGTAGTAGTGGTTGTTGATTTGAGGGGGAGCTACTTGAAGATTGAAGCAATGTGAAGACTTGGAAATGTTTTGACTTTCAACATGCTTGAAGGCTTGAAGATGAAGATTGTGATTAAATGTAAAAGGAAAGAAAGCTTTCTATTGATCCAAGTCCTTGCATGTATACCATTCATATTCATTTAAGCATTACATCACAAAGGCATTAAGTAATTATTTTGGAACTTAAAAAGAAGCTAAGCATTTTGGAAAAATAGCCTTAAGCTGGTTTAATCGATTAATACACATAAAGAATCGATTATATTGTTCTTCAAGCTTTCTGGAAAAATATCTAGAACAATTTAATCGATTACATCATCGGATTAATCGATTATTTCATCTTAGTATACACATGATCTGACTGAATGACTGGTTTAATCGATTACCACTGATCCGTAATCGATTATATGCCTATTTAGAAAAAGTGGTCACACTGCCTTAATCGATTACCACTTATTGTAATCGATTATTTAGTTCGTTTCATGTTTTGCACTTAGTCTGCTTTAATCGATTACGATGTGTTGTAATCGATTACATTACACAAACATAATTTTTGCAAAGCCTGTCTTAATCGTTACCAATTATTTTAATCGATTACTCAGCTCAAACTGATTGTTCATACCTCCTGGAGTAATCGATTACACATCGAGATAATCAATTAAATGACCCGTTGCTGTAACCCAGAACTTGCTATGAACGGTTTAATCAATTACGGGAGCGTATGTAATCAATTACAAATGCTAAACAATCGATTACAGGAGCTTTTTTAATCGATTATTTCAGTTACAGTTTTTAGTATAAATAGAACCCTGCCTTGTCTGATTGAGAGAACGAAGTAGAACTTGAATTTTTGAGCACTGAGCATTCTAAAAGCTTTCTAAGCATCCACAAAGGCTTTCTTCTGGGTTCTAAAAGTCTTGCTTCCATTCAAACAAAAATGGGTCATTAGAAATTAGTGAAGCAAAGACAATTCTTTACAAAGTTTAAGGAAAAGCTGTTCTGCATATTGTTTCTGCATTCAACCTGGTTTTTCCATTCATATGCATATCATTCTTGGATCATCAGGTGAATTCTTTTCTTACTCTTTGTTGTTGTAAAGTTTCTGATTGAATCTTTGTATGTGAAGTTCTATTGTAATTTGGTTTTCTTGCAAGGTTAGAGATAGTATTTCTCTAAAGACAGCTGAGTAGTGTTCTCAGTGTGGGTGTGGCTTCTAAGGGTCTAATAGGGTTTTAGACTTCTGAACTATATCTAGGGTTGATAAATAGAAGCTTGTAATTGCTTGTAAGAATAATATTTGCAATAGTGGAACTCTACTCTAGTGTTGAGTAGAAGAAACTGGATTTAGCCTCATAGTGTTTGAGGTGAACCAGTATAAATCTTGTGTTCTTTCATTTTCTGCATATTTGATTATTCTCTTTGTGAATTCTATTTTTAAATGTTGTTTCTTGAGGCATTACAAGTCTTGGATTGATCTTGGATAAAGATTCTTGATTGTTTTTGTGATAAAGATCCAAAGGGCAAAGAAACTTTTATTTTGATTCATCAAGTAATTTTTTAAATTATCAAGCCTAACCAATTCACCCCCCCTCTTGGTTAAGTGTGAAGTGTTCCCATATTTTACAATTGGCATCAAGAGCTAGGTCTTGTAAGATACTCAAGATCATTTTTTTTTTCAAAATGAATACTTCACAAATAACCTTCAAGGAAGGTGCATCTTTAAACAGACCTCCTTTATTTGAGGGGGAGAATTTCAGCTTTTGGAAAAATAGAATGAAGATCATTATTCAATCCAATGATCTAGGAGCATGAAATGCCATAGAAAAGGGTCCTAGGGTGCCCATCAAGATAGTAGACAATAACATGATTCCCAAAGATTGGGATGAGATGAATGATGATGAGAAAAGAATTGTTCAGTATGATTTTAAAGCAAAGAACATGATAACCTCTGCTCTGTCTTCTGATGAATTTTTCAGAAACGTTCGATGCACAAGTGCCAAGGAAATGTGGGAGATGCTTGAAATCACCCATGAAGGGACTGAGGAAGTAAGCAGATCAAGGAAGCATTCCTTGATACATGAATATGAAATGTTTAAGATGAATTAGAATGAGAGTATTTTCCAGCTTCAAACAAGGTTCACACATATAGTGAATCACCTCTTGGGACTTGGCAAAACATTTGATGCTGAAGAACTTAACATCAAGATTCTGAAATGCCTCACTAGAGCTTGGCAACCCGAAGTAACAACCATCAAGGAATCTAAAGACCTTTTAAAAATGACAATGGCTACACTCTTTGGTAAGTTGCTTGAATATGAGTTTGAATTGTCTCAACTAACTTTTGGTGAAGATGCAGAAAGAAAAAGCAAGGGAATAGCACTGAAATCCGCAGCACCTAAAGTGGAGAAAGATGAAGATGAAAACTCTAGTGATGAAGATGAAGATGAAAGCATGAACCTGATTGTAAAGAAGTTTAGCAAATTTTTGAAGAAGAACAAGGGCAGAAAGTTTGCAAGAAACAACAAGAACAATTCTACAAACAACAGCACAAGCAACTTCAAGAAGGTGGACAACAACTATACATGTTTTGAATGTGGCAAACCTGGTCACATTAAATCCGAATGCTCCATATACTTGAAGAAACAACAACAAGACAGCAAAGACAAGAAGGAAACTAAGCCTAGAAGAGCATACATTGTATGGGAAGAAAATGAGTCTTCAACCTCTGAATCCTCTACTGAAATGGAAGAAACCAACATGTGTCTCACCTCAATTATCAATGAAGAAAATGATGATCCTCTGGATGAAGATGATGAGGTAAATTCTGAACTTGATCAAGCTATTCATGTTTTTCAAGAAATGTATGAGGAAGCCCAAAACTTGCAAAATCCAACAATAGGCTTAGAGGAAATCTAAGATGGCATATTGAAAAAATTACTGAATTACAAAATGAGATTTGCAACTTGAAAGAAGAAAATGAAAAACTTGTTTCAAGTTACAAATTGAATGGATGTGTGTGTGCCTCTTCCTCTAGCAGTGTTGACAAGTATAATTTGCTTCAAAAGGATTTTGAT
>PYAF01002044.1:7358-23788 GCA_007407185.1 Glycine tomentella
ATATGGACGATGTACGAGAAGATGTGATGAAGCTTGTGTGATAATTTTCTGTTTTGATGATCTATACTTTGATCTGTATTTGGTGCTGCGCTGTCTGTATTAAGTTGTTTGGTAATGAATTATTTGGGACTGTACCTGGACTGTTTAATAATTTCATTTGTATTAAAGGACTATAATTATATGGATCGTGGTGAGGGGAAGTCGCTTTTGTTACAAATGAATTACACAAACTTGCAAGCAACAAGAAAAGGAATTTTCGTAAAAAAAAAAATTATAACTAATTTGTTTCTAATACAAAGCGAACACAATATTTTATCTAAAATAAACCAAGCACGAGAGGGTAAAGAGTGGTCGTTACACTCAGGCTCAACACAAGCATAATCAAGGCTCTGGCATGGCTCCAAAACCACAAGTGACTTATCACACAAGCCACCCATACAAGCCACAGAGCTAAGATTCAAAGTTATCCAAATCAAAAACTGAAAGCTAATCCTTCATCACTACAATACCCTGAGCAAGTCTCTCTACAGGACCCTGGGCTAATTCTAGCCCCAGCTCATTGTGGGTCACAATATCCAGAAAACCCCAAATTCACAGACAAACGGAGAAACTTGAGTTTCTTACCTCAGTGGCGACTAGAAAGGCTGCAGGACAGCTTCCACAAGCTCTGTTGTCCCTGTTGTGCCTTGATTCCTCGCCAAACAACAACTTCTGAGGTTTTCTCTGGAGAAAAAGACTCTCCCTCACCAAGGGGTTTCTAAGAAAAAGGATGACGGATTCAAGCTTTCTAATCGGTTCTCTCAAGTTCCAAGGTCAAAGGGAAGTGTTTAGGCTAGTATATAAGGGCTAAGGAAGCTTGGAACTGCTCTAATGGAGGTCCAGGGCGTTAGGAGGAAGAAGAAGGAGTTTCTCCTTCCCAAAAACGCGATCTGCCCTTAAATACTCTGCCTGCCCGAGGTCTGGCGCGATTCGCGCCACCTCCCGCGCTATCTGCGCCACAATGTCGATGCTCCAGCGCCAACAGCGCCATCCCCACGCCATCAGCGTGAACTTCCCGAACCTGTGGGGCCATCCGCGCCACACTGGCACTATCCGCATGAAAAACCGGAGGAAATTGTGTTTCCAGGGCACTTCTGGCGCGACCCGCGCGGCCCTTGGCGCTTCCAGCGCCAACCTCTCGGCCCAATGACGCTACTCGCGCCGTAACCACGCCATTAGCGTGGACTTGCCGAATGTGTGGTGCTACCCGCGCCATCCTAGCACCCCTGGCGCCACAGCCAGTGGGTCTGGCGCCCCTGGCGCCACAGCCAGTGGGTCTGGCGCTATCAGCGCCAACCCTGGCGCGACCCGCGCCGCGTCTAAAACCAAGTTTTCATGTTAAAGAATCCTGGTACCATGAATGAGGGTCCTTACATTCACCCCTCCTTTTTTAAGAATTTTGTCCGCAAAATTCAGAAATATACCTGTTAGCCAACTCGGGATACATCTGTAGCAGCTCCTGCTCCCGCTCCCAAGTTGCTTTCTCAGCTCTCCTGCCTTCCCACTGTACCTTGACGATGGGAATGGTCTTACTGTGGATCTGCTTCTCCATTCGGTCCAGAATCCTTAAGGGTCGTGTAGGACTCATCAGATTCTCTCTGATCTGGACTGTGTTAGGCTCTACCACGTGTGAGGGATTTGCCACATATTTTCTCAACTGGGACACGTGGAACACATCATGAAGCCCTAACAACTGGGGAGGCAAGGCTAGCCTGTATGCCACTGGTCCTATCCTCTCAAGGATCTGATATGGACGAATGAACCTAGGACTCAGCTTCCTCACACCCAATGCTCGTCCTACGCCCGTTACTGGAGATAGCCTCAAAAATACATGATCACCCTCTTCAAACTGCAAGTGTTTGTGCTTCTGATCATAATAGCTCCTCTGTCAACTCTGAGCCTTCATCAGCTTGTCTCGGATCATCTTGATCTGCTCAGAGGTCTCTTGAACCATCTCAGGTCCAAGGAGCTACTTCTCTCCGACCTCTGTCCAACATACCAGAGTTCTGCACCGTCGGCCATACAAAGTCTTATATGGTGCCATGCCCAAACTGGCATGAAAACTGTTGTTGTAGGAAAACTCCACCAGAGGTAGATATCCATCCCAGCTAGTGCCTTGCTCCAAGGCACAAGCTCTCAACATATCCTCTAGAGTCTGGATGGTCCTCTCCGTCTGACCACCTGTCTGAGGATGGTAGGCTGTGCTGAGTCTCAGCTGGGTCCCAAAAGCATCCTGAAGTGTACCCCAGAATCTCGAGGTGAACTTCGGATCTCTATCACTGATGATACTGTCAGGGACTCCATGCAATCTCACAATCTCCCTGACATATAACTGGGCCAACTTCTCTGTAGTGTAGTCAGATCTCACAGGTAAGAAATGAGTAGACTTGGTCAGCTTGTCCACAACCACCCAGATGGAATCACATCCACTCTGAGTCCTCGGTAACCCTACTACGAAATCCATGGAAATGTTGTCCCATTTCCACTCAGGGATCTCTAAAGGCTGAAGTAGACCCGACGGTCTCTGATACTCAATCTTTACCTTCTGACACACCAGACACTTAGCCACATACTCAGCTATGTCTTTCTTCATCCCTGGCCACCAAAAACTTCTCTTCAGATCATGATACATCTTGGTAGCTCCCGGATGTATATTGAACTGACCCTTGTGTGCCTCAGACAGGACGACATCTCTCAACTCGCCCTTAGGCACCACAACACGATCTTGGTACATCACCAAGTCGTTATCCTCCCAGGAAACATCCTGTTGACCAATCATGGCCCTCACAGCCTTATCCTGCTGCTGAGCGTCTCGGATCCTCCTGATTAGCTCATTATTAACCTTGGTCCTGCTCAACTCAAGACCACGCGCACCTTCTGTCACCGTCAGGTGCATATCTCTGAATTGCTCTATCAACTGGCAATCGGAGATCATCAAACATGCAGCAGTCACATTCTTCCTGCTCAAAGCATCAGCAACCACATTAGCCTTGCTTGGATGGTATCTCAGCTCAAAATCATAATCCTTCAGGAACTCCATCCAACGCCTCTGTCTCATATTCAACTCTTTCTGATCAAAGAGGTATCTGAGACTCTTGTGGTCACTGAACACTATCAACTTGGCACCATACAAATAGTGCCTCCATATCTTCAGAGCAAACACCACAGCTGCCAACTCCAGATCATGAGTAGGATAAGACTCTTCATGAGGTTTCAGTTGCCTGGAAGCATAGGCAACCACCTTCTGATCTTGCATCAGCACACACCCAAGTCCCTGCTTGGATGCATCACAAAACACCTCAAAAATTCCTTCAGGATCAGGAAGAGTCAACACTGGAGCTATGGTCAACCGTTCCTTCAGCTCCTGAAAATACTGCTCGCACTCATGGGTCCAGACAAAAGGAACCCCCTTCTGTGTGAGTCGAGTCAGAGGTACCACCAACTGGGAAAACCCCTGAATAAACCTCCTGTAATAGCCTGCCAATCTCAGGAAACTCCTGATCTCAGACACGTCCTTGGGCCTCTCTCAGGACATCACTGCCTCTATCTTGCTGGGATCCACTGATACACCAGCTGCTGAGATCACATGGCCAAGAAACTTCACCTCTGTCAACCAGAATTCGCACTTGGCCAACTTAGCATACAACTGTTTGTCCTTCAAGATCTGAAGAACTGTCCTGAGATGTTCAGCATGCTTTGCCTCCGTCTTGGAGTAGATCAGAATGTCATCAATAAACACCACAACAAACTGATCCAAGAAAGGTCTGAATACCCTGTTCATATAATCCATGAACACTGTTGGGGCATTCGTTAGACCAAACGGAATGACCTAATACTCGAAGTGACCATACCTAGACCGAAAGGCTGTCTTGGGTATGTCTACAGGCTTGATCTGAATCTGATGATATCCAAATCTCAGGTCTATCTTGGAGAACACTCTGGCTCCCCTCAGCTGATCCAACAGATCATCAATACGAGGCAGAGGATACTTGCTCTTCACAGTAACCTTGTTCAACTGCCTGTAGTCCACACAAAGTCTCATACTGCCGTCCTTCTTCTTCACAAAGATCATCGGTGCTCCCCAAGGCAAAACACTCGGTCAAATGAACTGCTTGGACAGCAGGTCCTCCAACTGCACCTTCAGCTCTCTCAACTCCAGAGGAGCCATACGATAAGGTGCCACCGAAATTGGTCCCACACCCGAAACAAAATCTATGGAGAACTCTATTTCCCTCTCTGGTGGTAGCTGAGTAATCTCCTCAGGAAATACATCCATGAACTCGCTCACCACAGGGATCTGAGACAAATCAACACCTGGCTTATCTTCTGTCACACCCAAGAAGATATAGCCCTGAGCTCCTTCCATGATCGTCGTGCGAGCTTGCAAGACTGATAAGAATGAGGTGAAACTCGAACCTGCCTCGTCAGAAGGAACAACAACCCTCTTCTGACAACAGTCTAGCATCACACCATACTTGGTCATCCAGTCTATACCCAAAATCATCTCAAGGGTAGGCATAGCTAGACAGAACAGATCAATCACATAGGCTCTGCCCTCATACAAAAACTGCACGTCCTTGCAACACATGTTCACCTAGCATCTCTCTCTAGATGCTTTGGTAACCTCCATCGGAGGGGCAAAACTGAGCTTAGGCAATCTGAGCCTATCAACAACATCTTGCCCTTACCCTTTCTGGGTGGGCCAGAACCGCTAGGCCTTCTCCCCTCCTGTCTGACTGAGAGAGTAGGTTGCCGCCTCTCTGCTGTCTCTGTAGGATACCCTCCACCTGGCGACTTTGTCTCACCAGGGTATCCATATCTCGTGACCCAAGACCAGCTACTAGCACCTAAATGTCGTCTCTAAGTCCCCTCAGGAACTTAGCTGCTAGAATCTCAGCTTCAGGCATAGGTCTCATGAAGTGTGCATACTGGGCCAACTCATTAAATTGGGCCAGATACTCGTCCACCGTCATGGTCCCCTAGATGAGTCCATCAAACTCCGCCTGCTTTTGCTCCCGGGCATCTTTAGGAAAATACCTGTCCAGGAAACAGGCCTCGAACAACTGCCAGGTAATCACCTCTCCCCGGCCTCTCAGAAGTGAAACTGTGGTCTTCCACCACTTATGGGTGTCACCCTGAAGCATATAGGTTGCATACAACAACCTCTGGTGATCGGGGCACTCCATCACCTCGAAAATCTTCTCTAAGGCTTGCAGCCACCCTGCTGCAGTCACTGAATCATAGCCCCCTGAGAACACTGGAGGGTCATGCTTTCTGAATGTAATTAGCATCTTCCCTCTGGCTACTGGATCACTCTCAGCCTCTATCTGGGACATCAGGTCCCCTCGTTGGTGGCTCCCACCAGCCTACTGGCGACTAGCCTCGCCCTCATGCGCAGAAGGCGTGGAGGATACTCGGTCATCCCTCCTAAGGTTCTTCACCTTCTCTGGCAGGCCTTGATTAGCCCTCATCAAGGCTTCATTAACCTCTCGGGTTGCAGCCATCTCTCGCTGCATCTCCCCCTGAGTCTGTCTGTTAGCAGCCATCTCTTGCTGCATATCTGCCTGAATCTGTCTGTTAGTAGCTAACTCTTGCTGCATGGCGGCTAGTGCAGCCGCAACTGGATCAGTCTGAGCATTGGTAGCCCCACTGGTGCCTCTAGGTCTCACCATGGCACTACACATGTACATTACACAGTGAGTTGATCAGGCCCACAGTTAATGTACCCCCATAATGCTCATGTCAAACAACCACAGACAAGCACCAAATCAAGTTCCATACATAATGTTATTATCAAGAAACTGCTCTGATACCGTTAAATGTAACACCCCGTAGGCCTCCGAAGTGTTATCATTAATAATATCAAATAAGCGCTTAAATCATGATTAAAAACCTCAGCGGAAGCACAAAATCGCTTTTCTTGATTCATTATGTATGAAATAAAACATATAACAAACAACATACATGCAAGATACATTTTTTCACATCCCTACTGATCCAGTTTCTCATAACATATACCATAAAGACAGATAACTAAAAGACTTAGGCAGATTATCAAATATACAACATTTATACTCAGGAGGAAAGTCTCATATACATATCATAAATAGTTCTGTACAAACATATACATCATAGTTCACACCACATCGTGGTGATACAAAAGAATATCTGCCCTCACTGAGGGTATACAGAACTATACATGTATCAGGTGTACACACACACCATCCCTTATCAAGGGTACAAAATATAATCAAAACAAATCTGAGCCTTCAAGCTCTATCTGCTGCTTCTCAGTTAAGCAGCCCATGTCTCTGCTGGGACCTCCTGCCCTGAGACTGCTCTCTTCCTCTAGAAGAGTTACCTGAAATCATAATTCCCCACACGGGGTGAGATAACATATCTCAGTAAGCTTAGGGTCCATGGAGGCATCTGCTCCACCCTGGCCCACTTCCATAACACATACATCAGTTATCACAAGCAATTGGCCCACTGGCCAAGCCCTCTGGCCCTCATAACAATATAAGTATATCATACAAACATGGCGGAGCTGCCTCAATGCCTGTATCAGTGGGAGTCCAGAACTCACACCTATGCCATCCCATTGGGTGCTACCCCTTCGCATGGATGCACATATATGGTCCCTTCGAGAATAGAAGGAGCTACCTCAACTTCTATCTCCATGGTCTATGGGAATCAATTTCCTGGGAGCTACCTCAACCATGAGCCAACCATACTAGGAGGAAACCACCATCTCCTAGGGAGGTCCATATCTATCTATTGGCCAATAGATCTATCACAAACATATCACAATCAAAGCACAAATGCACACATATCATTATGAGGATGTAACTACCAATGCATGCATCATGAAATGACCACCAGTCCCCCGGAGTGTGGTGTGGCACACAAGATGGGAAATCATCCCCAGGGACACTGAACTTACCTGGCAAGGTATCAGTTTGCAGTTCCTTCCCTGGTCTGTGGCTCCCGCCACCAACAGTCTCAAAATCAAGCCCTAATCAAGGCATATGCGGTCTCATATCAAAATCAATCCAACAGACATTCAATCAGAACATATCATATCAGAATTCCCCTATCCTAGGGTTCAATCAACTCAAGCCATCACTAGGCTTCTCTCAGACCTTTCAAGGTCCATCGTGGCTGCATACAAAGCATCTGAGTCATCACAGACTCAATGCACAGCATCTACCAGAGCATAGTCTCATAGTAGCCTCAAGGTTCAAAATCACTGGAATGGCTTAAATCTTAACCAAGACACCATTCCACTAGCCTCTCAGGCTCAACACAAGCATAATCAAGGCTCTGGCATGGCTCCAAAACCACAAGTGACTTATCACACAAGCCACCCATACAAGCCACAGAGCCAAGATTCAAAGTTATCCAAATCAAAAACAGAAAGCTAATCCTTCATCACTACAATACCCTGAGCAAGTTTCTCTACAGGACCCTGGGCTAATTCTAGCCCCAGCTCATCAGAAAACCCCAAATTCACAGACAAACAGAGAAACTTGAGTTTCTTACCTCAGTGGCGACCAGAAAGGCTGCAGGACAGCTTCCACAAGCTCTATTGTCCCTGCTGTGCCTTGATTCCTCGCCAAACAGCAACTTCTCAGGTTTTCTCTGGAGAAAAAGACTCTCCCTCACCAAGGGGTTTTTAGGAAAAAGGATGAAGGATTCAAGCTTTCTAATCGGTTCTCTCAAGTTCCAAGGTCAAAGGGAAGTGTTTAGGCTAGTATATAAGGGCTAAGGAAGATTGGAATTGCTCTAATGGAGGTCCAGGGTGTTAGGAGGAAGAAGAAGGAGTTTCTACTTCCCAAAAATGCGATCTGCCCTTAAATACTCTGCCTGCCCGAGGTCTGGTGCAATTCGCGCCACCTCCCGCGTTATTCGCACCACAATGTCAATGCTCCGGCACCAACAGCGCCATCCCCACGCCACCAGCGTGAACTTCCCGAACCTGTGGCGCCATCTGCGTGAAAAACCCGAGGAAATTGTGTTTCCAGGGCACTTCTGGCGCGACCTGCGCGGCCCTTGGCGCTACCAGCGCCAACCTCTCGACCCAGTGACGCTACTCGCGCCGTAACCACGCCATTAGCGTGGACTTGCTGAATGTGTGGCGCTACCTGCGCCATCCTGGCGCCACAGCCAGTGGGTCTGGCGCTATGAGCGCCAACCCTAGCACAACCCGCGTCGCGTCTAAAACCAGGTTTTCTTGTTAAAGAATCCTGGTACCATGAATGAGGGTCCTTACAGAAAGTAACGGAAGATAACAAAACTTAGCAAAAATGAAATATAATTATGAGAAAGTGGGATTGGATTTCATCATTCTTATCCTTTTATATCCAATTAATATTACCATGCATAAATCATCGCCTATCCTTATTAGTGCACATTATTTTACCCTGAATCGATCCCTCGCATTCGAGTTCTAAGGATATCTATCGAATATCGATTCCTCGAATATGAAGTAAATACCCCAGCATTAAGAATTATAATTGCGTTCTTTATGCAATCATAACGTTATGCCCTATTCCTGGCAACGTAACGTAATGAGTAACATCATTCAGTTAAAACCCTAAGATTACTTTCCAGTCTCACTTAGAGTTAAATTCAAGAAACTAGTGATCAAGTAGAATCAAGCATTAAGGACAGGATGAAATTACCAATAAGGAATAGAAACAATTCATGCGTAAGTAAATATTAAAAGATCCATAGGGTTAAGAAGATTACATCCAATCCTCAGAGAAGCTAGTTACTCAAAGTGGAGTGAACCTCCTCATGGGAAGAATTGCTGAAGGGCCTCATCACCGCTTTTCTCCGATAGAGTCTCTTCACTTCTCTCACTTTCCTAACCTACCTACTTACTAATATTTAAGCTCCTAAGCCTAAGGAATAGAAAAGGAAGCAAGGGAATTGAAAATTTGATGCTGAATGATGCAAATTCGTTTGTTATTTATAGAATCCCCCTTCTGCCTGCTTCACTCACCCAGGCGACCATTTTCTTCATGTTTTGCTCGCCTGGGCGAGTTAACCATGCTTTCTTGGAACTTGATGTCGCCCAGGCGAGCCAAATACACATGGTTTGCTTGCCTGGGCAAGTTAATGCCTTAACCATGAAGAATTCTTTGGGCTTTGATGGATTTTTAGCCTAGATTGCTTGTAACACCTCCCATGTTTGCTATGTAAGCCCTTCTTGCTTGCTTTGCTTATTCGAAAACCTCGGAAATCCACAGAATCTATCAAAATACAAAGCATGGTTGGATTAATCTTCCAAAATATGAACAACAACTTTTATACAAGCACTAAGTGCTATTTAACTAGGTTTAGGGCAAATTTATAATCAAATCTTCTGAAATCAAAATCTAAGTGTCTGTATTTGAAACATGAATTTAACTGAATTATGGAACTTATCAACAAGCAAATCGTAATCGATTACATATGCTTATTTCAATTCTGAGACTGACTGCCTTAATTGATTAGGCATTTTAATTGATTACATTGTTCATAAATCTTTTCCAGATTGTGCTAAGAACACTTTAATCGATTATTTTGTATATTAATCGATTACTTTGGTTAAAATAATCGATTACATAACATGTTAATCGATTACATGCAATTAAATTTGCTTTCTATAAAAAGCTGTTGGGTCTGAACATTTGCATTAATCCAGAGAAATTGATTTTACGAATAACTCACTACTCCTAAAGCTTTCAAAGTCTGAGAAAAATATTTTGAGTCTCATACATCTTGTTTCAAAACCCAAGAACCCATGCTTCATTGATCATAGTGTTTTGAACAAGATTCTACAAGAGTTTTTCAAGAGAGCTGCTTTTCAACATTAGCATTCTTTCAATCTGAATTTGCTTGGTAAAATTCATCCATTCAACCTCTGAGGATCATAAGGTTGTATCTCTCTTGAACTCTTACTGTGAATTGACTTGTTTCATTTAATTCTTGTAAGTACTAAGATCAAAGAGTTTATTTAGAGATTTTTCTGGAGTAGTGTTCTCTAGAGGAAAGAACAGGGTAGGGTTCTCTGGTTCTTTGTGATTAGAAGTCTAATAGGGTTTTAGATTTCAATTTCTTTATCTAGGTTTGATAAAGGTAATCACTTGTAAAGCTTGTAAAGAGCAGATTTTTATTTAGTGGAACTCTAATCAGGTTTGGTTAGAAGACATTGGATGTAGCTAGAGCTGTCAAAACGGGCCCAACCCGTGGGTCAACCCATTTTGGCCCGCATAAATTG
This sequence comes from Glycine tomentella, assembly GCA_007407185.1. Taxonomy (NCBI): domain Eukaryota; kingdom Viridiplantae; phylum Streptophyta; class Magnoliopsida; order Fabales; family Fabaceae; genus Glycine; species Glycine tomentella. The sequence continues at coordinate 17,665 of PYAF01002044.1, forward strand.
GTGGGTTGGGTTACAAAAAAGTTGGCTCACCAACACCCCGAGTCATTTGGACCCGGCTCACTAGAAAGTGGCGCCCAGAGCGCCATGGCCATGCTAGGAGCGCCAGGTCCTCTGGAATTTGGCACCAAGGGTGCCAGGCCAGTGCTGGGAGCACCGTGATCTCTGGAAACTCACGCTTGGGGCGCCATGTTTCCCAGTCGGCATTGATGGCGCCAGATGTGGCGCTGGGGGCGCCACAAGTTCTGGAAGCTGACTCTGGAGGCGTGGGAGCGGCGCTGTTGGCGCCAGAGCCACCGCCTTTGTGGCGCGGATGGCGCCAGAGCTGGCGCGGATCGCACCAGGGGTCGGGGAGGCTGAGTATATATAGGCCTTTTTCGAAATTCTTGGGCATTCTTCAGCTTCTTCTTCTTCCCCATGCCCAAACCTCCATTGATGCTTGCCCAAGCTTCCTAGGACCTTGTTTGATGTTCTAAACACCTCCCAATGACCTTTATACTTAAGAGAATCACCTAGAAAGCTTGAATCCTTCATCCTTTCTCTTAAAAACCCCTTGTGAGTGAGAATTCCTTTCTGAAGGAAAAGCTCTAAAACTTGAGTCTGGCTGAGACCCAAGGCTTGGAACAGACAACAGAGCTCGAGAAAGCTGTCCTACAGCCTTTCTGGTCGCCACTGAGGTAAGAAACTTGAGTTTCCTCGGTTATTTTAGGATTTAGGGTTTTCTGTGAATAGTGATCCATATGAGCTGGAGCTAGAATTAGCCCAGGGTCCTGTAGAGAAACTTGCTTAGAATGGTTTAGTGATGAAGGATTAGCTTTCAGAATGTGAATTGGTTAACTTTGAATCTTGGCTCTGTGTATGCATGTGTGGCTTGTGTGATAGTCACTTGTGACGGTTATCTGACATGCTAGAGCCTTGATTATGTTTGTATTGAGCTTGAGAGGCTAATTGAACGGTGCCTTGATTAAGGTTTAGACCGTTCCAGTGATAATTGAGTTGTGAGGCTGATGAGAGCTTATGCTCAGATATGCATTCTGCATTGAGTCTGTGATGATTCAGATGCTTTGTATGCAGCCCTGATGGACCTTGAAGGGTCTGTGAGTAGCCCAGTAAGGGCTTGACTTGATTGAACCCTAGGATAGGGGAATTCTGATATGATATGTTTATGTACTTGGATGCCTGTGGATTGGTTTTGATTTGGATATATGCCTTGATTAGGGCTTGACACTGAGAGTGTCGGTGGCGGAAGCCACAGAGCAGGGAATGAACTGCAGAGCGAGGCTTTTCCAGGTAAGTTCTTGGTCCCTGGGGATGATTTCCCACATGGTTTGCCACACCACACTCCGCGGGAGTGGTGGTCATATTCATGATGCATGCATTTGGTTGTTGCATCCTCATAATGATATGTGTGTGCATTTGTGCTTGTTATGTGATATGATTGTGATAGATCTATTGGCCAATAGATAGATATGGACCTCCCTAGGAGATGGTTTCCTCCTAGTTTGGTTGGCTCATGGTTGAGGTAGCTCCCAAGGAATCGGTGATTCCTACAGACCAAGGAAATAGAAGTTGAGGCATCTCCTTCTATTCTCAGAGGTACCATATATGTGCATCCATGTGAAGGGTTAGCACCCAATGGGATGGCATAGGTGTGAGTTTCCGGTCTCACACTGATTTAGGCGTTGAGGTAGCTCCGCCATGTTTGGATGTTTAGTATATTGTTATGAGGGCCAAAGGGCCAGGCTAGTGGGCCGTTTACTTGTGATTGCCTGATGTATGTGTTATGGAAAGTGGGCCTGGGTGGAGGAGATTCCTCCAAGGACCCTGAGCTTACTGAGATGTGTATCTCACCCCGTGTGGGGATTCATGATTTCAGGTGACTCTTCTGGCAGAGGAGAGCAGTCTCAGGGCAGGAGGCCCCAGTAGAGACTTGGGCTGCTTGACTGAGGAGCAGCAGGGAGAGCTGAAGGCTCAGTTGTGTTTTGATTATGCTTTGTACCCTTGAGAAGGGATGGTGTGTGTCACCTGAGTTGTTTGGTTCTGTACACCCTCGGTGAGGGCAGATATTCTTTTGTATCACCACGGTGTGGTGTGAGACTGTTGTATATATGTATATACAGAACTGATGATGATATGACATATGATGTTCCTCCTGAGTATGCTTGTAATGTTTCTGTTTATCTGCCTATGTTTAAGTATGAGAAACTGGATCAGCAGGGGTGTGAATATCTGTCTTGTGTGTATGTTTTATGTGATGTGCTTTTATTCCATACATAATGAATCAAGAAAAGCGATTCTTTGCTTCCGCTGAGTTTTATATTATGTTTTTAAGCGCTAATATGATATGATTAATGATAACGCACCGGAGGCCTACGGGGTGTTACAGGGAGCTACGTGAAGATTACATGAAGATCAAGATATGTGAAGTCTTGGATGAAGTTTTGGCTTTCAACATGCATGAAGCCTTGAAGATGAAAGTCTATGTTTAAATGTAAAAGGATTGAAAGCATTCTGATGATCCAAGCTTTGCATGCATACCTTTCATATTCATTTTAAGCAAAGTATTTTAGAAAAATAGCATGAAGCTGGTTTAATCGATTAAATCACTTAGAAAATCGATTATATTATTCTTCAAGCTTTCTGGAAAATTATCAACAACAATTTAATCGATTATATCATTGGATTAATCGATTACATGCCTATTAAGAAAAAGTAGTCTCTCTGGTTTAATCGATTACCATTCATTGTAATCGATTATTTAATTCATTTCATATTTTGCACTATGTCTGGATTAATCGATTACTTTTTGTTGTAATCGATTACTTTATTGAAACATGATTTTTGCTTTCTATGGCTTAATCGATTACCGATTAATGTAATCGATTACTCAGGACAAATTGATTTTAGTGATCCTCTAGAGTAATCGATTATTTGACCCGTTCAACTGAAATCAAGAACTTATCAAGAACGTTTTAATCGATTACAGGAGCCTGGGGAGCGCTTTTAATCGATTATTTCAGTTACGAATTCTAGTATATATAGAACCCTTGCCTTGTGTGATCTATAACTGAGAGAATTAAGTACAGAGCATATATTTTAGAATTCTGAGCATTGAAAAAGCTTTCTAAGGATTCACAAAGGCATTCTTCTGGGTTCATAAGGTCTTGCTTCCATTGATTCATCTATGGGTCACTAAGGTTCTAGTCAGGCAAGACAATCTTTCACAAAGGCTAAGGAAAACTGATTCTGCATAATTGTTTCAGCATTCAACCTGAGATTTTCATTACCATGCATTTCATTCTTGGATTATCAGGTGAATTCTTTCCTTAATCTTTGTCGGTGTAAAGTTTTCTGTTGTAACTTTGTTTTGGTTGATTCTATTGTATGAGGTTTTTCTTGCAAGAGGAGATAGTGTTTCTCTAAGAACAGCTGAGTAGTGTTCCCAGTGTGGGTGTGGCTTCTAAGGATCTAATAGGGTTTTAGGTCACTGAACTTCATCTAGGGTTGATGAAGAGAAGCTTGTAATTGTTTCTAAAATTAATATTTGCAATAGTGGAACTCTACTCTAGTGTTGAGTAGAAGAAACTGGATGTAGCCTCATACGGTTTGAGGTGCACCAGTATAAATTTTGTGTGTGCTTTTCTATTCTTCAAATTTAATTGTTTTCATTGTGAATCTTGTTTATATGTTGGTTCTTAAGGTATTACAAGTCTTGGATTGATTTTGGATAAAGATTCTTGATTGGTTTTGTGATAAAGATCCAAAGGGCAAATAAACTCTGATTTTGAAATTCTGATTGTTCTTCAAAGAAATTTTTTTTAAATTGTCAAGACTAACCAATTCACCCCCCCTCTTGGTTAATTGTAAAGTGTTCGAATATTTCACAACATCTGAACTTGATCAAGCTATTTTTGCTTTTCAAGAAATGCACAAAGAGGCCAAAAAGCTAGCTAAATCAAATAACAAACTTAAAAAAAGTATTGAGGATCATCTTACTAAAATAATGGATTTGCAAACTGAAGTTTGTAACTTGAAGGAAGAAAATGAGAAACTTACTTCAAGCTACAAATCAAGTGGATGTGTTTGCACCTCTTCCTCCACATCCAGTGACAAGTATGAAATATTGCAAAAAGTGTTTGATGAGTATAGAATAAATCAAGAAGAAAAATATTTGTAGCTAATTTCAAAGAACCAAGAATTGATTGACATCTTGGAAAAACTCAACAAAGGAAAATGTGATTTACATAAGATGTTGAGTGCCCAAAAATAGTTTGGTGATACTTCTGGTTTGGGGTATAAAAGAAGATTTAAAAATGTCCAAAAGACTACATTTGTACCTCCAAAACAGAAGAAAAAGAAGAAGTCAAGAGTCAATCAAAAGAGGTTCTCTAAAAAATCATACAATGCTATAACTTGTCACTATTGTATGGAAAGAGGTCATACAGCTTACCATTGTTTTGCAAGAAGGTTTTATGTCCCAAATGGGGAGTGCATTTGGATAGAAAAAAAAAGAAAACAGCTAACCCAATTGGACCCAAAAGTAAATGGGTACCTTCTCCCTTGAAGTAATTTGCTTCTTTTGTAGGTATGTCTTAGAGCAAGCTCTTCTCTATGGTATCTTGATAGCGGATGCTCAAGACATATGACCGGTGATATGTCCTTGCTAAAAAATCTTATTTTTAAAGATCGGGGCTATGTCACTTATGGAGATAACAACAAAGGAAAAATTATTGGTGAAGGTAGCATTGGTAATAGCTTGAATACCAAAATAAGCAATGTACTCTATGTTGAGGGATTGAACCACAACCTACTTAGCATTAGCCAATTATGTGACAAAGGCTATAAAATCCCTTTCAATCAAGATTGTTGTTTAATTTATGATGGTAAGAGTGAAGAGGTATTTTACATTGGCAAAAGGAAAGGTAATGTTTACTTGCTTTCTATAGACCATGCATTATTTCACAAAACCACATGCTTGATGAGTAAAATAGATGAAACATGGCTGTGGCATAGGAGAGCTAGTCATATCAATATGCATCATATGAATAAGCTCATTAAAAGAAACTTATTCATTGGCCTACCAAAACTCAAATTTGAGAAGGACAAACTATGTGATGCATGTCAAAAGGCGAAACAAACTAAAACATCTTTTCAAAGTAAAAATATTGTTTCCACCTCTAGACCACTTGAACTTTTGCACATAGATCTATTTGGTCCTTCAAGAACTATGAGTTTAGGGGCCAATTACTATGGATTGGTTATTGTAGATGATTTCTCTAGATTCACTTGGACTTTGTTTTTAAAATCCAAGAGTGATGCTTTCCATTCTTTTAGAAAACTAGCCAAACTTGTTCAAAATGAAAAAGGATGTAAAATTGTCTCAATTAGAAGTGATTATGGTGGAGAATTCCAAAATGAGCATTTTGAAAATTTATGTGAGGAAAATGGAATCAAACATAATTTTTCAGCTCCAAGAACACCCCAACAAAATGGTGTTGTGGAAAGGAAAAACAGATCACTTGAAGAAGGTGTAAGAACACTTCTAAATGAGACAAATGTACCAAAATATTTTTGGGCTGATGCTGTAAACACTGTGTGTTATACCTTAAATAGATTACTCATAAGACCTGTATTGAAGAAAACCCCTTATGAGTTGTATAAAGGAAGAAAGCCCAATGTTTCTCACTTAAGAACCTTTGGCTGTAAATGCTTTGTCTTAAATAATGGAAAGGAATTACTAGGAAAATTTGATGCAAAGGCTGATGAAGCCATTTTTCTTGGATATTCATTACAAAGCAAGGCATATAGAATCTTCAATAAAAGAACCATGTGCATAGAAGAATCTGTCCATGTAATTTGTGATGAGTCTAACCCCTCAAAAGAGGAAAAAGCTTGTGATGAAGATGCAGGTCAAATAGAACAGAATACTCAACTTGAGAAGATGTCAATCAATGAAAAGAATGAACCTAGTGCTGAAGAAGGTCCATCAACTCCAAGTCAAATGCCTAAGGAGTGGAGAACCACAAGAGATCTTTCACTAGATAACATAATTGGTGAAGTATCAAAGGGAGTCTCTACTAGATCTTCTCTTAGAAATTTATGTTGTGACATGGCTTTTGTTTCTCAA
>PYAF01002045.1:5809-36151 GCA_007407185.1 Glycine tomentella
TAACACTAAGTCTATACCCCGTGTTCTCTGTAACCGAACAACTAAACCCTACTATCAACATGAAACCTAACCCTAAACCAAAATCTGTCATCCATAGGTCTGTAACCCAAGCCATATACACTAATGAAAACATTAGACCTAGATCGGAATCCGTAAACCCAAAGTCAGTAACAAACGACCTAAACCCTAATCACAACATTAGACCTAAACCCTAATCCAAATTCTATAAACCCAACGTATGTAACCCAAGCCCTAAACCCTCATCACAACATCAACCCTACACCTAAACCGGAATCCATACACCCTAGGTATGTAACCCAAGACATAAATCCTAATCAGAACATCAGAACTAAAACCTAAACCCTAAACCCTAATCACTAGCCCACACCCTAAACCCTAATCACATCGTAAACCCTAATCCTTTGGTTGATCTTTTGAAAATGCTTTATATAGGAAAATGCAGTTTAAATCAAATGCTAAGTGTACAAAAGTATGTTGGAGATACTTCTGGTTTGGGCTACAAACATAGAGCAAAACCTTTTGGAAAAACCAAGTTTGTGCCACCAAAACAGAAGAATTAAAGAGGCTTTTCAAAAACAAAAAATAATCAAATGACTCATTTTGAAAAAGCATCAAAATCTATAACTTGCAATTACTGCATGAAGAAAGGTCACACATCTTATATTTGCTATATTAGAAGGTTCTATATGCCTAATGGAGATTGCATTTGGTTCCAAAGAAAAAGAGAAAAATAGCTAACCCCTAGGGACCCAACCTAAATTGGGTACTTTTCTTTGCCACTTAATTTGATTGTTGCAAATGTGTCTTAGAGCAAAATCATCATTATGGTACCTAGACAGTGGATGCTCTAGACACATGACTGTGACATGTCCATGCTTACAAATTTGACTCTAAAAGATGGAGGATTTGTCACTTATGGCGACAATAAAAAAAGGAAAGATAATTGGAGAAGGAAATATAGGATACAACTTTAAAATCAAGATTAGAAATGTCTCTATGTGGAAGGTTTGAAGCACAATCTCCTAAGCATAAGCCAACTATGTGATAAAGGATTCAAGATTTCCTTCAATGACAATTGTTGTTTAATATGTGATGGTCAATTCGATGAGGTTATCCATGTAGGTAAAAGAAAGAGTAACATCTACTTACTCTCTATAGAACATGCATTCTTTCATAATACTAATGGCCTAGTAAGTCAAGTTGATGAATCATGGTTATGGCATAGAAGAGATAGTCACATTAACATGCATCACATGAACAAGCTTATTAGAAAAGACTTAGTCATTGGCTTACCTAAACTTAAGTTTGAAAAGGAAAAACTATGTGATGCTTGTCAAAAGGGGAAACAAACCAAGATTTCTTTACAAAATAAACTTGAATTGCTTCATATGTTTGGTCCTTCTAGAATTATGAGCTTAGGAGGCAATTACTATGGGCTATTCTAAATTCACATGGACTTTGTTTGTAAGATCCAAGAGTGACACTTTCATTGCTTTCAAAAAATTAACCAAGCTTGTTCAAAATGAAAAAGGAATCAAAATTATCTCAATAAGAAGAGATCATGGTGGTGAATTTCAAAATGAGCATTTTGAAAAATTCTGTGAAGAAAATGAAACTAACCACAATTTTCAGCGCTAAGAACACCTCAACAAAATGGTGTTGTGGAGAGGAAAAATAGATCTCTTAAAGAAGGAGCTAGAACTCTTCTTAATGAGACAAATTTGCCTAAACATTTTTGGGCTGATGCAGTAAATATTGTTTGCTACACTTTAAATAGATTACTCATAAGGCCTATTTTAAAGAAAACTCCTTATGAACTATAAAAAGGTAGAAAACCAAACATCTCTCACCAAAGAGCATTTGGCTGCAAGTGTTTTGTTTTAAATAATGGAAAGGAGTCACTTGGCAAGTTTCATGCAAAGGCTGATGAAGTCATCTTTCTTGGAAATTCATTACAAAGCAAAGCATATAGAGTCTTCAATCAAAATAACTTTATGCATGGAAGAATTTGTTCATGTTATTTGTGATGAATCTAACTCCTCTGAAGAGGAAAAAAAGTGTGAAAATGATGCAGGTCCTATAGAAGAGTATGTGCAACTCGATGGATCAAATGAAAAGGAAAAGGAAGAACCAAATGTAGAAATTGAACAGTTAACACCTAATCAAAAGCCTAAGGATTGGAGAACTACAAGAGATCTCTCCCTTGACAACATAATTGGTGAAGTTACTAAAGGAGTATCTACTAGATCTTCACTAAGAAATCTCTACTGAAATATGGCTTTTGTTTCTCAAATTGAACCTAAGAACATTGACCAACCTTTACTTTATAAGCATTGGATGCTTGCCATGCATGATGAACTTAATCAGTTCAAGAGAAATGAAGTTTGGAAACTAGTTCCTAGACCTTCTTCTCACAAGCCTATTGGCACTAAGTGGGTTTTTAGGAACAAGCTTGATGAAAGTGGCATCATAGTGAGAAATAAAGCTAGATTGGTTGCAAAAGGTTACAACCAAGAAGAAGGCATAGACTATAAAGAGACCCATGCTCCAGTAGCAAGGTTAGATGCCATTAGATTATTGCTTGCATATGCATGTTCAATGGATTTTGAAACTATTTCAAATGGATGTAAAGAGTGTTTTTCTAAATGGATATATTGAGGACGAAATCTATGTTGATCAACCTCCTAGTTTTGTTGATTTCAAATATCCAAACCATGTTTTTAAACTAAAGAAAGCTTTTTATTGATTAAAGCAAGCTCCTAGGTCCTGGTATGAAAGACTGAGCAATTTTTTGCTTAGCCAATCCTTCATAAGAGGACAAGTGGACAAAACCTTGTTCATCAAGAAACATGATAATGACATCTTATTGGTTCAAATATATGTTGATGATATAATATTTGGTTCAACTAATCAATCCTTGTGCAAAGAATTTTCTATCTTTATGCAGAATGAGTTTGAAATGTCTATGATGTGAGAATTAACATTCTTTCTTGGACTTCAAGTAAAGCAAATGAAGAATGGGACATTTCTAAGCCAAAACTAAATACTACCATGAAATGATCAAGAAGTTTGACTTGAAAAAAAGCAAAGATGATGCAACTCCTATGGCAACCTCAACTTACCTTGATTCAGAGGGCAAGAAGGTTGATGAGTTAAAGTATAGAGGGATGATAGGATCCTTGTTGTACTTGACTGCAAGTAGACCAAACATCATGTTGAGTGTATGTTTGTGTGCAAGATATCAAACTAATCCTAAAGAATCACACCTTGTTGCAGTCAAGAGAATCATCAAATATCTCAAATCAACTCCAAGAGTTGGTCTTTGGTATCCCAAAGGTGCATTACTGAATTTAATTGGATACTTAGATTTTGATTTTGCAAGATATAAACTTGATAGGAAAAGCACCAGTGGAACATGCCATTTGTTGGGAAGCTCACTAATCTCTTGGCATTGTAAGAAGCAATCTTGTGTTGCTCTTTCAACAATAAAAGTTGAATACATAGTAGTTGGAAGTAGTTGTGCACAAAGTTTGTGGTTGAAGCAACAACTCCAAGATTTTGGTGTGGAGCTGAAAGAAATTCCCCTGCTGCGTGACAAAACAAGTGCAATAAATCTTTCAAAGAATCCATTCATGCACTCAAGGACAAAACATATAGAAATCAGACATCACTTTCTCAGAGATCACGCCCAAAAGGGTAATGTCAAAATTGAGTTTGAAGATACTAACAATCAATTAGCTGATATTTTTACTAAACCCTTTCTCAAGATAGATCCTATGATCTTAGGAACATGCTAGGAATTCTTAATGAATCTAATATATGATAGCATGTCTATGATTTGTCTGACTACATGAAATAGCACTCAAAATTGACTATGCATCACATATGATAGAAATTTGAAATTCTGATGAAAATCACTATTCACTCTGCATAATTGTCTGCTTTAATCGAATTATTGTGCGTATTAATCGATTATTCAAGATTTAGAGACAATTTAGAGCCAAAAATTCTCTAGAGTAATCGATTACCTTGCAGTTTAATCGATTACTTGATGTACAAATGCAATCTAGAAACAAAAACCCTCTGGAGTTACCGATTACACTATCGTTTAATCGATTACCTGCTACTTAAGACTATTTCAGAGGATGAAACTCTCTGAAGTAATCGATTACCCTGTATTTTAATAGATTACTTAATGCTTGACAGCTGCTTCAATATTCATATCTCTCTGGAGTAATTGATTACATCCTCCTATTAATCGATTATGTTATGCTCAGAGCAAAAGTTTCCTTGAAATAATCGATTACCGCTGTTATGTAATCAATTATTTATGGCATTTATGCAAAATCTACACAATTTTCAAGAATCAAAACTGACAATCTTATCTCTAGTTTGGTGGATGTATTTTCTTGCTCTCAGTTGTGTTGTTTGCTTCTCTCAATTCCAGCAACTATCTTTAATGTTTATCCTATGTTTTTGCATCTTTCATTCAATCAATAAAATTTTGTTGCATGTTGTGTGTCTCTTTCTTGCTTATTTCATTATAATTGGAACATTTTTTGACTTTGATAACCCAAAAGGGGGAGAAAAATGAAACAAATGAACATATACATATGAAGGATGATGTGCAATTAAAAGAAGGGACAAAAATAAAGAATGAGAAAAATGATTAAACCTTTACTCTGATTACTCTATTTAAGCATTGCTCTTTATATCTAAACTGATGAGAAATTACTTAAGTAAGGGGAGCATTCTAAATACTTATGAGTGTTAATTGTTTGTGCAAAGTATACTTGACATTTGTTCTTGGAAGAAGTTGATTCTATTTCAGATATAAAGTATAAGCTCCTGGAAATCATCCCTTAAAAGAACACAAAGGATTAATATGCTCAATTGAAATTTAGCATGATCAAAGCCAAAATGGGGGAGACTGTTAGATACAGGGGAAGATTGAAGAGGATCAAGATACTGAGGCTCTTAGTCTTGGATAAGTTTTAGCTTTTACATGTCATTCAATTGAAGGCATATGTAATCTTTAGATGCATAAGAGTTTCATCCTATGATCCTTTGTATTGCATAAACATCACTCATTGGCTTGTATTCATGGTTTTCATAAAAGTGCATGTTTTGTAAAAAAGCTTTAAGTTTTCATGATTACATTAAAAGCCAAGTGCTCATTGCTTAAGTTTTGGAAAAACTATTTCGCACTACTTTAATCGATTACTAGCTTATGGTAATCTATTACTTAAGCTTTGATGAATAATTTAATGATTACAGTAATGTCATGATCGATTACACTGCGCAAACACATAATAAGTCTTTTTGTGATAATCGATTACCATTTATCAGTAATCGATTACCTAGCACATTTTTTAAAACAATACATCATGTGTTAATCGATTACATGGTAAATTAATTGATTACTTTACTCATATATCTTTTTCAAAAAGTTCAAGAACACTTTAATCTATTAAATATGATATTAATCGATTACAGAAGTGGAATTAATCGATTACATTGACGATTTAATCGATTACATTCAGTTACTACAATTTTCTATAAAAAGTTGTTGAGTCTTTTGAAATGCAGATCATTACACTATGAAAATTTCAAAGATTTTCAAAAGTCTTCTGAAGTGAGAAGAGATACTTTGAGTCATTGAGCTCTTGTCCCACAAATTCAAAATCTTCATGTTACTTTGAAATATTTCTTCTCGGGCAAGATTCTAAAGAAGTTCTTGGAGAGTTTGCTCTAAAATTTGTTTTCATTCAACCTAGATCAAGATTGGTAAATCATATACATTTATATTCCTTGGATCATCAGGTTGCTCTCTCCATTAAACTTTGTTTGTAATTCATTTTAGAATTCAAATTTGTTTGTTATTATTACAAAAGATTTCTTAAGGCTTGTCTAGAGTACGTTTCTCTATAGGGAAGAGTAGATAGGGGATTCTCTATGTCTTGATCACTAGGAGTCTAAGGGAGTTAGATTTCTGATCTTAATCTAGGTTTGATTAACGGTGGTTGTTGTAAGTTTGTAAGAAAAGAATTTTGTGAATAGTGGAAATCTAACCAAGTTGGTTGGAAGAAACTAGATGTAGCTTCTCTAAGTGAGAAGTGAACCAGTATAGTTCTTGGTGTTGAATACTTTCTCTTTATCTCTTCTTACTGTCATTTATTATTATTCATTTGGATAATCTTTTCAGAATCAACAGAAATATAATTTCAACTATTGCTTTCTTTAAAGGTGGTATTTGATTGACTGAAAATTTTCAAAGGATTGGTTATGATAAGATCCATAATACTTTGATTGTTTTAAAGATTTTAAATGACCAAGTTTAAATCAATTCACCCCCTCTTGGTTATTGTGTGTTCATACTGTTTTCATGAAGTTGGGTGTTTGTTTGAGCATTTAATGCTTAACAACTTTCAGTCACTCCAAATTGGTAAAATATCATGCTTATCTTCCTTGAATAACACTCCAAATCAAGCTTCAAAGGTCAAATCAATTTTTTTGCTCAGTGAAGAATTTTGCATGTTGCTTTGGCACATCTTTTTATGTGAAAGGAAAGCTTAATTCTTTGGCTTTTCTCCTACTTCCTTTACTTCAATAGATCCTATGAAGAATATTCAGACATTCCCTGTACAAAGGATCACACACATAGCATTAATTTGATCTTAAATGCTTACATATCCAATGTCTATCTGCTATTGTTTGATTCATCATATGCAAATGCAACACTTTCATCTATTAGCATTTCAAACACAACTTTTTTTAACTTAGTATTTGTTTGCATCAAATCAAAACTATTGAGGGACTTGATTCATCTTAAGACTTGACACTATTTATTTAAATTAAATGAATGTTGTCTTTTCCAAAATTTTGGAAAATTTGGAATAATATTGAAATTAAGAGCAAATTGTCTAAAACAGCAATATTAAAATTTGGATAAAGAGTGAAAATTTTCTTTGCCAAAATAAGTTGCATACCTTCATTTTCAATTTCTATATTTGTGATTTCAACATTTAAATCTATGTTGATTAATGAAAGTCTATCATATGAAGATAAGTTTGTAAATTTTTTGAACATAGAATCAATACATTATATTTTGTGAAACTGAGTGGTTTTAAATTTTTTTATGGGAACACAAATCTTGATGTAATTCTTGAAATGAGCAATTTTGGGTCTAGAATTTCAATATTCAAAATTGTATAGGAAAATTTAACTTTGTTAAGTGTGTTAATTAAAACAAAAAGAGAAATTCTTGAATAGAGAAAAATGACATTGGCCTGAGGTGGATAAAAAAGAAACTAGATAATTTATTTAAGAGAAAATAATCTATTAATGAAGAAAGAGAAATCAGTGAGTGAATTTTATTGTAGAGAGAGGAATTGATGAAGTGGATGTAGTCAGGAGGGTATATCGACAAAAGGGTATAACAGAAAAAATATTTACAATTTCATTAAAAAAACATTATTTTATATTTTATTAATAATTTATTTTATTTTTAGCATTTTCCATATTTAACAAGCTATTTTGCCAACTCAAGGTCTACTACGAGCAAATTTATGTTGGCCTATTTATTTCATGGACCAAACTGATCAACCCATTTATGTACAAGCTGTTAGATACAGGAGAGCTTGAAAGGATCAAGATGTTGAGGCTCTTAGGCATGGATATGTTTTAGCTTTTGCATGACATTCAATTGAAGACATATGTAATATTTAGATGTCTAAGTAAGTCATCCAATGATCCATTGCATTGCATAAACATCATTCATAGTTTTTGCATTCATGTTTTCATAAAAGCATAACTCTTATTGAAAAAGCTTTTCTGAAACAAATGGTTTACATGATTGCATAAAAGCCAAAGTGTTCAAAGTTTAAGATTTTGGAAAAACATTTTTTCTATGCTTTAATTGATTACCAATTTGTGGTACTCTATTACTTAAGCTTTCAAGAACACTTTAATCTATTACAATAAAATGGTAATCGATCACACTTCACAAAGACACAAAAAAGTCTTCATGTGTTAATCGATTACGATTTATGGTAATCGATTACTTGGCATGTTTTTGGAAACAAGACTTCCTGTGATAATCGATTACATTACAAAATAATTGATTACTTTGTTCATATATCTTTTCCAGAAAGCTCAAGAACACTTTAATCGATTGAATGTGTTAATTATCAATTACATAAGTAAAATTAATCGATTACATTAGTATTTTAATCGATTACTGACAGTTACAAACTGATTTCTATAGATAACTATTGGGTGTTTTGGAAACTAAGAACGAAAATTACAAAGTTCATTCATAAGCTTTCTGTGCAAGAAAAGGTTTCTAGTGCTTAACTCTGTTAACCCAAAATCCTCAAGATCAAAAGATTTCAAAGGAGGGTTTCTTCATGGGCAAGCTTTCAAAAGAAGTTTTGTAAAGAAGGTTCTGAAACAACTTCTTCCATCTTTCAATCCAAGTATGGTAAAGCATTTGCTTACTTCATTTACTAGATCAAAGGTGGTTTCTTTCTTTACACTCTGATGTGTATTCTTTTGAGTACCTTTTTGTATTTATAACATAGGATTTCTTAGAGCTTTACTAGGATAGGTGTTCCTAGGGGATAAAAGTAGAGGTGGGTGATCTCTATATCTTGGATCACGGAGATTCTAAGGTGTTAGAAGTCTCGTTCTTAATCTAGGTTTGATTAAGAGTGATTGTGTAAAAAGCTTGTAAGAATATTTTTGATATTAGTGGAACTTTAACCATTGTGGTTGAAAGAACTGAATGTAACTTCTCAAGGTGAGAAGTGGTTGGAACATTCTTGGTTCAATTGTGATACGATCTTGATTACTCTAATTCTTTAAAGATTTTTAAAAGACTAAGTTTAAACCAATTCACCCCCCTCTTGGTTATTGTGTGTGTTCATACTATTTTCACAAGCATATTTAGATTTGACCTATATAGATCAAGTTGACCCATATACCCAATTATCATCATTTTATATTAGGGGTGTAAGTGGCTCAAGTTGGGTTGGATTTGGTCTAAATTAAGACCCAACCAAATGAAACATAGTTGGGTTGGGTTTGTTGTCTGTTGTTAAGCAACCTAACCCAACAAAAATTTAGAGAGTAAAAGTTTGGGTATTAAGTATATTAGAGGAAAATTCAATATTATTAAGTGTGTTAAAGCAATCAAGGACATAAATTCTTGAATAGATAAGGGAGATGTCGGCCCGAGGTGATAGAGGAAAAATCGGACAATTTATTTTAGATAGACAAATCATCAATGAAGAAAGAGAAATTGGTGAGTTTATTAAAGAGAGATGAATAAATGTAGTGGATGCGATGATGAGAGTGTACCGACAAAAAGGTATAATGGGACATAAATTTACAATTTTATTTAAAATAAAAGTATTTATTTCCTGATTATAGTATAAAGTATTATTTTTTGATATTTTATTTATTTTTCGTATTTTGTTCTGTTCACAAGCTACTTTGCCAATCTCAAGGACCAGCGTGGATCAATCAATGTTGGGGTGTTCATTTCATGGATCAAAATGATTCAACCTATTTATGTACAAGCATATTTAGATCATACCTATGTAGACCAAGTTGACACACGTACCTAATTCTAACCCTTTTATATTATTAGGGGTGTAAGTGACCCAAGTTGAGTCATATATGGTCTAATTTAATACACAATCAAATTGGGTTGGTTTTGTTATCCTTTGTTAAGTAAGTCAGGCCAACCAAAATTTTTAGGGTAAAAGTTTTAATATTAAAAGTTGTAGAGGAAAAATTAATTTTTTTAAACATGTTAGTTAGACAAGGAAAAAAATGCTTGAATAAAGAAGGAAGACATTGACTTGATGTAGAAAGAGAAGAAATCAAAAAAATTTATTTTAGATAGAGAATATATCAATAAAGAAACAAAAATCACTGAGTGAACTTTATTACAGAGAGAGAAATTGACGTAATGGATGTAATGGAAATAGTGTGCCGACAAAGGGGTATAACAGGAAAATGATTTACAATTTTACTTAAAATATATAATATTTATTTCCTTGGTCGGTGCCCATAAACCTTAATCAACTAATTTAAAGAAAAAAAATGAAATATTATTTTTGATTTTTGATTTTTATTTTTAACATCTTGGATATTTAGATTAGATCTACATAGATCAAGTTGACCTATATATCCAACTATAATCATTTTATATTAGCGGTTGTAATGGTCCAAATTAGGTTAGATTTGATCTAATTTAAGACTCAACCCTATGAAAATAGTTGGTTGGTTGGGTTTGTTGTTAAGCTACCTAACCCAACCCGACTTGTCCTTAATCGGGTTGGGTTGCGCTAAGTTTGGTAGTGGAGTTGACTTAATTAAATAATAATATATTTTGTAATTTTGAAAGAATAAAAAACAACACATTACTTTAAAATAAGTCCATTGGTCCAAATTCAACACTATCATAAAAAAAATACATATTTCAAAGGACATAATGCATATCCTAAACAACACTAACAATGTTTTTTTATTAATATAATGTGCAAGTCAGATTAAGTTGGATTAATCAGATTGAGACTTCATTAACCTAGTACCCAAATCCATTTTAATTGGGTAAGACAAAATAAGTCCAACCCAACTCGAAGACTCTACCCAACTTGCTAAAATATAATTATTTGGATTTATAGATCAATTTCAACCTGCTTACACCCCTAATTTATATAAAAACATATTAAACTTACCTTTATATATTTTTGATATAATACAATACTATAACTTATATCATGTACATCAACTAAATTAAATAACATCATATACATTATCTTAAATATTCTCATTCACATAAATATAAAACATTAGCTAATTTTATAATTACAACTTAATACATCTATATTTTAATTTATTAGCTTCATTTTCTTAACTCGCATACCTAATAGGACAAAAAAGCCATAACAATATTATCATGTTTAACAATGTAAGACTACCTAAATCATATTTCCCAAATCATATCAAATTAAATATACCAAATCACTTCGGTTTAAACCCAAGACACTTTATGTATCTTAACAAGTCAAACCCCACTCTTCCATATATATCACCCTTCCACCCTTCCAAACCCGCATCCCCTTCTTATATTCACAAAAAGTGATCGTGAAAATCATGAATTTCCAAAAACAAGATGAACAAAAGGCCATGGAGGAGGCCACAATGGAAGGCCTAAAGGGCATGGAGAACTTGATTCAAATCCTCTATCACCATCCATCTTACATAAACACCGAACTAGCCGACATTATTGTTTCAAAGTTTAAGAAGCTAATTGCGGTTTTAAATCGAACCGGTCATGCCCGATTTAGGCGCGCCCCAATTCACTCTACTACACTGGTTCACTCACCCAATTTGGTTCACAATGTTTCCACCTCATCAATTCGAGTCCCTTTATCGCAAAACCCTAACGTGTTTGTGCCAATGCAGTCTCCTGTGTCAATGCAAGTGCACCGCATGCCGACGAGCGTGACACTCGATTTCATGAAGCCACACAACTCATTTATAAGATCCAATGCAATATCTGTTGAACTTGAGTTCTTGAAGGAGACTTTCAATGTTCCCTTGAAATCTTCATTCATGTCCTCTACCATCACCAACAACGGCAATGTCTCCGACAAGAAGATCTTCCTTGCATCGACGCCACCGATGACCTCCATCGAAAAAGTGTTGGCATTCAAGAAGCAATGCCATGAACACCATGAACAGTCTGTAGACATTTCTGGATTCAGCAAATGCAACTACATCAATCAAAGGTACACTACATTTCACCGAATTATGACTCTAAAGTTGCTGACTAGCCAGTTAAAAAAATATAATATTTAATGTTTATAATTTAACTCTTATATTTTAAATCCCTTTTAAAAAAAATTCTTAAATAGGAACATTTATTGATAATAAAAGGTTCACGTCATAATTCTTTAAAATTATTGACTAGGTCTAAATAGGAGTAAATGATTTTGTGATTTAAGCGGCCTTAGACAATCATTGAATCATTTAAGAGCCAGATTACTTTTAAGTCTCCATATGTATCATGGTTCTTAAACAATATCAACATTTTAACTTTGTAATTATAATTATTTATAGTTTATGCTCTAGTAAAATTTGTAGGCTCCTATCACAATTTTTTTCCAATTTGATCTCACCTTGTGTTATTCAGCAAAAAAATGAATCAAACTTGTTAAATATCTAATTTTATAGATCTAAACTCTCATGTTGTATAAAATAATGTGTATCAATCTTTCTTTTCTTTTATTTTTATTTAATAAAAAATCATTTTACATGTTAAATTTATATAACCACCCTAACTGGACATCTACTTTTTGAATGGAAAAGTTTATGGGAATAATTATCCCGCTAACTACAATACAACTTCTTGCTTAGCAATTTAAGGAGAGAAGACATTAAATACCAAAGTGTGGGAGTTTCTCATGGGAAGGTAGTTCAATTAGTTGAACAATGTGCTTGCTTGATTTATTGTGAATTTTCTGACATTATCTTCAATTCTTATAATAAAAAAATGTGTAGGATTTTGTTAAAATAATTTATAGTTTAGAAACTATTTTATACTTCTAAACACCAAATTTTTGCTTAGTGATATTTTGGTAAATTATATTTATTTATTTTAATATGTTCAAGACATGAAATTTATTTTATAAAATATTTTATGCTGGAATTTGTTTTACTAGTATAGAAACATCATTTTTACTCAAAAAAATAATGTTTGCACAAGAAACAAGCATACTTGGATTGAACTATAAATTGGTAAAAGAATCAAATTAAAATCAACTTCCTAGTAAAAATTTATAATTGAGTATTTTAATACTTTAAGTACTAAAACTTAAGAGTTTAATTTTGATAAATTATCAATAAAATTTGTTTATACTACGAAATATTTTAAAATTATCTTAAATATATATTGGTTTGGTACCACTGCCACCTTAATTAGGACTTTAAATTTCTCAATGGTATGTCAAAAAATCTTTAGAAATTTTGATAATTTGGATAGACTATAAAATTAATTTACAGTTGAAATTTAATCACACTTAATATTCAATATTCATTGTCACTCTCCAAAAATATATTATATCTTTTTCTACAAACTCAACATATATTAATATCTAACTTACACTTATTGAATTTATCCTTTAAAATATTATTTCCTTTATTTTCTTAACCTACATAATACATAATAGGACGAAAAAGTCATAACAATAATGTAAAATTACCTAAATCATGTTTCGCAACTCATCTCAAATTAAATAATAGTATTATCAGATCACTTCTGATCAAACCCAAGCCACTCTCTCTCTCACCAAGCCACCTTCACTTGCATATATATATATATATATATATATATATATATATATATATATATATATATATCCATTACCATTCAACCCTTCCAATTCTACTTCCCTTTCTTATCTTCCCATATGAGAGTTTAAGTTTCCTTTTCTTTCCTCCAAATCCAAAATAGTTTTAGTCTACAAAATGGCTGTGGAACTCATGGGGTTCCCAAAACTAGACGAACAAAAGGCCATTCAAGAAGCCGCATCGGAAGGCCTCAAGGGCATGGAACACCTGATCCGAACCCTTTCCAACCAACCCTCTCTCTTAAACACCGAACTTACTGACGTTACCGTTTCAAAGTTCAAGAAACTTATTTCACTCTTAAATCGAACCGGCCACGCCCGGTTCAGACGCGCCCCGGTTCAGTACTCATCTCCACACGTACCCGTTCACAACGCTAACGCTTCCACCTCATCAACTAAACTCCCTCCTCCGCCGCAAAACCCAACTATTCCCGCGCCGGCGCAGTTTCCTACTCCGGCGACGGTGGCCGTGCACCACGCGCCGGTGACGCTCGATTTCACGATGCCGCACAACGCGCTTCTGAGCTCCAACGCGAAATCCGTCGAACTCGAGTTCTCGAAGGAGACCTTCAGCGTTTCCTCTAACTCCTCCTTCATGTCTTCCGCGATCACCGGCGACGGCAGCGTCTCCAACGGGAAGATCTTCCTCGCGCCACCGGCGACCTCCGCCGGAAAACTGCCGGCGTTCAAGAAGCGGTGCCACGAACACCGCGAACACTCCGACGATGTCTCCGGCAACAGCAAGTGCCACTGCGTTAAGCGAAGGTAAAACCGCGTTTCACCGAATCGTTCATAACTCAGTTTTGCTTTTTTGATAAAGGTGCACGTCGTAACTCTTCAAAGTTGTTGACTGAGTCTTTTATAAATTATTTTAATAAATTAAAAAAATGAAATCGTTTTCAAATTTCAACCTTTTAAAATTTTAGTTTTTATAGAAGAATCTTCTAAAATTTTCGTTAGTATTGATAAAATTTAACCAGAATTTTAATTAATTAAATTATACTTAAAAGTCTATTTTTTTCTTAAATTTTATCTGATTACAAACTATCAAAGTAAGTTAATTTATTAATTTTATATTAAAAATATGACAAATACTATATTTTTTATTAATTGAAAATATAATAAAAAAATATTAGGATCAGGCTTCAGGCACCTGTAAAAACATGTTTTAAAGTACTATCAAAGAAACAATCTTAAATTTCAACCATTTATGAAAAGAAATAGTTAATTCGTATATAAAACAAGAAAACAATATAAATACAATAAATATCATTAATTAATTTTTATTAACGATTAAAATTGTTTATTTTATTTAATTTTGAAGAAATAAATACAAAACATTAATTAGTAATTAATGATGCAAGATAATGTTTCAAAGCGTGAGATGGACGGTGTAAAGCGGGGAGAGCGTTGAAGTGTTTTTTTTAACTAATCACGTGACAGGGTCGCGTGGGTGGGGCAAGGCCGCGTTTGGGAGTCAACTATTTTGGTAGTGGTGCAGTTAAAATGCATTAAATAGGTACACCACGCGTGATAGCGACAAAACAGCATAGGGTTCCTTCCTCCTCTTGTCAAGAAGCGAGTTTTTAGAAATTGCTGTCTCAGAAACAAAACAAGGCACACAAATTCAAACTTGCCAAACTCATCCAAGATTCAATCCCTTGTCGTTTTTTTATCTCCCTCTCTAGCTATTTGCCTTTGACTGTTGACTTTTTGTTTAATTTATAGCATCCATGTTAGGTTGCCCTTCATTTTTATTCAACTTTTAATAATTCAACTTACATTATGTAGTAAGCCTAAATAATAAATATTCTAGACTTTTTTTTATCTACTGTTATAATAAAGAAGTTATATAAAGTTAATCAATTGTCGTGGATGTGATTCATATAGTTACTTTATTTGCAATTCAAAAATAGTATAAAATCTCTTTATAATATATAAACTATATATTTACTAATTTTGTGTAAACAAATTATATTACCTTTTAATTATAAATTTATTATGTTTGGTAAGTTTGTTGAATTTACTATTAATGATTTTTGGAATAATATTTTGAGTATTTTTGTTATAAATATTGATCATTTTGTTGACCATTAATTTCTTTTGAAAAATTAATAAGCTATCTTTAGTACTAATATTTTTCTTACCGTAAATTTGAATCCCATTTCATACATGTTGGTTAATAACTTTTTTTATTGAGTGTGTATGTAGATATTTTGTGCAAGTTTGGTGTAGAAATTAAATTTATTAAGTAATTAATATATTAATAATTTTTTTTATTTGTGTTCAGGAAAAATAGGGTGAAGAGCACTGTGAGAGTGCCGGCAATTAGTTCAAAAGTCGCCGATATTCCACCGGACGAGTACTCGTGGAGGAAGTACGGTCAGAAACCGATTAAGGGTTCCCCATACCCAAGGTGAGTGATATTTAATTTTGACCGCTGATTTAGTTGACTTTTATCTCATCAAGACTCGTTTCCTGACGTCGATTTTTTTTTTTATCATCAGGGGTTACTACAAGTGCAGCACGGTGAGAGGGTGCCCAGCGAGGAAGCACGTGGAGCGCGCACCAGACGATCCTGCGATGCTGATAGTGACGTACGAGGGAGAGCACAGGCATGAGGTTCAGGCTGCGATGCAGGAGAACGCAGCTGGGGTGCTGGGGTTGGTGTTCGAGTCAACGTAGAGAAAGAGAGAGAAAGAGGGTTCAATAAAAAAAAATAAAAAATTTAGAAGTGGAGGACTTTTTTTTTATAAAAAAATATAATTTTTGGAAAGTGCAGTGGGAAGAACCAAGAAGTAAGAACAATGGCTGCCTTGTAAATTTTTTTTATTTTTATTTTTATTGTTATATTTTAGTTGCCATAGACTCATAGAGAGGTGAAAAATGGAATCTCAAGTTGTTTATTTATTTCTATATCTCCTTTGCCATAAGTCTTGATGGTTATGATTATTTATGATTCCGTATTGGAAGGGGGTGGTATCCAAGGGAGGGCCACTCGATTGATAGTATATTTTTTTGTTTATTTATGGTGATAAAGTAATGATTATTTTTAATTTTTAGTTCTCTGACTTTGGTTAACATAACAAGTCATTGAAATTAAGTGGCGTGTTGACAAAGTGTTATAAATGTTATTTAAAAGAGTAGTATAGATTTATCAATACATTTAATGAAACACTATGAAAGAATATTAAAAACAAGTTTCGTTTAACTTTTACTTTCGGGCATTACTTTTTCTTTTCACCGTTTTTAGTAACAATTTGTACCTTCAAGGTTTGAACCTTTCAATTCCTAGTCGTGGAATTCGAACCAGTAACAATTGTTAAAGTTAGGTCCAAGAGACTGATGTATCTTCAATCGTTGGCTTTGCACCTGACTAGAAATAAATAATTACTTTTGAAAAAAATTATACGAAGTTATTTTTTATCATTGAGAAAAAATTATTGTGGTATTCTTTATAACTTGACTGAAATTTCGATTTTTTTTTATCGTTCAAAAGTTCATATTTTTTATACTTTTTTTTTAAAAAAATTAAACAATTTTTTAGTTTAATTCAATTTTTATTAAATATAAAAGTTATAATTAATTCTACTATTTTTACTTATGACATTGAAAGACTTGCATATGACAGTAAATATTCTTAACATTTTTCTCTTTAAAAGATTAGTAAACTTTTTAAACTATAATAATCTATATGTAAATTTACTGAAATCTTAGAAAACTTTTTTTGGACTAGAAATCTTACAAAACTTATTTGACCTTACTTTTAGTTATTTAATAATTGTATGCATTGCATGGAAATAATTGTCATAACTCAAAGTCATAAACAATCACACATCTTTTTAGGGGGCATAGGGAGATACCTGCCCCCACCAAATTTTTGGAAACATGTTGTGCATGTGCGCTAACTATTGAATTTTAACTAGAGAAAGCTCAACCAAAACACTAACGATTTCTTGCTAGAGGAAATCATACAAAATTCACCAACAAAACTATTTAAAATTTTGTTGCTATTTACTTTTTATATTAACAATGTCAGTACCTCATTGGACTAAAATGCCTTTTGTTTAAGGAAAATATTTAATGATACCATTCAAAAAATATTCTTTAATTAATTATTGTTCTAGTTTGTGATTTCTTTTTATTCTTGATATCAAATATTAATGAATGACACTTTCAAAAAATTATTTTTTAAATATGATTGATAAAATTAAATAACATTAACCAACTTTCTTAATCAACTTAAAATTAATTAAATTATAGATTATGTACAAACTATGTAAAAAACTAAGATTATGATCAAGATATCTAAAGAAAGTAAATAATATCAAGAATAGCGGCAAAAGAACCTAAATAATACAATTTAAATAAAAAAATTACTAATTTGGGGTGGTTTCAAAACTATTTACAAATCTGGGGCAGTAGGTCACGCCCAGAACTGGGCATGACTAGTCACGCCTAGAACCAGGCGTGACTAGGGAACAGTCACGCCTGGTTCTGAGCGTGAGTCAAAGAAGCGATTAGTAACAAAAATTTTCCAATCACAAAGATTAAAATTACTACGAAATCAGTTTACCAATCCCCGGCAACGACGCCAAAAACTTGTTGCGAAAACGACAAGTATACCGCTCATTTCAAGTAATAAAGTGGGTAAGTAGAGTATCGTCTCCACAGGAATTGGTATGAATTTCACAGTAATTCACAGTCTAAGTAATTGGAAGTAAAAAGAAAGTATTTTTGAAGAATTGTTGTGTTGTGAATTTGAGTATTTAAATAAAGAACAGAAATTAAAATGAATTCAAAAGCAAATAAAATGAGTTGTAACCAATGGAAAGAATAATTGTAGTCAGGACGCAATCCCCTTTGATTCCTACCTCTTTCACTTAACTGGTTATCGAAGTCGATTGCTTCTAATTACTCAGAGAATAAATCTTTTCTAATTTAGTTAATCCTTAATCCCTTAGCGAATTAACCCTTTAACCTGAATCAAAAACCTAATCCCTTAGTGAATTCTATCAAGTTAAGCATTTAAAAGAATATATTATAAAGTTCTGCAATCATGCATCCCTATTGTAACACCCTAGACGTGTTATCATTAATGATATCATAAGCGCGCTGTCAGCGTTAACTAAACACGGTGCGGAAGCGATAGAATCGATTTTCTTGATTACATTATGCATGGAATTTTAAAAAACACAACACAAAGCATCATAACACGCCCCTGTGGATCCAGTTAACTCAAACATAAAACAACATAGGCAGAGAACATACAAGTCTAAACAAAGATAATCAGGAGGAAACATAGCTCATACACAAAAACATAAACTGTACATATACATATACAACTCTAGTTCTACCACATCTGTGGTTATACATCAACATATGTACAGTACAACGGGTGCACATTCACACCCTATCCCTATACAGGGTACAAGACAGAGATCAAAAGAAAGAGACTCTTCTAGTCTTCATCTGCAGCCCATGATCACTCCAGCATACTCAGCTAGGGCCTCCTGCCCTGTGGTTGCTCCTCTCAGCTAGAAGCACCTGAAAATCACAACCCACAACAGGGGTGAGATAAACATCTCAGTAAGCTCAGGGTCCTGGGAGATCCTCCCTTACCCTAGTTCACCCCCAAGTACAACACATAAACAAGACATAACAAAGCCTAGGAATCTCAGCTATTCCAGGGAGTCCTCAAACTCTTCCTCTGGCTAGGGAACCTCATCTAGCCCGATACTATGCCAGTATCCTATAGGTTCCATCACAGACCACCTCATGGTCTGCATCCCATCTGGGTCACTGAACACCTCACAGTGTTCATCCATCAAAGGCCCAGGGCCATCCACCCCTGTCACATCAGGTGTCTCATTACCCTCACACTGTCTCAGTGTCTATCCTAGGGTTAATCATTTCATTTATACATCTGGAACGGTCTGAGTATCACTCCAAGTACCGTTCGTCTAGCCTCTCGGGCTCTAAGCACATATAATTATCAAATAACAGGCCACAATGGCCTTTCTATCTACAACATGCACATAATCATATACATAATCAAACATGGCATGCATTCATCACCCACTTGGGTGGCAACCAAGAGAAAAGGGCTAATTCTCCAGAGCGATGAGCTTACCTGGCAAGCCGTGCCTCACAGCTCTAGCCTCGACTGATGGTCTGCTCCTCTGACACCTCGTGTCAAGCCCTATCAAGGCATACATACACACATTACAAACCATTCAAGCACATACACATCCACAAGCTGATCAGACAGTCCTCAACTGTCTCAGAGAAAGGAACCTCAGTCCTTTCTATCAACCCAGGTCATCTACCTAAGGTTCCTCAGGCTCATCCCCTATAAGCCTTTCCATAGACCCTCAGTGGTCTATCACAGATCAAACATGGCCTCAGAGTCCCTCTGGACTCAACCCAAGCCATTCTCAGAGAGCTCAAAGCTCAACCAACCCAAATCCTCTGGGTTTCTCAGGGCTTGGACGGTCTATCTCACTAGACACCATCTCCATGGCCTATCAGGCACCTCAGGCCCATCACAAAGGCTCTTGCATGTCTCAAGTCAAGTGACTCAGTCCAAGTCACACATGCACAACCTAGAGCCAAAACCAACATTCACCAAATCACAAACTGAAAGCTAATCCTTCCTCCTCTCATCATTCTAAACACATCTCCCAACTGGACCTAGAGCTGATTCTAGCTCTATCACAGATGGGTCACTATTCACCCAAAACCCCCAAATCATAAATCAATCGGAGAAACTCGAGTTTCTTACCTCAGAATCGATGAGGAAGGCCTCTGGACTACTCTCCCTAGCCCTGGTGCAGTCGAATCACCGTTGTTCCTCGTCCAAGCTCGAGTTCTCTTCAACCTTTCTCAAAGAAAGAGATTTCTAGGGTTTCAAAGGATGTGGAGGAAGGATTCTCGCTCTCACAAGGTTTCTAGGAAGATTAAAGGGTTCAGGAAGCGTTTAGGATCATCAGGCAAGGTCATGGGAGCTTGGGAAGCTCTCCCATGGTTGCTGGAAGCTCTGAGGAAGAAGAAATGGTTTTCTTCTCCTCCCAAAATGCGACCCCCTTTTAAAACAGTCTGCACCGACCTTCCTGCGCGATCCGCGTCAGCTGCAGAAACTGTGGCGCCATCAGCGCCACCCTGGCGCTCCCAGCGCCAGCTTCCAGAACCTGTGGCGCCACCAGCGCCACACTTGGCGCCACTCGCGCCAGCTGGGAATTCTGGCGCCCCTAGCGCCACAACTGGCGCCCCAGGCGTGCCCTTCCAGAGATCCTGGCGCCTCTGGCGCCACCTTCCAGTGGGTCTGGCGCTACCAGCGCCAACCCTGGCGCCATCAGTGCCACACCCTATACAGGGTTTTCTACCAAAAGGACCTGGGGCTAACCGCGCGGTTCCTCGCGCCACCCGCACCAGATCTCAGGGTCCTTACACCTATCCCTAGGCAATGAACAATTGTTACTTTATTCCTGCCAGAAACTAGAATCCCAACATCCCTATTGCGAATTCTAACTCTTAGAGCTTAACAGAACAATCAATTCTAAGAAAGCTTGTAACAATGAAGAACAGAATAAAGCAAAGCAATCAGAATAATCTCATTCAATACCAGTAAATTACAGAGGAGTTCACATTGGTTCTTGGCCTAACCACAATACAGAGTTTAGCCTGACATAGACATCAAAAACACCAAAGCTGTCAAATGAAACATGATTCTACAGCAAACCCTAGCTTTGATTCTATGTAGGAGTGATATCCAAAGGTTTAGAACGCTAAAATCTGGTGTAGAGAGTCCCCATCTTCAGTCCAAAAGCCTTTCCTTTATAGAGTGATTTAATTTGGGTAACAAAACCTCTTCCTGTGCCAATTTTCGAACCAGATAATTTTAAATAAGGAAACAGAATCGTCGCCGCGCGGATCGCGCAAAATTTCGAGCTAATCGTGCGGGACTTGCGGCTTTATGGCGCTACTCGCGCGGGAATCCATGCTAATAGCGTGGCCTTTTTGAGCTAAATGGTTGGCCTTCGAGCATATGGCACTATTGGCGTGGACCATGGCGCGATTCGCGCAGCTTATTCGAAACTGAGGCTTGTTATTTTGCATGTGGCGCAACTCGCGCGGGATCTGGTGCGATCCGTGCGAGTCCTTCAGCTTGGTTTTCTTCTTCTTTTGGCTTGAATCTCCTCCTTTTGGTCCTGAAATACAACTTTGTTAATGAAATGAGATTGATTTGAACATAAGTACAATTAAACTAATTCTAACCTATATTCCTAATTTATTTAATTAAATTATAACCTAAACTAGCCTAAAACTAAGATGTGTTTGCAATACATCAAATAATTCCCAGATTTGAAAGTTGATGTCCCAGCAACAAACAGAACTTCAAGAATAAGCAAGGACCAATAATCAAACCAAACCACAATTTACAGTCCTAGAATCATTCTGCTGAGTAGGATCGAATTCACATCAAAGCTTTCCATGACACTTTCAATGCTGTCAATTATGAGAGGTAACTTGAGTGTTCCTCACAGAATGTGTTTGTTCCGCTCATCACTCAAGTGTATCAGGCTATGATAATCTCTCATTCAACATAATCACAACACTACCATAAGCTTGAATATATTCTCAACAGATGCAAGCACAACTTGATCAAAAGGTCTCTCCGGCTTGTAACTTGGTTGGGCTAAGGGTAGGAAAATCTTTGGATAGTAGCTAATGAGGCTAGATCCAGTCCCTAAGTCCCAATCTTGTGGTCATCCATATTCCTTGTTCATCCTTTTCAAAACCTGGAAACTTTATTCAACCAAATTATTCTTTATGGTAACAAAACAAATAACTTTTTTTTTATTTTGGATTTTTATTTTTATTTTATTTATTTTTAAATAATCATAACAAAATTAAGCAAACTAATACAGCTTTTCAGATTTCCAGCTGATAGGCTTATTGTTTCCCAACTGGACTTATCTATTTATTCTCTTGTTCTTCCATACCAATTGAATTCAATTTGTGTTCTTCTAAGCCTTGGTTGACAATTCCCTATCATGGACTTGTATTCTGCTTTCTCTAGCCTCAGGGAGGTTGGTCAATGTATATGGCTCTGATTTGGGCAATTTGAAATGAAAGGTTCAGGCTCAAAGAGGTACAAATGGAAACGAATTGAGGGTGAGTCAATTTGGCCCTGGTTTTTAGAAGAAGAACTGCCTTAATCATGTCAATTCACACCTGCATCCAGAGAAACAATTCAAGTTCTAGAGTACTATGAAAATGAAGTCTCTCAGAAAGAAAATTTACCACTATTTGGCTCAAAAACCTCACAGGTGTTGGACTCAAGTCAATCTCAGCTGACTTCATTTCAAGCATCATTTCAATCTTCAACATGCATGTCACATACCAACAATCACAATTCCATTCATGTATCATGCAGTTCATGCTATGTTTCATTTCACACAAGCTTTCATCAGAGACATTCTATCCATTACTATGTCCATCCACTTTTATTCTGAAAAATCTGATGTGCTGCTATCCTTTATTTATTTTTGAAAAATTTTCTGTTAGACGTCATTTGTTTCTTGACTGTGATTTGCGAAATAATGCGTATGCGCGTCCATTCCCAGATTTAGAAATTGCTGTCCCCAGTAACAACTAATAAGGTCACAGCAAATTTTCATCATTTCAGCATTATTTGGAAAATCGCAAACAAAATGAAACATTGATCTAAACAGCTTTTTATGTGCAAAATTGAATCAGAAAACAAGTACTATATATATATGCAGAAAAATAAAAGTGTGCAGAATGTCAAAATGTCAAAAGCATAGAATCCAAAAACAAACAGAAAAACAAGAAAAATAAAACTGGTCCGGTCACTCCTCTCCCTCTCTAATCTCATCAACAGCCTCAGTGTCAGCTGGAGTAGGCTCCTGAGTGGCTGTATCAGGCGCTGCAACATCGGAGGGACCAGGATGAATAACTATAGCAGCTGGTGGTGGTGTTGTCACTGGAATCTGGTAATCACTAGGAGAGACTCCGCACTGCCTGCATAATGCCTCCAGCATACGGGTCTGAAGTGTCATCTGGGTCCTGACAAACTCCTGGAAAGCTATGTAATTCGGGGAGTCCTCATAGAGTGGTGCATGTCCAGGTGCAGTGGGAGGAGCAGATGGTGCTGGCTCTGGTGGTTGGGGCTCCTCCGATGGTGGTGCATCACGAGGACTGCGAGCTGCAAGTTCCTCGGGCTTGAGCTTTGAAGCTCGGATCACCTGTTCTTTAGCAGCGCTCTCTACAGCGTCTAAATAAGTCTTGTGGCCCATCAATGATGCAATCTGCACATCCATAGGCTCGTCGTCTAAGATTTCCACACCTATATGGCGACACAGGTGTAGAATCAAAGACGAATGGGCCAGCCAAGACTTGTTGCTGGCATCCTGGATCATATGCAAAATACGGTTAGATAGGATGTTAGAAATATACAGGTTACCTTCTCCCTGGAGTATGTAAAGCAGGGTAGCCCTCTCCACATTCACATCAGTTATGTTGGTGAAGGGAAGGACTGTGTGGTTTATAAACTGATGCCAAAAGGCTGCATCCCCTACTAAGTCATGCTTCCTCATCTTCTCTGGGATGTAATCCAGCCCTAGTTTGGGCTTCCAGGAGGTGTAGAGACCTGTGATGGCTTGGCGGATGGTGGTGGCAAGCTGTGGCACGTCGTCCCTGTACATCTTTGTCAGGGCGTCTGGCTGCATCCGGTAGAAGAGGTGGCTGAAATTGCACCCATCAAAGGGATCATAGCGGGTGTCTAAGAAGCGCTCTAGTGTCTTCTCATCAAAGGGGACTTGGACACCCCTCACCCAGCTGAGTCTGCTCCGTGCCACTGTGGAGGGGTTGACGTTTGCTAGGAACTCTTTCAGAATCGTGCTGGAGCTGGGTTCTGGAAAACTGACCAGCTTCTGCCACTGGCGTCTGAGAATAACCTCCAGCACTGGGTTGCCCTCTGGTAGGACCTCCCACATAATCTTTTTCTCTGGAATTATTTTCTTGGGGAGGTACCAGGTATCAAATCTTTCCTGGCACTCAGCGGATTTGAATCGAGCTTCATCATATTCAGACAATCTGGCCCGTTTGCTGCCTCCTGCTGTAGTACTCTTCTTCTTGCCCTTGGCCACCTGTTTTCCCTAAAACTCAGAACAATTCCAGATATATGTACATAATTCAATAAGCTTAATTCCCAGATTTGTTTTTTTCAGTGGTTCAGATCAAGCACAACACTAATACAGTATCAATGCCAGGCACATGGTGTTGGTTGTTCAAATATTCAAATCTTTGATGCAGTAGGGTTTAGAAAAGTCAGTATTAACAATCAATCAGACAAAACCCCACTTTCAATTCAGATACCTGCAATTGCAATTGTATACACATGGTAAGCCACAGGTATAGGAGAACAATTAACATTTTACAGGGATTACCAATTTGGATTCTCAGATTTAGACCAAAATTCAATCACAGAACAAATATCATTTTCAAGTAATTCAAGTTTCCAACAAAACCAAACATCAAGTGGATTCATTATATTTACAATAATAAGCACAATCCAGCTGACTTAATTGGTTTCCAACTTATTCACAAGCAACTTATTTGATGTGTTGCATGTACTAAACCAAATATAATTCAAACATTTGATGCAGAAACCAATTCAAAATTCACTAGTTTGATTAGAGAACCAGATGCATGTTATGAAAAGGAAAAGAATAGCAACATCTGGATTCCCAGATTTAGCTCATGGAAAGCCCCTAAGGCATGTAATCACAAGTTGTCATGAACACAATTCACTAAATCCAGTTCATGCATTTAAACAGATATATACATCTCATTAGCAATTCCATGTGTCCATTCTTTAATCCACTTCAGTCAAAGCATTCAAATTGTTAAACCAAATCAATGTGGTTCATATCAACCAAGGTTATGCCAAAATTATCAGACCAAGGCACCCACAGCAACATTCCTTGGTTCAAATTCTGGCCAAAACAACCATGCATTCCATTTACAATTAGGACTCAAGCCTATGCTTAACCATTCCTAGATTTAGATTCTTTCCATATCCCAAGCAAAACACAATCCAGCTGCTTTATGCAATAATTCCAAAACCCAAATTTATTCAAATCCACAACACGAAGATTACCAAACAGTAGGTAGAACATTCATATCAACAAATACCAGCACAGTTCAACTTACCATTTGGTTTTGCTCAATTCAGCCAGCTTATGAACAGGTTCAACATGCATTCAACAATCAACAGTATATAAACATGTTATACCAAGCTTAGGGTCTGATTTAATTCAAGCAGTTAAGTGGATCCTGTAAATTTAGTTCTTACCCAATTGTGCTCCAAACCAGTCAATTCATCAAGCACATTATGATCACAACTTTTAGCATTGTTTTACCAGAATGGGATACAAGCACAATTCACAAGTTGCATAGAACATGCATATATGTATATCAATCAATGTGTCTATGCTCTAATCAAATAACATCATTCAACCAGCATAATGGGGTTCCTTTCAAATTTCTTGAGTCCCCCACTTACCCATCTGTATCAATGATAACAACAAGGATAACACCAACAACATGGGTAATTAACAAGCACAACAATCATTCTCAATCCCTATTAAAGTTCATCATTGCTTAGCAACACTACCATTATGCAAGAAATTTCAACCACAAATCAAAGAATTCAATTCAGGACAGCAGGACCCAATTATGAACAGTGTTCAGGGTTTCAATTCAAATTGGGTAAACTTCAAATGGCATCAAGTAACCCCTTTCCACATTTTTATTCATTGCCATTGAAGTTCAAGAAGGCTTACCTTATCTCCTGCCATTGCAAACTTGGTTCCCTAGGTGCAGAGAGAAAACGAGATTGAGAAGGAATGCGAGAGAGGACCCGAGAGCTATGAAGAGGGTTTGAAAGCAAATGGTTGTAGGCTAGGGCTCTTAAGGATGAGAAAGGTGATTGATGATGGTGAATGGAGAGCTGGGGTGAGGGCGATACTTAGGGAAGTGATTTTGGGAGCAGAAAGCGCAATCCCGCGATTTGGAAGATTTAAAATAAAAACTGTTTTCGCGGTCTCGCCCGATCCGCGCGACAATTGGCGCGATTAGCGCCATTATGCTCTGGAAAGCCCTTTCTCTCGCCCACTTCACGCAATTAGCGCGGTTCTCCATGCAAATAGCATGGAATGGAAAAATTCAGATCAATTAATGCGTCCTTCTCGCGCTGATAGCGCCACTGGTGGCGCCAATCGCGTGATATGGCACTGGAGGGTTCTCAGCTTCGAAAGCATGGCGCGAGTAGCGCCATTATCCCCGCTAGTAGCGTGAAATGATGCAGAAGCAAGGCTCAAATTCGAACCTCCCACGCGGGTAGCGTGAGACACCACGCGGATAGTGTGGTTTGACCGTTTACTGGCTTGAGTAGCGCCATTCCTGGCGCGGTTAGCGTGATATTATGCAGATGAGAAGCTCGGGTTTGAATATTTCACGCGACCAGCGCGAGTTTCACGCGGACCGCGTGAATTGGCCATGTCTTTGGCGCGATTGGCGCCACACTTGGCGCGATTAGCGCCATGCCTCTGATAGTCTTTTATTTTCTTTTTATTTTTCTTTTTATTTTATTCACCTAACTAAAAATGCATGAACCTAAAATGACTACAATGAAATATGCATAATGAGAAATCTTATTGCTATATTAAAAAAAAAGAACTTAAAACATTTATGAACCTATGTATTTACATCAATTACCAAGTTCTCTCGGAAAGGATTCCAAGAATCGCTCCTTTAACGTCTTGAGCTAGACACTTCCTTCTCGTCATTCATCTGTGGAATTGAGTGGGCAGAAACTGCATTTCTATCCACATCCCCTCCGAAATAGTGTTTCAATCTGTATCCATTTACCTTGAACGATCTGTCATTATCCAAGGGAGAAATTTCCACTGTGCCATAGGGATAAACCTCGCGCACAAGGAATGGTCCGGACCATCTTGACTTTAACTTACCTGGAAAGAGTCGCAGGCGAGAATTATACAACAAAACTTGCTGGCCTGGAACGAATTCCTTTGGACGGATTTGATTGTCATGCCACTTCTTTGTCTTCTCTTTATAGTTCCTGGCATTCTCATATGCAGCTAACCTGAACTCGTTTAATTCATTCAACTAAAGCAACCTTTTTTCATTAGCTTTTGACAGTTCAAAGTTTAAAAATTTGGTTGCCCACATGGCTTTGTGTTCAAGTTCAATAGGAAGATGGCAAGACTTACCGTAAACCAGCTGAAAAGGAGACATACCTATAGGAGTTTTGAATGCAGTCCGATATGCCCACAGCGCATCATCTAGCTTCTTAGCCCAGTCTTTTCTTGATGTTCCAACAGTTTTCTCCAAGATTCTTTTCAGTTCTCCGTTGGAAATCTCCACCTGGCCACTTGTTTGAGGGTGGTATGGGGTAGCCACTTTGTGTTTGACTCCATACTTGGCTAACAAGCTGTCAAATTGCTTGTTACAAAAGTGAGTCCCTCCATCACTGATTATGGCCCTTGGCACCCCAAAGCGGGTGAAAATGTTCTTCCTCAAGAATGAGACCACCACTTTTGCATCATTGGTGGGTAAAGCTGCAGCTTCAACCCACTTGGAAACATAATCCACAACAACCAAGATGTATTGATTGGAGAATGATTTAGGGAAAGGTCCCATGAAATCAATTCCCCACACATCGAACAGCTCAACCTCTTGGATATTGTTCAGTGGCATCTCATCTCTGCGAGAAATATTACCTGTTCTTTGACAACTATCACACTGCACCACAAAGTTTTTGGCATCTTTAAAGAGTGTTGGCCAATAATAGCCATATTGCAGAACTTTGTGTGCAGTTCTATTTGCACCAAAATGGCCTCCATAGTTAGAGGAATGACAGTGCCACAAAATATTTAGCACTTCGGTTTCAGCTACACATCTGTGGATAACATTGTCAGTGCTTTGAAAGTATAAGAAAGGATTATCCCAGAAATACCTTCTCGCATCATGTAGTAACTTCTTTCGCTGCTGCCAATTTAAGTCTTCCGGCATGATTCCAGCAGCTTTAAAATTAGCCATGTTTGCAAACCATGGGCTGAATTGCACAGCAAGCACTTGCTCATCAGGAAAAGATTCATTGATTTCTATCTCTGGTCCATCTTGCAAACTTTTTTCCTGAATCCTAGACAAGTGGTCAGCCACCTTGTTCTCTACTCCAGCTTTGTCTCTGATTTCCAGATCAAATTCCTGCAACAACAACATCCAACGCAGCAAGCGTGACTTTGCATCTTGTTTGTTCAGCAGAAATTTAAGAGCTGCATGGTCAGTATACACAATAACCTTGGAACCAACTAAATAGGACCTGAATTTGTCTAAAGCATACACTACAGCTAGCATTTCTTTTTCTGTTCTTTTCCTTTCTGTGTCCTAAAACTGCCCCAACTGCATAAGCACTGGCGTCACACATGAGTTCAAAAGGTAAACTCCAATCTGGAGCTATCAAAATAGGTGCAGTAGTGAGTTTGTGCTTTAGTGTGTTAAATGCCTCAAGACAAGCATCATTGAAACAAAATTCAGTGTCTTTCTCCAGCAATTGGCTAAGTGGTTTTGAAATCTTGGAGAAATCCTTGATGAATCTTCTGTAGAAACCTGCATGTCCTAAAAAACTGCGCACACCATTCACATTAATAGGAGGAGGTAATTTTTCAATTAGCAACAACTTAGCTCTATCTACCTCTATTCCCATTTCAGAAATTTTATGGCCTAGCACAATACCTTCTCTGACCATGAAGTGACATTTTTCCCAGTTCAAGACTAAATTTTTTTCTTGACATCTTTTTAAAACATTAGCCAAATTAGCTAAGCATGAAGTAAAACAAGAGCCAAAAATAGAAAAGTCATCCATAAATACCTCAAGGCCATTCTCTACCATATAAGAGAAAATGGATAACATGCATCTCTGGAATGTTGCAGGTGCATTACAAAGTCCAAATGGCATTCGGCAGTATGCAAACACCCCAAATGGACACGTAAAGGTTGTCTTTTCTTGGTCCTCTGGTGCTAGTGGGATTTGATTGTACCTAGAGTATCCATTGTTAGGAATTTTTAAACCACGACAAGCGTACCGTTCTATCGTTGTAAGTTTCGAATTTATAAAAGATCGTCTCCACAGGGACTTGAGCTTACTCAGTTAATCCAACTAAATTTAAACAGTTGAATAGATATGTACAAGTAGGTTGAATGATATTTCATTTGTTGATGCAAGTAAAGTAAACTAACTAAACTTAACGAAAATGAAAATATATTTATGAGAAAGCGGGATTGGATTTCATCATTCTTAACATCCTATATTCAATTAATATTTACCATGCATAAATCATCGTCTATTTTTATTGATGCACACTAAGTTACCTTGAATTGATTCCTCGCATTCAAGTTCTAAGGATATTTTACCGAATATCGATCCCTCGCATATTTAAGTAAATTACCCCAGCGTTAAGAACTATAATCGCGTGCTTTTATGCAATCGAAACATTATGCCCTATTCCTAGCAACGTAACGTAACGAGTAATTTCATTCAGTTCAAACCCTAAGATTACTTTCCAGTCTCACTTCGGATTTAAGTTTGTGATACTAGTGATCAAGTAGGATCAAGCATTAAGCGCGGAATGAAACTACCAATAAGAAATAGAACGACTCATGCATGAATATTAAAAGAAGTATAGGGTTAAGAAGATTACATCCAACCTCTAAGAAGCTAGCCCAACATGGAGAGAACCTCCTCTCGGAAGAAGCTGCTGAACGTTCCCATCCTCGCTTCTCTCCG
>PYAF01002045.1:45529-57645 GCA_007407185.1 Glycine tomentella
GTGGCAGAACCACTTAGCCTATTCAGCCCTATGGCGCGGGTAGCGCCATAGTCCGCGCTGGTCGCGCCACATTCCTGGCCTAGCTTATTTCTTTCCTTTTCGAGCCTTTTCTCTGGATACACTTAAGCACAATGATTATCCTTGATCATAGGCTTAATCTAGGCTTAATTACATGCTTAGAAATACCAGGCATTACACATCAGGTATAGTCTGGAAATTTTATGCATTACAGGTTGAGAAGATGGAGATAGACAACAAGCCAAATGCTGTTGCATCCAGCAGCAAAATGATAACCAAGGACCATCTAATTTTAGTTTCTGTTTTTAATTTTCAGTATGCTTATATCAGTTTTAGGTAGTTGTTTTGTTACTTTAAATACGTTCTGTTTGGATTAATGTTTAGTTCTGGTGTGTTTTTCAAATAATGCATACATGATTGAATATTTAGCAGCACATAATCCTTTTCATGTATTGCTGGGGACAGCAATTTTCTAAATCTAGGAATGGGTGCATATGCATTATTTGAAGAATCACATGCAAGAAACAAAAGGATGTCCAACAGAAAATTTTTGTTTTAATTATTAGTTTAAATTTTTAGCTGAATATTTCAATAAAAGTTGGCCACACATCAGATGTTTCAGAACTAAAAAGTGAATGGACATAGTAATAGGTAGAATTTCTCTAATGAAAGCTTGTGTGAAATGGAACATAACATGAATTGCATGACACATGAACGGAATTGTGATTGTTGGTATGTGATATGCATGTTGAAGTTGAAATGTTGCTGGAAATGAAGTCAGCAGTGATTGACTTGAGTTAGCACCTGTGAGATTTTGAGCCAAACAATAATTATTATTTTTTTTTCTAAGAGACTCCATTTTCATAGTATTCTAGAACTTGAATTGTTTCTCTGGATGCAGGTGTGAATTGATATGATTAAGGCAGTTTCTTCTTCTGAAAACCAGGGCCAAAACTGACTTACCCTCAATTATTTTTCCATTTGTACCTTATTTGAGCCTGAGCTTTCCATTTCAAATTACCAAATCAGAGCCATATCCATTGACCAATCTCCCTGAGGCTAGAAAAGGTATAATTTAAGTCCATGACAACAGAAAACAGGGAAGTGTCCATCAAGGCATGAAGGAAAACAAGTTGAACTCAATTGGTATGGAAGAACAAGAATAAATGAGTACAGGCCAGTTGAAAAATAATAAGTCTGAGATTATTAGCTAGAAGTCTGAAAGTTGCTGTATTTTGAAAGAAAAGAAAAGAAAATCAAAAAGAAAGTTATTGCTTTGTTTTATTTGATTTATCATTAAGAATAAATTGTTGAATAAAGTACCAAGTTTGAAGAGAATGAACAAGGAACATGGAAGACCACAGGATTGGACTTAAGGGACTGGATCTAGCCTCATATTATCTACTTTCCAAAGATTTTTCCTACCGTTAGCCCAGCCAAGTTACAAGCCTAAAAGACCTTTTGATCAAATTATGCTTGCATCTGTTGAGAATATTTTCAAGCCTATGGTAATGTTGTGATTATTGTTGAGTGAGAGATTATTATAACCTGATACACTTGAATGAATGAGTGAAATAAACACAAGTCTGTGAGGAACACTCAAGTTACTCTCACTAAATGGACAGAATTGAAAGTGCCATGGAAACTTTGATATGAATTGATTGTACTCAGCATGATAAATTCTAGGATTGTAAATTGTGGTTCAGTTTGATCATTTATCCTTGCTTAATCTTTGAAGTTCTGTCTGTTGCTGAGGACAACAACTATTAAATCTGGGAATTGTTTGATGTGTTGCAAACACATTATAGTTTTAGGTTAGTTTTAGGTTAGAATTTAATTGAATAAATAGGAATACAGGTTAGAATTAGTTTAATTATTAATCATATTCAATTATATCTCATTCTTTGCTAAAGTGTGTATTTCAGGGCCAAAAGAGGAGTTTAAAGCCAAATAAAGAAGAAAACAAGGTTCAAAGTCTCGCGGATCACGCCAGTATCCGCGCGAGTCGCGCCATGATAGAAAAGCCAGGCATTCAACTCGAAGTAGTCGGGCCAGTCGCGCCAGGAGCCACGCCAATAGCGTCATCAATTCGCAAGCTCCGCGCGGATAGCGCCATGTCCCGCGCTATCCGTGCCAGATGCCTGGATAAGCCTTTCAACTCAAATAACCCGCGTGATCTGCGCGGACATCCACGCTATCAGCGCCATGAATTCGAACTGTTGGCGCGATCAGCGCCACAACCCGCGCCAGTCGCGCTGTTTCCTGAATTAAAAAGATTGAGTTTGAAATTGGCACAGAAAATAGGCTTTGTTACTTGAATTAAATCAATCTATAAATAAAGGTCTCTGGGACTGAAGAATGGGGGGAACAGACCTACACACCTCTCCACACTTCCATACATCATTCTAAACCCTTGGAAGTCAAAAATCAAGGCTAGGTCACTGCAGAATCATGAATTATTCAACAGCTTTGGTTTCTTTGAAGCCTATGGCAGGCTAAACTGTGTATTGTGGGAAGGTCATGAACTGATGTAAACTCCTCTGTAACTTTACTGGTATTGAATGAGAATTCTTATTGTTTTATTTTACTCTGTTCTTTATTGTTTTATTCTTATTTAGAATTGATCACTCTATTTAAGTATTGAGGGTTAGGATTCGCAATGGGGACGTTGGGATTCTAATTTCTGACCTTAGTAAAATAATAGTTGTTCATTACCTAGGGATAGGGATGCGTGGCTGCAGAATCTTATAAGATAGTCTTTCACATGCTTGACTTGATAGAATTCACCAAGGGATTGGGTTTTTGATTCAGGTTAAAGGGTTAATTCACTAAGGGATTAGGGATTAACTAAAGTAGGAAAGCTTTATTCTCTGAGCAATCAGAAACAGCAACCCTTATGATATAGTCTTTTATAAGCTTGATAAGAATTACTAAGGAATTAGGATTCTTGTTAAAGGGTTAAATTACTAAGGAATTAGGATTTACGAAAATTGGAAAGATGTATCATTTGAGTGATTAAACTTGATAAACCAGTGAAGTGAAAGAGGTAGGGAACATAGGGGATTGTGCCTGACCACAATTGTTTCTTCCATTGGTAACACTTCAACTATTTTACTGCATTTATTTTAATTTCAGTTTTACATTCAACACTCAACACAATTCTCCAAAACAATTTCTTTTCTGTTACTTCCAATTACTTAGAATTAATATTACTGTGAATTTCACACCAATCCCTGTGGAGAACGACACTCTACTTACCCACTTTATTACTTGAAACGAACGGTGCACTTGCCGTAGTGTGCAGTTTTGGCAACATTGCCTTATGAACATTTTAATCGATTACCATTGATTCGTAATCGGTTAAATATGCCAAACACTGAAATGAACGTGCTTTGTGATAATCGATTATATCATGGATTAATCGATTATCTGAGTCATTGTATAATTCATAAAAGTTGTTTCATCTGGTTTAATCGATTACCAGATTATTGTAATCGATTAAATATGCATTATTGAGTTTTTCACATTGTCTATGATAATTGGTTATTTGGGAATTTAATCGATTATCCTTGTGTATTAGGAATCACAGGTCATCTGGAATAATCGATTAAAAGGTGACTTAATCGATTATTTTGTTCTTGACATTTTTCCAAAATCCTGATGAACACTTTAATCGATTATCTGGTTAAAATAATCGATTACATCAGTAAAAATAATCGATTATAGTGACGAAATAATCGATTACAGTTAGTTATGTCTGTTTTTTTATAAATAGAACAGCTTACATTGAGTTTAGTATGAGATATATTTTTGAAGTTTTCGTATAAGCTCTGAGAAAATCACTTTCAAGAGTTCATAAAACACAAAGGAAGAGGAAGATTAGAAAATCAAAAGATTTTAATAGTCATGGAGTTTTACATGATTTGTTACTCATTGTCTACATGATGTGAAGCATTTGTTCAAGCTTTCTGATTAAAGAAGTCATCAAGAAAGATCATATGCATACATTCCCAGTCTGGTTTGATCATTCATTTTATTGAATTCACTCAGGAATGAGAGGTGATATCTTTCTTGAACTATAAGCTTGGTTATTGTTGTTATTTGTGTTGTATTTGTTGTTATATGTTCTTATAACAAATAGTAGTCTTTAAAGCTTTTCTAGAAAGGGTTTCTAGAGGGAAGAACAGAGAGGGGATCTCTGGTTCTTGATCTTTTGAAAAGTCTATAGGTTTAGATTTTGAATTTTGTTTAGGGAGGGTAAAAGAGATCTTTGTAAGCTTGTAAAGATATTATATTTGTTATAGTGGACTCTAATCAAGGTTTGATTAGAAGAAAACTGGATGTAGCCTCCGGGGTTGATAGGTGAACCAGTATAAATCTTGTGTTTGAATATTTCTGTTTATCTTCATATTGTTCTTGAAGTATTAAGTTTTTGTTCATATTACAAGATTGGTAACAGCACATGAGTGGTTTGATTGATTAAGGTGTAAGCATTTGTGAAGTTAAGGTGAAGAAAAATTATTTCCTTAATTATTTTTAAAGATACTATCCTTTTTGAAAGTCTTCCGCTGTAGCAATTTTGAAAGGAATTTTAAAAACTCTGAGGTAAAACTAATTCACCCCCCTCTTGGTTATTTGCATAAGTGTTCATTATATTTTCACAATTAAGGAGGTGCGAGGTTACGCTCCCATAGCCTATCTGTCCGTCACTCCAAAGTCGTCGAGGAGTGTCTTAGGCATGATCAAAGCCAAAAAAGGGGGGATTGTTAGAGTCAAGGGGAGCTCAAAAGGATCAAGAGGTTAAGTCTCTTAGGCATCAAAGTATTTAGGCTTTTTTACATGCCAAATCAATTGATTGATAGTTGTAATTTGTGTATGTCTAAGGGAGACTACCTATGATACTTTGCATAAAAGCTCATACATGTTTTTGCATCCATGTTTTCATAAAAACATAAGTTTTGAGAAAAATATTTCCTGAATCATAAAGTTTTCATGGTTGCATAAAAAATCAAAGTGTTCAAAGTTTTATGTTTTTGGAAAAACAATTTTTCTGTGCTTTAATCCATTACTAGCAGATGGTAATCTATTACCTAAGCTTTGAGGAACACTTCAATCGATTACGAGAGTATGGTAATCGATTACACTACACAAAGTCACAAAAGAGGCTTCTTGTGATAATCGATTACGATATTGTCGTAATCGATTACTTGGCCTGTATTTGAAACATAGACTTCCTGTGATAATCGATTACATTGCTCATAAATCTTTTCCCAAAATTTCAATAACATTTTAATCGATTAAATGACTATATAATTAATAACATAAGTGAATTTAATCGATTACATTAGTGAATTAATCGATTACAGACAATTACAACAGTTTTCTATAAATAGTCGTTGGGTATTTTGAAATAGAAGAACGAAATTACAAAGTATTTTCATTATCTTTCTGAAGTAAGAAAAGATTTCAAGTGCTAAACTCTGTTAAGTCCCACAAATCCTCAAGATTCAAATATTTCAAATGAGGGTTTCTTCTTGGGCAATCTTTCAAAAGAAGTGTTGAAAAGAAAGTTCTGAAGTAGCTTCTTCCACCTTTTAATTCAAGTCTGGTAAATCATTTACATACATCCTTATTGGATCATCAGGTGGTTTCTTTCTTTACACTTTGTTGTAAATTCTTTTGAGTTTTCTTTTTGTGTATTAATACCAATAGGTTTCTTAAGGCTTTTCTAGGATAGGTGTTCCTAGAGGAAAGAGTAGGGATATGTGTTCTATATGTCTTGATCACAAAGATCCTAAGTGTGTTAGAAGTCTCGTTCTTAATCTAGGTGTGATTAAGAGTGGTTGTAATAAGCTTGTAAGAACAATTTGTTATTAGTGGAACTCGAACCTTTGTGGTTGGAAGAACTGGATGTAACTTCTCAAGAGTGAGAAGTGAACCAGTATAAATCCTTGTATTGACTACTTCTTTCTAATCTTTACTTGCTGTTATAATTTGTCATTCATTGGTGCAACATTTCTTATTCAATAGTAAAATTTGTTTTTGTTGATTGCATTCTTGAGTAGTGATGTTTGATTGGTTGAAAGCTTTCTTGGATTATTTTGTGATACGATCTTGTTGACTCTCATTGTTTAAGAATTTTAATTATCCAAGATCAACGAATTCATCCCCCTCTTGATTCTTGTGTGATGTTCATATTGTTTTCAGTTGGAACATGTAACACCCTCATATCCTCTTAAGTCCATGCGACTCTCATAAGTCCACATGACTTTTATGGATTGACAGGTTAGGACAATGTTTTCAACCAACATTTCAATTCCAATTTTTATTTTCCTCTAAACCTTTTTACTTTTCCAATCTACATTTCTTCTCAAAACTTTTACTATTTCAATCGCTACTTCTTATTATTAATGAAATTACTATCAAAATTATTATTGAAATTTCTATTGGAACTATTATCAAAATACTATTAGAATTATCATTGGAGTCAATATTATCAAAACTCATCACTCTTTCGCTTATAATTTTTCCAATGATTGATCTTTGATATTGATAGAATTTTAACACATAGACCTATGGTGAAGGGCTTTCCAGGAGGATAAAAGGCCTCCAAAAGAAGAATTGATACCTTCCTTGAATATACCTATGGGATTATGTTTGATAACGAAAACAAGAGCGAATTTCACGTGTAACAATCTCACAATAGACTTCATATTTTGATAATTTTTTAATGTTAAGAGTTGAGTTCTTATATTCGATTCTACACTAAACAATCATATTAGCAAACTCCAATATAAAAAAAAAAACAAAAAACTCAAGATAAATTATTGTTTTTGAGACCCCTTATAAAATAACCATTAGAGAAGGGTTTAGTGGTTAAAAAAAGATAAAGTATGGATAGAAAATAACTTATAATATGAGAGTGAAATTCACAAGAATTAACTACATGTATTTTAGTCACAAAAATCTATGTATATTTCAAATTAATCTCTATGAGCCCTTCACAAATTGTTAAGTAAATTTAAACTGTGTGGTTTAATTATTTATTTATTTGTAAAATACATTTTATCATCAATTTTAGAGGAATAAGTCTTGTCTGATTCTGTTGAGGTCTTGTCTGATTATTTATTTATTTGTAATTATTTATTTCAAATTAATTCCAGCCATAAGAACTTAGACCATCTCTGTAGCCTTGGTAATTTCCTTGGAAGTTCTGTTGAGGTCCGTCTGATTCTGCATATAATAAGTCTGCTCTTCTTTTTAGCAATCACCATTTAGTTGAGGAAGTTGGCCTATTTGGTTGGTCAAGGCCTCTATTTGTTGAGTCAAGAGCTTATTCTAAGCTAGAATTGCATTTTGAGTATCCAGCTCCATTATAACTTTTCTTTGAATCGGAGATCTATCATGGTGAGATTGATAATCACTGGCTGCCATGGAGTCAATGATTATAATTGCTTCCTCCGGGCTCTTTGACATCATCGTACCTCCAGCTGAGGCATCAAGAATCATCTTTGTTTGAGGTCTCAAACCACTGTAGAAAATATGTAATTGTGCAATACCATCAAAGTTATGGTTTGGACACCTATGCAGTAAAGATTTGAATCTCTCCCATGTCTCACAGAGAGATTCATTAACACCTTGAGAGAAAGTGGCTATAGCAGATTTTGCACTTATGAATCTAGATGGGGGAAAGAATCTTGCAATAAACTTTTCCTCCACTTCTTCCCAAGTGCTAAGACTTTTATTAGGTTGGGATTGAAGCCATACCTTTGCCTTACCTGTCAAGGAGAACGGAAAAGCTCTGAGATAGACAGCTTCAGCATCTGCGTCAGATGCTCCCATGGTACTGCACAGCTCCATGAAGGTGGACAAATGAGTGTATGGATCTTCATGATCTAGTCCGGCAAAAGGATGTGATCCAATTAAACTGAGCAATGCATGCTTCAATTCCACAACTTTTTTACTGAAAGGAGGAATGATTATGTTGTTGTAATGCTTTGGTCTTTGATGATACGCATAATCTCCCAGAGTTCTCCTTTGTGGTCTATTTTCCTCTCCCCCTCTATCCGTCATATTTAGAGGTTGCTTTTATAGATGAAGGAGACAAAATAGAAGAAGTTTCTCTCGGTAGCTTTTTGGCTGTTTGTTTTTCCTTCGGTAATTTTCTAAA
The DNA here is from genome assembly GCA_007407185.1 of Glycine tomentella. Classification (NCBI taxonomy): domain Eukaryota; kingdom Viridiplantae; phylum Streptophyta; class Magnoliopsida; order Fabales; family Fabaceae; genus Glycine; species Glycine tomentella. The sequence continues at coordinate 53,718 of PYAF01002045.1, forward strand.
TTAATTATCGATGTAACTGCAAGAAATTTACTTCAAAAAGAACAAACTTTGCAATAATTTGTAAGTACCGAGGTTAGGGAAAGTAAAACAGAAGATAATTTATACAAAAATAAAAATAACAAAAGCAAAGAAAAGTCTTATTCAACTGAGAAATTAAATTTGAAAGAACTGAGCGAGCGACTCAAGTCCCCCGCAACGGCGCCAGAAACTTGTTAGGAATTTTACCATGGCAAGCATACCGTTGTATCGTTGTAAGTTTCAAATTTATAAAGATCGTCTCCATAGGGACTTGAGCTTACTCAGTTAATCCAACTAAAATTAAACAGTTAAATAGATATGTACAAGTAGGTCGAATGATATTTCATTTTGTTAATGCAGGTAAAGTAAACTAACTAAACTTAACGAAAATGAAAAAATATATTTATGAGAAAGCGGGATTGGATTTCATCATTCTTAACGTCCTATATTCAATTAATATTTACCATGCATAAATCACCGTCTATTCTTATTGATGCACACTAAGTTACCTTGAATCGATTCCTCGCATCCAAGTTCTAAGGATATTTTACCGAATATCGATCCCTCGCATATTTAAGTAAATTACCCCAGCATTAAGAACTTTAATCGCGTGCTTTTATGCAATCAAAACATTATGCCCTATTCCTAGCAACGTAACGTAACGAGTAATTTCATCCAATTCAAACCCTAAGATTACTTTCCAGTCTCACTTCGGATTTAAGCTCGTGATACTAGTGATCAAGTAGGATCAAGCATTAAGCGCGGAATGAAACTACCAATAAGAAATAGAACAACTCATGCATGAATATTAAAAGAAGTATAGGGTTAAGAAGATTACATTCAACCTCTAAGAAGCTAGCCTAGCATGGAGAGAACCTCCTCTTTGAAGAAGCTGCTGAACGTTCCCATCCTCGCTTCTCTCCGGCAGAGCTTCCACGCTAAACCTCACTTCTCTCACTTTCCTAACCTACTTAAACCTAATATTTAAGAGCCTAAACCTAAGAACAAGCTAAGGAACAAGAAAGGGAGGAAAAACTCCCAAAACAGCATGCCCTCCTCTTCAATTTCGTCCCCTATATATAGGAAATGACCTCCTGCCTGCTTGGGGTGCCCAGGCAACCAAAATGCTCTATAATCAGGTGCCTGGGCTAGCTAGGGCGGTTTATGGGAACTTGTGACTCGCCCAGGCGACCAAAATGCACATGGAATGGTGGCCTGGGCGAGTTAAAGACTTAGCTTTGAAGAAATTGTTGGGCCTTGGTGTCTGGTGGGCCTGTTTTGCTGTTTGATGCTTCTTCTTTTACTTGATTTACTCCATGCTCCTTCTTTTGTAATTTAGCTTCTTCGGAAGCCTTAGAATTCCACGAAATCTATTCAAATACAAAGCATGATTGAATTAGTCTTCTGAAATACTTAAAACATGAGTATAAGGTGCTTATTAACTAGGTTTAGGGAAATTTCTAAGCTAAATGAAATAAATCAAAAGATAAGTGCCAATATTTAAAACATGAAATTAACTGAAATGTGGCACTTATCAATCTCTCATATGTAATAAACAATGATACCAAATAGAGATGTCCAGTGATCCCTTAGATTGGACTTGGTAGGAGGATTAAGATTAAATTGGAGCTAAGCATCATACCCCAAGCTAAAAAAATTGGTATGTTGATCAAGAACCAAAATTTGAGACCAAATTAGTTGCAAGAAGCGCATGGATAGTAGATTCAGGTTGATGGAGATATCTTGGGTAAAGGTCTGAATATGTTCATATGGCGATGGTTGCGCTCCATATTCATGAAAAGTCTATTGTGGGCCAATTTCCACAAGAAGGTTCCAATTCCAAAGAATCCCAAAAATTGTAGTAGTTTGAATAGACACTATGTCCTCATCAGATAAATGAGCATAGGCATCCTTTATGGAGAATTGTCCATCAGGGGAATAACTCCAAATATGGAAATCTCCAACATCTATTTCGGAGGGAAAATAGTACGGATTCAATCACAAATATTAAGGGGCAGAAGAAGGTTGAGAACATCAAATCTCCAATCATTTTTGGTTTCATAAGCAGTTATCAATAAATCAAAGTTGCCAAAGAAGGGCACACAGGTATCCACCTATTTGTCCAGAATTTAAATGTTTGGTCATTATTAACCACCCAACCCACACTATCATCCCAAATAATGTCATATTTGGGAAATACCTGTAACACCCCGTGTGCACCCGGTGTATTAACATTCATAATATCAGAATCGCGCTTAAAACGTTATTTGAAAACTGGCGGAAGTGATCGAACCGTATTTCTTGATTACATTATGTATGGAATAGGAAAATCACATCACACACACACAGTCATCGGGAAACATAATCATATATTACACACCCCTGCTGATCCAGTTTATAATCACATACTCATAGGCAGATAATGAGAATATCTCACAAATATAATCAGGAGGAACATCTTTTCATAAAATAACCAAGCTTTGTACATATATATACATCATTATCAAAACCAGACCAGTGGTTATACAAAAGAATAACTTCCCTCACTTGAGGGTATACAAGCATATACAAACATATCAGGCGTGCATACACGGCCAGTAGCCCTCAACAGGGTACAAACAAACATCCAAGCAAAATGAGCTATCTAGCTCTCTTCATGCCGTCCATAGCCATGCATGTAATGTCTTTACTGGGACCTTCTACCCTGGGACCGCTCCTCTTTGCCAGAAGCGTCACCTGTAACAACATAAACCCCACACGGGGTGAGATATACATCTCAGTAAGCTCAGGGTCCTTGGAGGCATCTTGTAACGCCCCGTGTGCACCCGGTACGTTATTACCCAACATATCAGTCTAACGCTAACAGCGTTAACTATGCGCGGCACGAAAGCGATAGAATCATTTTTCTCGATATCATCATGCATGAAATATAACACATCACATGAAAACATAACAAACCCCTGCTGATCCAGATAAACCCTTTTTACATCACATAAACAAAACATAGGCAGAGATATATATAACTAACAGAGCAAAGCAGGAGGAACATATTTTCTCAGAACAACATCATCATCTGTACATATACATGCTCAAAACAAGACCACATTTGGTCATACATCATTATATGTACAGTACATCGGGTGTACACTCTCACCCTATCTCAAAATACAAAATAAGACAGAGATCAGAACTCTTCTAATCTTCATCTGCAGCCCATGACCATCTCCAGCACTATCAGTTAGGGCCTCCTGCCCTGAGGTATCTTCTCTCCTCTGGAAACACCTGAAAACCACAACCCACAGCAGGGGTGAGATAAACATCTCAGTAAGCTTAGGGTTCTGGGAAATCCTCCCTCACCCTGGTTACCCCCAAACAAACACACAGATATACCACATAATAAGCCTAAGACATGGTCCTGGCTATCACTAATTTCCAACTCTCTGGGTACTCAACTGCATGTTATCACTATCAGAGGTCTCACACCTCATATTAGCTCTCACGCCATCTCAACTCATCTCATAGAGCCATGCCATCATTCTGGCATCCATATACTACACTGGCTCTTAAACACGTCTCTCAGAGATCTCACAGAGGTACTATACATATAAGTGTTCATAACTGAACACTGCTCATACTAGAGAGGCACAACCTCCCCAAATATGCAAACATTGCCTGAGGACTCACACTCAGGACTTACTCATCTAGATATGGCTCATCCAAGAGACTCTAGGCTCTCATCTCGTCGAGAAACCCTCTCTAGAGATACAACATATCTGTAAGCTGCCTGGTCCCGCCAGGACTTCCACACACAATCAATATCCATGTGATTCCGATGGTTATCGCCATCTATCACTGATCCATGTGATTCCGATGATTATAGCCATCTATCACTGATCCATGTGATTCCGAT
>PYAF01002045.1:61568-103439 GCA_007407185.1 Glycine tomentella
GCAGCACATAGGGATTCTCTTCCATTCTGAGTAAAATTGGTGATTTCATTCACCAACCGGTTATATTTATCCATGGAAAAGTATTGGGCAAAGAATCTTGAGACTAAGTCCTCCCAAGTTGAGATGCTATTTGATGTTTGTCTGTTTAACCATCTCAGTGCACTTCCTTTAACAGCAAAAGGAAATAGACTTAATCTTATTGCATCATCTAAGACCCCTTGGTGTCTGATAGTGTCACAGATTCTTAGAAATCTGTCTATGAAATCATGAGGGTCTTCAAAATCTTCCCCACCAAACTGACTTCTTTCCACCAATACAATTAATGAAGGATTTATATCAAAATGGTTAGCTTGTATTGGTGGCCTTACAATGCTGGAGTTTGGTCTTGTGAACATAGGAGCCAGAATATCCTCCATTAGTTCATCCTCCGATCTTGGCTGATTATTTCTTTGTTCAGCCATCTCTGCTTCTGACTCTAATTCTGAGATTGAATCAGAGTCAAAGTATTCAGCTTCTCTTCTCCTTTGTCTGGCTAGTCTATTTTGAATTGCTAGTCTCTTCTCCTTTATTTACAGGATTGAACTGTAAATCCTCAGGGTTAACTGAACCTTGCATAAAACTCAGAGAAGCGATTAGTAACAAAAATTCCAATCACAAAAATTAAAAATTACTGTAAAAATCTGTTAACCAATCCTAGGCAACGACGCCAAAAACTTGTTGCGAAAACTGCACACTACGGCAAGTGCACCGTTCGTTTCAAGTAATAAAGTGGGTAAGTAGAGTGTCGTTCTCCACAGGGATTGGTGTGAAATTCACAGTAATATTAATTCTAAGTAATTGGAAGTAACAGAAAAGAAATTGTTTTGGAGAATTGTGTTGAGTGTTGAATGTAAAACTGAAATTAAAATAAATGCAGTAAAATAGTTGAAGTGTTACCAATGGAAGAAACAATTGTGGTCAGGCACAATCCCCGATGTTCCCTACCTCTTTCACTTCACTGGTTTATCAAGTTTAATCACTCAAATGATACATCTTTCCAATTTTCGTAAATCCTAATTCCTTAGTAATTTAACCCTTTAACAAGAATCCTAATTCCTTAGTAATTCTTATCAAGCTTATAAAAGACTATATCATGAGGTTGCTGTTTCCGATTGCTCAGAGAATAAAGCTTTCCTACTTTAGTTAATCCCTAATCCCTTAGTGAATTAACCCTTTAACCTGAATCAAAAACCCAATCCCTTGGTGAATTTTATCAAGTCAAGCATGTGAAAGACTATATTATAAGATTCTGCAGCCACGCATCCCTATCCCTAGGTAATGAACAACTGTCATTTTACTAAGGTCAGAAATTAGAATCCCAATGTCCCAATTGCGAATCCTAACCCTCAATACTTAAATAGAGTGATCAATTCTAAATAAGAATAAAACAATAAAAAACAGAGTAAAATAAAACAATAAGAATTCTCATTCAATACCAGTCAAGTTACAGAGGAGTTTACATCAGTTCATGACCTTCCCACAATACACAGTTTAGCCTGCCATAGGCTTCAAAGAAACCAAAGCTGTTGAATAATTCATGATTCTGCAGTGACCTAGCCTTGATTTTTGACTTCCAAGGGTTTAGAATGATGTATGGAAGTGTGGAGAGGTGTGTAGGTCTGTTCCCCCCATTCTTCAGTCCCAGAGGCCTTTATTTATAGATTGATTTAATTCAAGTAACAAAGCCTATTTTCTGTGCCAATTTCGAACTCAATCTTTTTAATTCAGGAAATAGCGCCTTCGCAGCGCGGCTGGCGCGGGTTGTGGCGCTGATCGCGCCAGCAGTTCGAATTCATGGCGCTGATAGCGTGGATGTCCGCGCGGATAGCGCGGGTTATTCGAGTTGAAAGGCTGATCCAGGCATCTGGCGCGGATCGCAGGGGACATGGCACTATCCGCACGGAGCTTGCGAATTGATGATGCTATTGGCGTGGCTCCTGGCGTGAGTGGCACGACTACTTCGAGTTGAATGCCTGGCTTTTCTATCATGGCGCGACTCGCACGGATACTGGCGCGATTCGCGCTGATACTGGCACGATCCGCGCGAGACTTTGAACCTTGTTTTCTTTTTTATTTGGCTTTAAACTCCTCTTTTGGCCCTGAAATACATACTTTAGCAAAGAATGAGATATAATTGAATATGATTAACAATTAAACTAAATCTAACCTGTATTCCTATTTATTCAATTAAATTCTAACCTAAAACTAACCTAAAACTACGATGTGTTTGCAACACATCAGGCAATATGCAGACCTGCTCACATGCATTTAATCGATTATATGACATAGGTAATCGATTAAAATAGTGAAACACAATTTTTATGAAAATCTAATTGTCTTTAAGACTTAACATCTAAATGCTTATTACCATATGATTGGAAATGATCAAATGTATGTATGAATGCATGAATCAATCAAGATTAGTGAGGATTATGAGGCTTTATTTACTTGAACCAAGCATAAGCAAGAAATTACAAATGCCATCAATTGAGTGGGCATGTAAAATATCAAAACTTGCATTCTTAATCTTCTTGAATCCATATCTTCATTTTCCTCATAGCTAACAAATTGAACATGTTGAACCTTAGTGTTCTTCTTAGGAGTTGCAGCATCCTTGCTTTTCTCCATGTCAAATTTCTTGATCAATTCATTGCAGTACTTTGTTTGGCTAAGAAATGTCTCATTCTTCATTTGTTTCACTTGAAGTCCAAGAAAGAATATTAATTCTCCCATCATAGACATTTCAAATTCATTCTGCATAAAGATTGAGAATTCCTTGCACAAAGAATTTTTAGTTGAACCAAAAACAATTTCATCAACATATATTTGAACCAGTAAAATATCATTGGCAGATTTCTTGACGAATAATGTTTTATCCACTTGTCCTCTTATGAATGATTGACTAACTAAAAAGCTGTTAATCTTTCATACCAGGATCTAAGAGCTTGCTTTAAGCCATAGAGAGCTTTCTTTAGTTTAAAAACATGATTTGGATGTTTAAAATCAACAAAACCATGAGGTTGATCAACATAGATTTTCTCCTCTATATATAACCATTAAGAAAAACACTCTTTACATTCCTTTGGAATAGTTTGAAATCCATTAAACATGCAAATGCAAGCAGTAATCTAATGGCTTCCAACCTTGCTACTGGAGCATAGGTTTCTTCATAGTCAATGCCTTCCTTTTGGTTGTAACCCTTTGCAACCAATCTAACTTTGTTTCTGACTATGATGTCACTTTCATCAAGTTTTTTTCCTAAAAACCCATTTTGTGTCAATTGGCTTGTGAGAAAAAGGTCTAGGAACAAGTTCTCATACTTCATTTCTCTTGAACTGATTAAGTTCATCATGCATGGCAAACATCCAATGTTCATGAAGTAATGTTTGATCAATGTTCTTAGGTTCAATTGAGAAATAAAAGTCATATCACAACATAAATTCCTAAGAGAAGATCTAGTAGATACTCCTTTAGTTACTTCACCAATTATGTTGTCAATGTTGATTCAAGAGGAGTCATGAGAGGATCAACAAAGGAATCAAGCTTTGGTGTTTTGTGCTTTCAACATGCCTCATTGGAAAAGTGCCAAAGAAGCTTGAAGATCAATTTGATTCATGTAAAAGGGAAGATGTGTTTTTTGATAATCCAATGAGCATATCATGCATAATCATTCATCTAGGATTGTTAGATTGAAGGTGTAAATAAAAGCAATTAACAAGTAAGGCATTTTAAAATCAAAGTTTTTGGAAAAATGAAGTTTTCCTCCATTAATCGATTATAGCATTGTTGGCACCGATTATTTTGTCCTTCGTGCCTTTTGGAAAACAAACCAAGAACAATGTAATCGATTACATATCGAATTAATCGATTAACTAGGCTAAAATTGAAAAATCATATTGTCTGTCTTAATTGATTACAGAAGTTCGTAATCGATTACATATCATGCCTATGGCTAACATGTTCTGCTGATTTAATCGATTACATATTGATTTAATCGATTACATAGTACATTTGAAAATATTGGTCTGTCTGTCTTAATCGATTACCAAATTCCGTAATCGATTACTCAGTGCATTTGGAAAAACATGAGTGTCTGGTTTAATCGATTACTTGACAGAATAATCGATTACATTGTTCATAGCTCAAACCCAGAACATATCAGGAGCACTTTAATCGATTACATTCTTGATTTAATCGATTACAAATGCGAAATAATCGATAACAGGAGCGTGTTTAATCAATTATTTTCAGTTGGAAAGTTGTTATAAATAGAACCCATTGCTCTGTGTTTTTGTAACTTGAGAATTTCAAAATCTAAGCAATCACGAATATTCATAAGCTTTCATTAGTGTATTTCTGGGTTTCAAAAAAAGCATTTAGGCTTCACAAATTCGTATGGGTTTTTGATTTGAAGAAGTGAAGCATTATTGAGTCTGAAAGCTTAAGGAAAGGGATGCATTGAGTCTGTAATCTTTCTTTCAACCTGTTGAATCATTCACATGCATGTGTTCTTTGGATTATCAGGTGAAATCTTTCCTTATTCTTTGAAATTGTAAATATTTTATTTGATTTCTGTAAAGATTGGCTTATTGTAAATTGGTTTCTTGCATGAAGACTAGAGATAGTGTTTCTCTAGGGGCTGCTGAGTAGTGTTCTCAGTTTGGGTTTGGTTTCTAAGGGTCTAATAGTGTTTTAGACTTCTGAACTTTATCTAGGGTTGATAAAGAGAGGCTTGTAATATCTTGTAAGAATATTATTTGCAATAGTGGAACTCTACTCTAGTGTTGAGTAGAAGAACTGGATGTAGCTTCATAGTGTTTGAAGTGAACCAGTATAAAATTTGTGGCTGGTCTTTATTCTTATCTCTTCATCTCTCAATTGCTTTGGTTGTGAATCAAATTACATTACACAGAAAACTCTCATTTGCTTATTGAATTCTTGACAGAGGAATTTGATTGAATATAAGATTCTTGGTTTCAAAAGAATTTTTAAAGTGATAAAGATTCTGTGGAAACTCTGATATGAAAATTCTTAAATACCAAGGTTCAACAAATTCACCCCCCCTCTTGGTTGTATTGAAGTATTCCTATTATTTTCAGTCAAGGGAGAGATCTCTTATTGTTCTCTAGTCCTTAGGTTTTTGAGTAGGTGTTGACTGATCAGTCTCTTCATTTGATTCATCATTTTTCTTCTCATTTGATTCATTGATCTTGACATACTTTTCTAAAGGATCTGCATCATCATCATAGCTCTTTTCCTCTTTTGAGGAGCTAGATTCATCACAAATAACATGAACGGATTCTTTCATGCATAAAGTTCTTTTATTGAAAACTCTATGCTTTACTTTGTAATGAATATCCAAGAAAGATAACTTTATCAGCCTTTGCATCAAACTTGCCAAGAGACTCCTTTCCATTGTTTAAAACAAAACATTTACAACCAAAGGCTCTAAGGTGTATGTTTGGTTTTCTGCCTTTGTAAAGTTCATAAGAAGTTTTCTTTAAAATAGGCCTTATGATAATTTATTTAAAGTGTAACAAACAGTACTCATCGTATTAGCCTAAAAATGTTTTGGCAAATTTGTCTTATTAAGAAGATTTCTTGCTTCTTCTTCAAGAGTTCTATTTTCCTTCTCCACAACACCATTTTGCTGAGGTGTTCTTAGAGCTGAAAAATTGTGGTTGATTCCATTTTCTTCATAGAACTTCTGAAAATGCTCATTTTGGAATCACCGCCATGATCACTTCTTATTAAGATAATTTTGCAGCCTTTTTCATTTTTAACAAGCTTGGCTAATTTTTTGAAAGCATTGAACGTATCACTCTTGGATTTAAAAACAAAGTCCATGCGAATCTTGAGTACTCATCAACTATTACAAGCCCGTAGTAATTGCCTCCTAAGCTTACAGTTCTTGAAGGACCAAACAAATCCATATGACTCAATTCAAAAGGCCTTGAGGTGGAAACAAAGTTTTTATTTTGAAAAGAGATCTTTGTTTGTTTCCCCTATTAACAAACATCACAAATTTTGTCTTTTTCAAACTTAAGTTTAGGTAAACCAATGACTAAATCTTTTCTAATAAGCTTGTTTATGTGATGCATGTTAATGTGACTAGCTCTCCTATGCCACAACCATGATTAATCAATCTTACTTACTAGGAAGTTAATATTATGAATGAATGCATGTTCTATTGCAAGCAAGTAGATGTTTCCTTTTCTTTTTCCTACATGAATAACCTCACTAGATTGACCATCACATATCAAGCAACAATTATCATTAAAGGATACCTTTAATCCTTTATCACACAACTGATTTATACTCAGAAGATTGTGCTTCAGGCCTTTCACATAAAGTACTTTTTTTATTTTGGTTTTAAAGTCTTCACAGTACTACTTTCTCCTATTATCTTTCCTTTATTGTTGTCTCCATAAGTGACAAATCCTCTATCTTTTAAAGTCAGATTTGTAGGCATGGACTTGTCACCAGTCATGTGTCTAGAGCATCCACTGTCTAAGTACCATAATGATGCTTTATCTCTAAGACACATCTGCAACAATCAAATCAAGTGGCAAAGAAAGGTACCCAATTAAGGTTGGGTCCATAAGGGTTAGTTATTTTTCTTTTTTTTTTTTTGAACCCATATGCAGTCTCCATTAGGCATATAGAATCTTATAGCATAACACTTATGAGATGTGTGACCTTCCTTCATACAATAATGACATATAACAAATTTTCATCTTCTTTCAAAATGAGTCATTTAGGTATGCTTTGTTTTTGAAAATCTTTTTTGATTTATCTATTTTGGAGTTACAAACTTGGTTTTTTGAAAATGTTTTGTTTGATGTTTGTAACCCAATCCAGATGTATCTCCAACATACTTTTGCACACTTAGCATTTGATCTAAACTGCATTTTCCCCTATAAAGCCTTTTTAAGAGATCTATTAAGTAAGAATTTTCTGAAAGCAAAGACATATATTTTTCAGAATGACTCTTCTTGAAATCATCAAATTCTTTTTGTAAAGCTTTGTTTTCATTTACTTATGAAGAGGAGGAAGCACACACACATCCTTGAGCTTTGTAGCTTGAAACAAGTTTCTCGTTCTCTTCTTTCAAGTTACACAGTTCAGCTTGCATTGAAGCAAGTTTAGTAGTATGCCATCTAAGATTACCTTTTAACTTATTGTTGGAGAATCCAAGTTTTTGAGCCTACTCATACATTTTATAGAAAGCATCAACAAGTTGATCAAGATCGGGATTTACTTATGATTTAGCACATGAGTCATCTTCATCGATTGTTGAAGTTAGGCAGACATTTTCTTCCTCATTTTCACTTGATGATTCAAAAGTTGTTGAGGCATCTTTTTCCCATGCAATGTAGACTTTCTTTGGTTTTCCTTCTTTTTTTGCTTTCTTCTCACCTGACTGCTTCTTAAAAAATATAGGACAATCAGATTTCATGTGGCCTTGCTTACCACATTCAAAGCAGTTGTAGTTGGTGTTATTTTGTTGAACTTGGTGAACTTTTTGTTCTTGTTTTTCTTCATGAATTTGGTAAACCTTTTGATTATTAGGTTCAGATTCTCATCACCTTTTTCTCCACTTGAGTCATCATTTTTTTCCACATTTGAGGATGCAACTTTCAAGGCAATACTCTTTTGTTTCTTGTCTGCATCTTTTACATATGTTAATTGAGACATTCCTAACTCATACTCAAGTAACTTATCAAATAGTGCAACCATAGACATCTTTGATAGATATTTAGATTCCTTGATCATTTTCACCTTTGGTTGCCATGGTCTTGTTAAGCATTTCAAGATCTTGATGTTTAATTCCTCAGTATCAAATGTCTTTCCAAGACCAAAAAGATTATTATTAACAATGTGTGTGAATCTGATTTGGAGTTGAGGTATGTTTTCAGTTGACTTCATCTTGAACATCTCATACTCATGAATCAAGACATGATTCCTTGATCTTCTAACTTCATATGTCTCTTCATGAGTAATTTCTAACATTTCCTACATCTCCTTAGCACTCTTGCACCTAACAGTCCTGAAAAATTCATTAGACGATAATGCCAAGGTTATCATATTATTTGCTTTGAAATCGTATTGAACTACCCTCTTTTCTATGTCTATCATTTCATCTCATTCTTTGGGAATCATTTCATTACCAACAGTTTTGATTGGAACCAAAAGACCTTTTTCTATTGCATTCCATGCACCAGGATCATTTGATTGAATGGATATTCGCATTCTATTTTTCCAAAAAATGAAGTGTTCTCCTTCAAACATCGGAGGACGATTGAGGGAGGCACCTTCCTTGAAGGTAATTTGTGTGGTATTCATTTTCTTTGAAAAAAGATAGTGATCTTGAATAACACTCAAGAGCCTGCTCTTGATACCAATTGAAAACAATATGAACAACACACAAGAACCAAGAGGGGGGGTGAATTGGTTGATCTTAGACAATTAAAATTCTTAAACAATCAGAGTCAACAAGATCGTATCATAAAACAATCCAAGAAAGCTTTCAACAAATCAAACACCACTGCTCAAGAATGCAATCAACAAAAACAACTTTTACTGTTGGATAAGAAATGTTGCACCAATGAATGACAAATTATAACAGCAAGAAAAGATTAGAAAAAAAGTAGTGAATACAAGGATTTATACTGGTTCACTTTTCACCCTTGAGAAGTTACATCCAGTTAGAGTTCCACTAATAATAAATTGTTCTTACAAGCTTATTACACAACCACTCTTAATCACACCTAGATTAAGAACGAGACTTCTAACACACTTAAAATCTCTATGATCAAGACATAGAGAACACTTATCCTACTCTTTCCTCTAGGAACACCTATCCTAGAAAAGCCTTAAGAAACCTATTGCTATTAATACACAAAAAGAAAACTCAAAAGAATTTACAATAAAGTGTATAAAAAGAAACCACCTGATGAGCCAATAATGATGTATGCAAATGATTTATCAAACTTCAATTAAAAGGTGGAAGAAGCTACTCCAAAACTTTCTTTTCAACACTTCTTTTGAAAGCTTGCCCAAGAAGAAACCCTCCTTTGAAATCTTTGAATCTTGAGGATTTGTGGGACTTAACAGAGTTTAGCACTTGAAATCTTCAGAAAGCTAATGAAAATACTTTGTAATTTCGCTCTTCTATTTCAAAATACCCAACAACTATTATAGAAAATTGTTGTAACTATGAGTAATCGATTAATTCACTAATGTAATCGATTAAATTCACTTATGTAATCGATTAAAGTGTTCTTGAACTTCTGGAAAAGATTTATGAGCAATGTAATCGATTAATTTGTAACCTAATTGATTATCACAGGAAGTCTATGTTTCAAATACGGGCCAAGTAATCGATTACAGCAATATCGTAATCGATTATCACAAGAAGACTTTGTTGTGACTTTGTGTAGTGTAATCGATTACCATACTCTTGTAATCGATTAAAGTGTTCCTCAAAGCTTAGGTAATAGATTAACATCTGTTAGTAATGGATTAAAGCAGAGAAAAATTGTTTTTCCAAAAACTTAAACTTTGAACACTTTGGCTTTTTATGCAACCATGAAAACTTTATGATTCAGAAAATATTTTTCTCAAAACTTAAGTTTTTATGAAAACATGGATGCAAAAACATGTATGAGCTTTTATGCAAAGGATCACATGTATGAGCTTTTATGCAAAGGATCATAAGTAGTCTCCCTTAGACATACACATATTACAACTATCAATCAATTGATTTGGCATGTGAATTTGATGCCTAAGAGACTTAGCTTCTTGATCCTCTTGAGCTCTCCCTGACTCTAACACCAACCTTTATTACAATGGTACAAACTAGTATTTATAGATAATAATTCTTAACTACTCATAACTTGCCAAATAACTTCCAGTCATCATCTTCACTGTCAATGACTTTTGTCTTCGATTTTCACCCTTGATGACTTGTATCTTCAACCTCCACATTTAATATCTTCTAGTGTTTTGATGTTTTCCATGTCTTGATGTATTCTAAATCTTCATTTCTTCTATCACCGTATAATTAGCCAAAAGACTATATTTTGACACTCAGTCAAAGTAGTCAATTAAAAGACTATTTCTCAATATTTTGTTGAAGATCATTTTTCAATAAAAAATGTCGATGTTAACATAAACTTATTATAAGTTTTTAAGAATTTTATTAGTATTAGAAGAAAAGTTTGTTAGAATTCTTAAATCTTATATGAGAGTATAAGACTCGGTAAAAATAAGCTAAGAACTATTAGACAAGTTCTCCATTAAAAATGTTTTAACTCAAGAATTGAAATAAGAGATTTTTGGCATTCAAACACAAAATCTCTTTTCTAAGGATACTATTTTTTTTGTACAATGAGATAGTAATGTTAGAACCTAGACCTCATGCAAATTACCCAAACCCTCCACTTTAGGTCTACAATAGTTGATCCTTCCTAATGAATATTCTAAAGATAATAGTTAAGAAATAATTAAAAAAAAAGATATGTAATAAAAATAAAATAATTAATTGTTTAAATTAAAAAATACCAATAAGTTGTTAGTTCAAGTTAAATTGTGTTAGGTCTACTTAAGTAAGATTTGGGATTTGAGCTTTAAAAAGAAAAAATATATTTAGAAGGAGAAATCTTACTAAAGGACCAATCAACTAAAGATGAAGATTAGTTAGATTCTCTAACAAAGATTAGTTAATGGCAAAGTTGGTGAATATTTTTTAACAATAATATGATTACAAAATTTAAAAATCTTTTAATATAATAATTTTATGTTTTCAATCTTTAATAATTGTGATAAGGATATTTGTGACCTTTTGTTATTTCTTATAAATAAAGTTTAAAGCACGTTGATAAACAACTTATTAAGTATTTATTTTATAAGGTATTTTGAAATAAGTAATTATTCATAAAATTGATCATGAAATTTATTAAAATATTATAAAAATATTTTAATAATTTTTTGGTAAAATTTATATAGATAATATAAGTTAAAAAAATAAAGAAAAAAAAACTTTATAAGAAGGTCATAAGCCATAAAGCCAACACTAACCCAAATAAATATTTCTACCTAATGTTCAGTGTACAAAAAAAGAAAACCCAAAAATACTTTCACAGGGCCTAAGCTCAGTAAAAAGTTGCCTAAGAATTTCAATTTTTCTTAATTTCCTGTACTTTTCGGCTGAGATTTTTTGGTTCATGAATGTCTATATGGTTTCGTAGATCCTCCTCCATAGCTGTTTTTCCATCAAAAGCTTGGTGCACTGCATGCAATAATCCCCAACCAGACAAGCAAATATATGAAATAATATTTTTCTACAACTCCAATCCTCTGACCCTTTAAGCAGCTTAATAAACAAGTTCCCGACAAAATAAGCCAGCTAATAGATATTTATAATTTCTACTAAGTCAAAAGTGGTTGACGAAACTTCGTACCTTATAATATTCCACGAGGACTAAATAAAGAATTAAAGATCAAATAACATTAAACTTTTTAACGTGCATACAACGTATTCGACCTAAAAATATTGACCTACAAGCCTGTCAGAATTTCAAAAGTGTCCGGTCAATTTATGCTATTTTTATTTTTTATTGATCATAATATTAATATGATAAAATAATAATTAGTTTTTGTTGAAAGTCGTACACATGATCAATATTATCTTCTTTAACACAATTTATTTTATGTATAAAAATCATCAGATTCAAATTTGAACCATTAATTTATGTTATTTGGAAATATTCATTGTGCACCCATAACAAGCATTCGTAATTAGCTATTTCCAGCATCAATAGTTCTTCCCAAAACCCACTCAATCTTCTAGAAGATTTTGAGATCTATTGACTATGAATTCAATATATTGTCCCTGCACCACGCACGCTTCATCCCCATTCGGATTTGCAGTGGAATAAGGAGGGGCCAAACAAGAAAAAAATGTCAAATTAATAATTTAATTATTTATTTTATAAATTAATATTAATCAATTATTTTATTATAAATATATTAATTATGGTCAATGATTATGATTATAACACCTAATTATATAATGGATTTTGTATTAGATTTTTTATTTTGAATAGCCCGTGATGGGTTGGACTATCAATTGATTGATGCCTAATGAGAGGTTCTTGCAAGGCTGTATTAGAAATTTTGGAATCTAAAGGTAATTTTTTAAAAATACTTAAATATAATATTAATTATTAATTTTTTAGCTTTTTTTATATGCATTATTTAATATATAAAAAATAGGTCATACTTTAATTTTTCCGATAAAACTATTTATTTATCACCACAAAAAATTCTACCATTTGTGACTGTTAAAACCATCACAAATTACATTTCAACAGTCAGGTTTCATAGTTAGCAATGTCGATGTCAGAAACAGTTTGTGACGGTATTGAGTTGAACGCTTGTAAATTAACAGAAGATTTGTGGCGGTTAAAAACTGACACAAATTTTTTGTTTTCATTTCGTGGCTACTTTACAAACCAAATTGTTTTATGAATTTTTAATGTCAAATATTTATTTATTTATCATCTTTAATTCTTTATAATCAATATTATATATTTTACTTTTTATACTACGAACATGTCTAGCACAACTGAACCCTACTATTTCTCGATCTTGATTATTATACATATTGATTTTCATACTTAATGATTAAGATTATTTTATTCAGATGTAATTAATAATTATGAAAGGAATGACAATATATAAATATAAATGTGTTCTTATTGATGAAGAACAACAAAAAAGTTTTGTAATAGAACTATTTCGCAAATCAAACTGCAAAAGAAACTGTAACGCCTCAACTTACCATCTTATTATTATTGATTTTTTTTTTATGAAAATTCTTTTCAATTTACTTAAGAATATTCAGTTGAATATAACAAAATTTTGTCAATAACTGATACTCCAAGAAAATTTCTTTACTGAGTAATATTTATAAATCTGAAGTAACAAATAATAAGATTACAAACTGACTCTGGTTCTATTAAATAATACAAATAATTGGAACAATTTGTAACAAAAGAATATATCTCCAAACATAACATTTTCAAATAACACATCTTCAAACAAAATCTTCTTCTTGTAGATAGTTAATAGTCTCTCTTTGCTGTTCATCTGTTCGCCCGAATAAAATCGAGGTCATAGCAGGTGTCAACCACAGACACAAAGTACAGGGTAAGTTTATAATAAACATAATTTAAGTAACAGAATATATTCAATATGCAGATATTCATAACAACATCCTCAAAGATGCATGATTCTCTTAAACTCTTGTCATGATGCATGATTCTCTTAAACTCTTATTATGTGGTACCAACTGTCAAGATAGCCCCATCCCAATGGCACAGAACTGAAATGATCAGTCAGGGTCCCCCGGTGTTGCACAGGATCTCACCCACACTTCATGTGATCATCATGGGTGGCATGATTCCCCAACGCAATTGTCACCCCTCAGCTCAGACTCCTCTTGTCTAAACGTTCGAACTCAGTTCCTGCAGCTATCTGACACACCTCCTCTCTGAGGCAACTCTTATACACACCTCCACTCTAAGGCAACTCTTATGAGACACATGAGACTGATTCACTTATGCATATCTCATTCTTTTCATAAACTCAGATATTCAATATAAATCTTCCAATCATTGTCTCACATGATTTACTTAGAAAATCAACATAAATCATGTACAGAACTCAGCTTATTACTCATGTACAAAACACAACATATCATCAATGTACAGCGATTCATAGAAATACTCAACACATAAAACCTCATTCAGGCACTCAATCATGTAACTATAACTTTAAATCCAATAATTACTCAGATACAAGTCATATTTCACAGAACTTCAAACACTTATTCAAACACAAGTAACACTTAAACTATCTTTATCATAAAACTTCCCCATACATACCTTATAACCTCTTAATAAGCTTGTCTTTCTCTTCCTAAAGGTGCTAGCTTTACACGTGATTCTTCAAGGGGGAATGAAGTCTCTTTATGCTTTTGAAAAGAAAGGATAAAAATGAAATGAAAGAGATAAGACGAGAGTAGTTCACGTGAAGGTGGGTAGAAAGGAAAACTTGAAGAATGACTTCCACTTAAGGCCTTTCTCCCTTTATATAGAGTTTGGAAAATAATAAAATATTCAAGGACATTTCCACCCTTCCTAGCTAGTTACTCCCATTTGGTTTCATTAGAACTTAGTTTCATCTCATTCCATTCCATCCTAACCAAGCTCATAATGACTCTTGCTAAATATCTTCCAACTTTACAAAAATCTTCTAAGTCATGATGACTCCTTTACAAGTGTCCTACCACTTGTCATGTGTCATGAAGCTTCTCTTTCCTTCTTTAATCTTCACGTGAATCACCAAGGAATAAGAGAAGATTTTTCTTCTCTTCATGCCATCTTGTACACATGTCTTTCAAGGTTATGATTGCTTCTTATTCCTTCATAATTGCACCTTATCATTTTAATTTATGAATCTTAAGATATTTTTCTACTTATCATGTCTTTATTTCCTTAAAGAGAAAAAAATTGTGTGGTTCTCCTTGTATCCATATGTCATCTTTTATGAAGAAGAAGAATTCAATTCCAACATGACTTCACACATGGTATTCCTTAAGAGGAAGTAAAGTTCAATTTGAACTCTTCTACCTAAAGATAATATTGAATAATATAACTCTAGAGATTCCCATAAACTGACTTCAATTACAGTATAAATTGCTCACAAGCAGTCTATACAGAGTGTTACACAGACCTTACATACAAGACTGCTCTTATCTTAATTCCGATTGGTTCGTTCTGCTTCTAACCATCAAAATTACTAAATCATCTTAATGAATAAGTCTATTCATCCTAAAATTAAGAGAAAATTCCACAGATTTTATGTATCATTTTTCCATATTTTTCTGATGCTTGAATTTTCCTGAATAAGATTTCAAAGTTACAACCGTATAAAATTCATAGAATTCTATTATGAGGCTTTCTGTCACAAAAAAGTATTTTGGTAATTTGTCATCCAAGCGTACTCTGTAATTTCATCAAGCTTTCACAAAATATCTTAGTGTCTTGGTAATTCTAGCCTCAAGGGTACTATGGTAATTTGTCATTTACCATAGGGGTATGATTGTAATTTTCGTTCTAAAATATCTCAACAAAATATCTAAGGGTATTTGTGTAATTTTGACTCAAGGGCATTTTTGTAATTTCCAAAATATCCAAGGGTATTCATGTAATTTTCACATTAAAATATCTAACCAAAATATCTAGGGGCATTTTCGTAATTTTCACCTCAAGGGCATTTTTGTAATTTCTGCTTTAAGGGAAGTGTAATATGGTCATTTCTCTTCAAACATTTTTATAATATCTCTAATTAATATTTCGCCCAAATAACTTAAATATAGATCAATCAAGTCTCACATAACCTAACTCATATCAAATAGTTGTGCAAGAAACATTTTGACCATACATTTACAGTTATTGAAATTTCAGGGTGTTACAGAAACAAAACTTATAACTGTTTAGGGATAGCATAAAGGGGAGCTTCAATGTGCAACATGCTATAATACTTCACGAACATTGAATAAATTCATCTTCATTGGAACTGTAAAATATGTGGGAACTTCCAGGTTCCACAACAAGCTTACATAGTAATATACACAACCATGGTGCTTCCCCAACATTGTAGTGTCAACTCTACAATCTTTCCAAAGAAGGCCAAGCCTTACCTGCAAAGGAAATATCGGTTTCCAATGGAGTAGACTTAAGCAGACACTTTAGAAAAGCATAAGTTAGGTTGAGCTTAAATCGAGAATCTACACTTTTAGTATGACACTTTTTAAGATCTTGATAAAATTAATAATGGAAGGAGAAAACTCATACAAAAAGAAGGAAAAAACACCAAAAGACATTGTTGGTTTGACATACACTATCTCCCCACTGCTATCTACATCAAATTCAAAGTCAGATCTAATTCATCCATGTCTCATCTATTATGTTAGCATATGCTAGTGATTTTAAACTCTCTAAATAATGTATTCTCAATCAGAAAATGCATTTCCACATAAATTGATTTAGCTTTTATTGGCCATAACTATAATTCTTAATAAATAAAAAAGACTTTGTGAATCCACACAATTTATGTGTATTTTCACAAATATATGTGCATTCTTTGTGAATTGAAAAGACTTGTTAGTATTTATTATTAATACTCAACAACATCAATAATATCTTTAATCTAAACTAATTGAGGTCGGTGGAGTATTTATTATTAATATAATAATTGCAAATATAATAGGTAAGATTAGAAGAATTAAATGAAGCATTCATGAGTGATGAGTCACAATAGAAATACACAAATAATAAAAAAGAATGGATAGTTATAAAAAGAAAGAAAAAAGAATAGACATCTTTTCTAAAAAATAAAAATAGACATGAAACTTAGATTGTTTGGAATTAAAAAAACAAATATAACAGGTAAGAAGTCTTGGTTAGACTTTTACCTTGTGATTAGAAGAGAAATTTCAAAATTTCAGGTAATTTGAATTATCTGAAATTTGAAATTGTTTGATTTTAATTTTTTTTCATTTTTCAAATGTTTTGTTTAGATAAATTAATTATTTTTATAATTTTTTTAAAATCCTTTGTTTGGATAGGGCAATTCAATTTCCTCCATATGAAATTTTTTTTCTTTTTATATTTTATAGATGAAATTCCACTATTAAACTTTATAGAAAATAAACACTATCTAATTTTGAAATATTGAATTTTTAAAATATTTAAAATTTAAAAATAAAAATATTGATAATTTTGATAAGGTTTTTTTCGATCGACCACAACCAATGATGTTTTTGATCGACATCAACTAGAGTTAGTTTTTGCCAATGTCGACTAGGGTTATTTTTGCCGACATCAGCCAAGCTAATTTTTTAGCCAACGTGAACTAGAATTTTTTTGGCCAACATTGGTCATAGCTATTTTTTAATCGACATCTACTAGTGTTTTCTAGCCGATGTCAGCATTAATTTTTTGACAAACGTTAGGAAGGGTTATTTTGGCCCACGTTGACTAGGCTTTTTGGCTTACAATGATTAGGATTTTTTGGTTGACATCGACCAGAGCTATTTTTTAACTGATGTCAGCTAGGGTTTTTAGGCTAACATTGGCTAGATTTTTTCAACCGCCATCGGCCAAGGCTATTTTTAGTAGACGTAGCCTAGAGTTTCTTTGGCCAACATCGTTCAAAACTATTTTCAGTCCACTTCGGCTAGGATTTTTTTTGGCCGATAAATCATAACTGATGTTAGTCAAAAAAACCCTAACTAACGCGGTCGTAAAAATCCTAGTTGACATCTGCTTAAAAATAGTCATGGCCGATGTTAGTAAAAAAGAATCCAAGTTGTTGTCAGTCGAAAAACCCTAGCAAACATCGATAAAAAAACCTTAGCTGATGTCAGCTAAAAAATAGCATTGGTCGATGTTGGAAAAAAACCTAGCCGATGTCGACCGAAAGACACTAGTTGATGTCAGCAAAAAAACCTTAGCAGATGTCAGCTAAAAAATAGCATTGGTCGATGTTGGAAAAAAAACCCAACCAATGTTGACCAAAAAACACTAGCCGATGATGACTAAAAAATAGCTTTAGCTGATCTCAGCCAAAAAACCTAAATGACGTCAGCTAAAAAATAGCGATGGTCGATGTTGTCCAAAACACTCTAACTAATTTTGGTGATGTGTTGCAAACACATCTCAGTTTTAGGATAGTTTTAGGTTATAATTTAGTTAAATGATTAAGAAAATAGATTAGAATAGGATAGTTTATTATTAAGTTTGATTTAATCTCATTTCATTACCATATGTGCAATTTCAGGTTAAAAAGAAGAAGTTCAAAGCAAAAGAAGGAAGAAAACAAGATTCAAGGTCTCGCACGGATCGCGCCAGATCCCGCGCGAGTCGCGCCATATACAAATCAACAAGCATCAGATTCGAACAAGCCGCGCGATCAGCGCGGAACCTTGCGCCAGTAGCGCCAGATGCTAGAAGGCCAGCCTCTCAACTTCAAGAAGTCGCGCCATAGCCACGCGGTTAGCGCCTATCATTTGAAGCCACCGCGCGGATCGCACCAAAGCTGCGCCATCAACGCCAGAAGTCCAGCATCAGGCCATTCAACTCGAAGACTATCACGCAATCAGCGCCATCCATTCGAACATGCCGCGCGGGAATCCGTGCAGATTGCGCCACAGAGATTCTGTTTCCTTAATTAATTTATCTGTTTCGAAATTTGGCACTGTTTTAGGCTTTATTACTGTAATTAAATCACTCTATAAATACAAGGCCTCTGGGAACTAAAGATATACACTAGGAGACCACCTATAAACCATATTCCGTCCTTCTAAACCTCTGGAATTCAAGAATCAAGGCTAGGGTTTCAGCAAAACTATGTATTATTCAACAGCTTTGATGTTCTTGAGTCCTATAGCAGGCTAAATCTTGTATTGTGGGAAGCCCATGAACTGATGTGAACTCCTCTGTAACTTAACTGGTATTGAATGAGAATTTCTTGATTGTTTTGCTTTACTCTATTCTTGATTGTTTTAATCTTATTTGGAATTGGCCATTTTAATTAAGTATTGAGGGTTAGGATTCGCAATGGGGACGTTGGGATTCTAATTTCTGACCTTAGTAAAGTAACAGTTGTTCATCACCTAGGGATAGGGATGCGTAGCTGCAGAATTTATAATATGATCTTTTAATTGCTTAACTTGATAGACTTCACTAAGGAATTAGGTTTTTGATTCAGGTTAAAGGGTTAATTCACTAAGGGATTAGGGATTAGCTAAAGTAGGAAAGATTTATTCTCTGAACAATCAGAAATAGGCAAGCCATATGTTATAGTCTTTTACATGCTTGATAGGAATCACTAAGGAATTAGGGTTATTGTCAAAGGGTTAACTGCTAAGGAATTAAGGTTTACTAAATTAGGAAAGATATATCATTTGAGTGAGCAAACTTGATAAACCACTTAAGTGAAAGTGCTAGGAATCAAAAGGGATTGTGCCTGACCACAATTATTCTTCTATTGGTAACAACTCTTTTAATTTACTACACTTAGTTCTTTAAATTCTGTTTTATATTCAACACTTCAACCAATTCAACAACAACTCTTTTAAAATAATTTCTTTTTACTTACAATTACTAAGAATTATAATTATTGTGAATTTCAACCCAATCCCTGTGGAGAACGATACTCACTTACCTATTTTATTACTTGAAACGATCGGTGCACTTGCCGTAGTGTGCGAGTTTTGCAACAGTTGGCAAAAAAAAAAATCCTAGTCGATGTCGATTGAAAAACCCTAAACATTGTTAGCTAAAACTAGACATGGCCGATCTCGGCCCAAAAAATCTAACTGATGTTAGCCTAAAACCCTAGCTGACATTGGCTAAAAAATAGTTTTAGTTGATTTCATCCGAAAAAACCTTGATTGATGTTGGCCAAAATAATCCTAGCTGATGTCAATAAAAAAAACCTTGGTTGACATTGGCTAAATAATCCTAGCTGATGTCGACCAAAAAATCACTGGTTGTAGTTGGCAAAAAAAATCCTAGCCGACGTCTGTTGGAAAAACCATACCCGAGGTCGGCGAAAAAACCTATACAACGTGGACAAAAAAAATAGCCTTGGCCGACATCATACAAAAAATTTGACTTAAAAAACCCTTACTGTCGTTGCTAAAAAATGATTGTGTTAATGTTAGTCGTAAAAGCCTTGGCCACCCCTAGTTGTGAGCATTGAGCAAGAGAGAGAAGCAAGTGAGAGCATGAGTGAGAGTGAGTGTCTCTAATCAAAAGAATTTCAAATTCTTTATTTTTTGAAAGCATTTGAAACCCCTATGTTTTAGTTAATCAAAATGATTCATAAAAATACCAAAATTTCAATTTCCTTTCAAATATTCTATCCAAAAAGTTTATTTTTACCATAAATCATATGAAATTCCCTAAAAAAAATAAGTTCTCCTATTAAATTGTTTTAAATTGTTCTCCTTTTAAGATCTCTAATCTCATATTTCCTCAGGATTTAGAATGACAATTACACTAACTTCCTTCTTTTCTTTAATTTTCCATTTTATTTATTGGTTGCAGTGACACACTATCTTAACTCTTACTGGCCTGACTATATATCATTGAAATTTTAAAATACTATTATACTATCCACAATTAACAAGTTAAACATGTGACCTTATTGCAAAAATAAACTTAGAATGATTCCTACTATCTTATGATATGGTTTTTTTAGGAAAGAAGGTTATGGTATCTCATTCCAAATCAAAGAAGCAATACAAGTAGGAATATTCTTAAAGACATAGTTACAAGTATGATACCTTGATGTCTTAGCTAGAGAGTGGGTAACATGATTGACTTGTCTCCTTACAAAAGGCACTTTAGAGTTTGGATAAAAAAAAGGATAGGGTTAAAAAAAGCAGGAATAAGGCAAAGGAGTGGATTTGTCGGAGTTTTTCATTTGAAAAAGAGCTACTAGAAATTCTTCCATAGTGAAAGGAGCTAAAATAGAGTCATTATCATAAGAGGAAACACATTCAGAAACATTATTGATAATGGGCTGAAAAGCATTACAATCATTATTTGTTTGAAACAAATTTTTGAAATAAGAAACAACTACACCAGACATATGCTTTTGGCTATGGACAACTACACAATTATCATGGGGTTAGGGTTGAAATGGTATTGGATGTTTTCTTGGCTTTGACAGAAGAGTGGAGTAATTTTGAATTTATGTCACCGTTCTTCAGCTAGAAAATCTTTGCTCTTTGTCTCCAGTAAGATTCCTCTTGAACAACCATATAACTTAGTTTTTCTTGAATTTCATAATAATGAATTGCACTATCACATGGTCATGAAGGTGACGAATGGCCTCAAGATCATGTCTACAAGGTTCTATCTATTCACAAAAAAAAATTGTAGATTTCTTCCCCATTTATTCATCTCATTAGAGTAACAATTCAATTTTGAAATGATGTCGTTAGACAAAGGTTTCAACTAGCCAATGTAGACAACTTCATCAAGATCAAGTTGAAGGAGTCAGGAATTTTTGAACCTCAATTTCTATGAAAATACCTTCTCGTAGATGCGTCTAGGTGAAGCAGAATAGGGGAGTGGTTTGTTTTGCAGCAATGCTATTTGAGAGCTTTTAATCAAGGAACAGGTCCATCCATTCAATAGTTGCAAGACCTTTGTCAAGCTTCTCCTCAATATATAGAATCATGTTTCCTCTACAGTAGGCCAGGGTGTATAGCTAACCTTCCATGGGGAAACCGTGAAGGTTGCAGCCAGTGATGGTTTCTTTGAATCCATGGATAAGACAGAAATGATGATAAACTAAACCAATCTTATCATCATTGGATAGCAAATCATTGAAGTCTCCAAAACTAAATCAACGGTGAGTGGTATCATTTGCTAGGGAACAGAGAAAGTTCCAAGAGGCATGACGCTTGTCATGTTCCGGGTAACCATTGAAGCTCGTAAGCCTCTAGTCTTGGCAACTGGTTTGATGGACAAGAATGTTTATGAAGTTTGGGGAAAAATTTAGAAGTTAACAATCAAAGTATTTTTTCCAAAACAGGGCTAGACCCCCACCTCTACCAATAAGGTCTACTACAAAACTAGAGTTTACAAGGGTTTCATAAAGAAAAATTGACATTTATGCAGTACGACTAGACAAGGTCATAGAGGGCGGGAATTGCACTTGGGGTGGCCAGGTCCTTACAATTTCAACTGAGGAAACTTATTATCCCTCGTGGACCTAACTTTCAGGGCCCACAATTGAAAAAAGGACTATAGAAATTAGGGTTTGTACCCACTAGGTTATGGTTTATGGTGAAAACAATATGAACACACACAATTAACCAAGATGAGGGTGAATTTTTAAAACTTGGCCTTTTAAAATTTTGTAAGAATCAAAGTTATAAGGTCGTATCACACTTAAAACCAAGAATGCTTCAATCAATCAAACCACTCAGCTCAAGAAAACAATTACAGAAACTTCTACTTGTTGAGTAATAAAGATTTCACCAAATAGTCTTAGATTAAGATAGCAAGAAGAGAATAAAGAAAGTAATCAACACAAGAACTTATACTGGTTCACCCCTCAAAAGAGAAGCTACATCCAGTTTCTTCTAATCAAAACTTTGATTAGAGTTCCACTATCAACAAAATCTGTTCTTTACAAGCTTACAAAGATCACCCTTTAGACTTCTAATGATCAAGACATAGAGAAACCCTTCTCTCTAGAGAACCATACTCTAGAAAAGCTTAAAGAACCCTTTTGCAATAACACTAACAAGCTGAAATGTAAAAAACGAATTTCAACAAAAGTTTAGAGGAGAGATACAACCTTATGATCCAAGGAATGCAAATGTAAATGTTTACCAATCAATGATCATGTAACACCCCGTGTGCACCCGGTGTATTATCATATTATTTTATCATATTAGCGCGGTTATTAATTAAAAACAATTACTCAAATCTTTAGGAAGCATTCCCAAGACCATTTTTCTTGATTCATCATGTATGGTACATAATATACAGTAAAATAAACGAATGCTAGATTACTATAACAACCTTAGCGATCCAGACAACGTAAAACAACGGTAGATAAGACTATAATATCTAAATCGATATACCATGAGGTTATAATCTGAGATATCCATCTGCCTATACATAGATTATATGTACATTCCACAACAAAATACTTTAACTGTATCCACAAAAAGTAGGCATCAGTGCCCTATTATCACCTATCAAATTCTCATTAGGGCCTCTCACCCTGGGGTCTCTCATCCCTGTCAGCTGTACAACCTAAAAAATGTAATTCCTACACACGGGGTGAGATAAAATCTCAGTAAGCTCAGGGTTCTTGGAGCTTCTCCTTCACCCTGGCTCACTTCCATGATCACAATACATTAATAGGCATCACAACATCATCACAACAACACATAGGCACACACAAGCTCTAATGTGTACATCATAAGTATCTAGGACCATCTCAGTACCCAATAAGTCATCGTGGACCATCTCAGTCCACAGTGTGAGGCCGGAACTCACACCTGTGTCATCCAACGGGAGCTACCCCTACACAAGGATGCACGCCATATGGTACCTCCGAGAATAGGTTGCTACATCATGAGACCACCTATCTCTTGGTTTTGAGGAATCTCTCCTATGGAGCAAACCAAACTAGGAGTTGCGCTCTACTCCTAGGGAGGTCCATATCTATCTACTGGCCGGAAGATCTATCCGAAAGGCAACCATAGATACACCCATCACTCTATCTCGGAGTATGGGGGAAACACAAGTAGTGGGAAAACACTCCCAAGAACAAAGAGCTTACCTGGAACGGTAGTGCTCTGCGGTCTAATCCTTGGACTGTGGTCTTCACCACTGACACTCTCGGTGTCCCACCCTATATACAGACACACAACACAACCAATCATCAACAACATCAAACAAGGCACCTAACAACAGTTTTCAACCGTTAAAATGAAAGGAAAACACAATTCCTTTCCATAAACCTCTCAATCATCTATCTTAGGGTTATTAAAGCTAATCACCTTATAGGCGACTCACAGACCCTCAGCAAGATCTATCTCAGCCTAACCAAGGCTTTAGAGTCTCTCTAAGACTTTGTATAATTCAATTCAACCAGTTCAAATGCCTTTACCCAGGCCATATGTCACTAATAATCCAACTTGGCTAAAACAGTTCTATCAACACGTTTTCACCGTTTATTTGGCCTTCTGAACAACTTTTGTAAAGGCACGTAGGCTCATATCTATCATAATACCCTTCATTTAGCCTACTCATACCTATCTCAGGGTCAAAACTAAAATTCGTCTTGCTGATTTAAGTGAAGCCAGGCATCAAGGAATGAAGATCAAGCTTCAAGATTTTGGACTTTTAAACATGCTCAAAGGAAATGTTCAAAGGAAAGCTTGAAGAACCAATTTGATTAATTGTAAAAAGGAAGTATATGATCTGATAATCCAAATGTGCACATCATGCATTAATCATTCATTTAGGATCATAAGATTAAATGATTAAGTAAAAGCAATTCATTACAAAGGCACTTAAGAAGCAATGTTTTTGGAAAAATAAAGTTGCAATAATAATAATCGATTACAAAGCCAATGGAATCGATTATTCTGTTCTTCGTGTTCTTAAGAAAACAAATCATGATTATTGTAATCGATTACATATAGGTTTAATCGATTACTCAGGCTTTGTATGTAAGATGGAACTCTCTGTCTCAATCGATTACATAAATTGGTAATCGATTACTTGCCTGAACATGCATTCTTAGAAAAATACAAGCTGACTGTCTTAATCGATTACTTCATGGAATAATCGATTATATTGTTCTTTGTCAAAACCCAGAATGCTTCAAGATCATTTTAATCGATTACATATTGCTTTAATCGATTACAAGATTTATTTTGAAAAACATGTACCTCTGTCTTAATCGATTACGTATCGGAATAATCGATTAAATGATTCGTTCTTGAAATTCTTTCCGAGAAATTGGTTACTAATGTAAATACATAGTTTCTTTAAGTCCTTTTTAATTTTGATAGCAATAGATTTATATTTATGCAAGTTTAAATTTTAGTCATTTAGGTTCCATGCATTTTTAGTTAGTGAATAAAAACAAAAAGCAATTCAAAAAGAAAAGAAAAAGGGCAGCTTAAAGCATGGCGCTACCCACGCCAAGTGTGGCGCTAACCGCGCCAATGGGCGGCCAATTCATGCTAACAGCGTGACATCTCGCGCTGATCGCGCGAGATGTTCAAACCAAAAGCCTGCATCTGCATTAAATCATGCTATTAGCGTGAAGAATGGCGCTAACCACGCCAATGACTCGAACCAGGCCTCTGATTTTCAAGTCCCGCGCTGTTGCGTACTTGGCAAGTGCACCGGTCGCTCAAGTAATAAAGTGATAAAGAAGTGTATCGTTCCCAACGAGGATTGTTTGACCAATTAAATCATAAACCCAATCGATAAGTTGGATGATAAATAAAATGAATAAGATTTGTTGTTGTTGTGTGTGTACCAAATAAACTAAAAGCTAAGTGTAAACATTAACTAATATCAACAAGTAAAGCGATAATGATATGTAAAGAAACGTAGCTAGGGCAACCCACACTCGATGTTTCTCCCAATGAAATCGTATTGTTTACTACATTCAAGTATCTAAGCTATTCAGCTAATGTGTTTTCATACATTGACTCAGCCTTGATTCCTCAATAACTTAGTCCTTTAACCTACACTCAAACCCTAATCCCTTAGTGATTTTCTGAAAGTTAAGCATTAAGTAAGCACATGAATAAGCTAAGCTACAAGCATGCATCCCTATTCCTAGGTGATGTGAGGCAAGTTACCACACTTAGTTCTGAAACTAAAGCCCCAATATTCCTATTGTGAACCCTAGCTCTGAGCTCTTACAAAGATTGATCAAGTCTCAGAAAGAGATGAAGGAATTAAAGCAAAGTGTAGTAAAATAGCTTTTGATAAATGAATCATAGCATTCAATACATCCCAATGAAATTTACATCAAGTGTTTGACCCTAACTACAATAAAAACTCAGCCAAACCTCATAATAGGTGACTGAGATACAAAAAGAGGCATACCTAGCTGAAGCAAGGAAGAAGAAAATGGAGATGCAACCCCACTTAAGCCTTCAACTTCCCAAAACCCTAGCTAAGGAACCCAAGCTTCTAAAACCCTCTTTTTGTGTTTTTCTCCCCCTAAAAACGTGCATTGAATGCTGAGAGTTAAGGTATATATAGCCCAGCTTGTGAAGTCCCTATTTTGCCCTTAATGTCTGCTACTGTCGACCTGTGGCGCCCTTGGCGCCAGCTTCCAGAAACTGTGGCACTGAGGGCGCCAACTTGGCGCTGCTGGCGCTGGCTGAAGGTGAATCTAGCGCTCCTAGTATAATAACCTAGGTTTGTATAAAAAGGAGTAAAAGAAATAAAAATTTAAATTTATAAAATTCTGTCGCAAAAGCCTTAGTGACGGAATTAGCGACGGATTAGCGACGGATTTAGCGACGGAGTCTGGCGCCAAGAGCGCCACAGGTGCTGGAAGTTGGCGCCAGGAGCTCCAGAGTGGCGCCAAAGATGCTAAAAATTGGCGCCAGGAGCGCCAAAATGGTGCCAAGGGCGCTAGATGCGCTGGAAATTGGCGCCAAGGGCGCGACATGTCGGTCAGGACACCTACAAAAGGCCAAATCGCGTTTTTTTAGGGGAATTACTATTCCTCTTCTTCCTAGGAGCCCAGGCAGCCATTTTTGCACCTTGGGAGCTTCCTACTTTCATCACAAACCCACTAAACACCTCCTTATCACCTATAAACTTGATTAGAACCTATTATAAGCCAAAATCCAGCCTAGTTTGTGAGAATTTGTGAAAGAACCCATTCCTTGAGTTTTGAGAGAGAGCGGAACCTTAGGGAGAATGAGGAGGCGATTCAAGGGCACCAGTGCCGGGAGAAAAGACTCTCCGTCCTTTCTTGACTGATCTGAGGTAAGAAACTAGCGTTTAACCGTTTAATTCTTGGAATGGGAGATTGAATGAATAGTGACCAATTGGTTATAGGGCTGGAATTAGGCTTAGGTTCTTTAGGGAGATGTAGTCAGGAGGTTGTTTTGAGCCATATGGCATGTTGAAACTGAAATTGTGATGAAGTTTGAGTTTGGCTCTGGGAAGCGAAAAGGGTGTGTGAATGAGCAACATTATGGCCTGAAATACCTAAAGTACCTTTACAAAAGTTATTCATAAAGCCAAATAATCGGCGAAAACGGGATTATTTATGTGTTTTGGCTGAGTTGAGCCAATGTGAGTTCTTAACTCTAGAACAGTTTTGAATTGAGCTGTATAGAGTTCTAAAGGAACTCTGAGACCTTGGTGAGGCTGAGGCAAACCATTGAAGGTCAATGTATGACCTAGTAGAAGCTGGGCTAAGATAAAACCTTAAGCTAGATGACTTTGAATTGGTTATATGTGGAAGGATGTTTCCTTCCATATAGACGGTTGAATACCGTTCCTGATGATTTGATTCATGCCTATTGTAGGGCGTGAAGTGCAGACTGCTGGTAGAGATCACCCAGATACTAGGGGGGTTGTTTCTGAGCTACGACCAGGTAAGCTCAGTGTTCTTGGAGATTATTCTCCTACTTGTGTGGCTTCACCCACTTTGGGTGTTTGATTGAGATATCTTGTATGTTTGTGCCTTATGATGAATTAGTACTGAACGGTAGGCCAGATGCCTTATAATTTTGATGATACTATTATGTATGAAATATTGATGTAATGGTTAGATGTGCTGGCAATTATGTGCTAGTTCTGCCCTGAGATATTGGATATCAATTGATAATGATGTTGATGATGTAATGCTTGATCATGCCTTATAATTTTGATGATACTATTATGTATGAAATATTGATGTAATGGTTAGATGTGCTGGCAATTATGTGCTAGTTCTGCCCTAAGATATTTGGAAGGTGACTATCAAGCATCGAGATTGAACTTAACTACATTTTTAAGCTTTTCCTTTTTCTCTTTCTATTACTCCTTTTAAAATCTCACTTTTCTTTTCTTCCTTTTCTTTCACTTGCTAATTCTTTCCCTTTTCATTTGGCAATTGGCTTAACTGAATGCCATTCTTGTTTTTCATTCTTTTTCAATT
Organism: Glycine tomentella; assembly: GCA_007407185.1. Classification (NCBI taxonomy): domain Eukaryota; kingdom Viridiplantae; phylum Streptophyta; class Magnoliopsida; order Fabales; family Fabaceae; genus Glycine; species Glycine tomentella. Next base: position 89,412 of record PYAF01002045.1, read on the forward strand.
TTATGAATTCACCTTGATACTTGTATTTCTTTACTGCAAAACCACAGATCAATTAGTAGTTCAATCTCAACCAAGGTAGGGTAATAATTGTGGCTGGGTGTATTATCAGGTGATCAAACAAAAGGAGGCTTCAGGCTCAAAGGGTTAGCAAAGGACTTAACTTGGAAGGAAGGCTGTTTGGCTCAAGCTTATCAGAACAAAATGCCTTTATCACATCAACATATGCATGCATTAGAGAGAAACAGATCAAGTTCTAGCGTACTATCACAGTGAGGCATCCCTCAAAAGAAATTAACTGTTTAGGCTCAAACCTTTCAGGCTGTGGCACAAGCTAGACTCATGATGATATCAGATCAAACAATGTATTCCATTCGAAATGAATCCAGTCATACAAGCATTCACACGCTCAGTTCAAGTTCATGCAACATCAATTCATGATTCATATCACCAATGCTTTCCAAAATTTAATTCACAATTGACTGATCAAGCAAATCTAAATCCGGGACAAGCATGCCTTTAGCAAAATTGTCTAATATGTACACCTATGATTAGGTTAGAATTAGACGCAAAATTAATTGTAGTTAATTATCTGTATAGCTTCACCAAAAGAAAATTTTGTTATCCAAAAAGTATCTGTCCAAAAAGCATCTACCTACTGTTCAAGTTTCAACCAAAAAAACGCATGATTAACAAAAAGACGTGTGTTTCCTCGATTAACGTGCCCCTATTCCCAGATTTAAACCCTTTGTTGTCCCCAACAAATTAAACACATAAAACACATGGACAACACGTTAGAAGAGGAAACAAGTCATGCATAAACTGATCAAATCATGGCAGAATGTCATATATGTACGGGCACGCACTGACGGTGCCAACAATGTGCAAATATGTCTAAGGCACTGAATGTAGAAGTGCAGAAAAATAAATGACATAACATAAATCAGAAAGTAAATGAAGATAGAGAGCTCGAGGAGGTCAGTGTGTCTGATCCTCGTCCATGGTGTCAGCAGCTGCTGGGGGAGAAGGCTGTGTCTCTGGGGATGGCATGGCAAAAGCAAGAGGTGGAGGCTGAGACGGAGAGCCCTATGGATCAACGGAGAATCACTGGCACAGTGCTGTGAGCATCTGGGACCGGTCGTCCATCTGCATCTGCATCCTCTGCATGTGCTCCCGCATCTGTGTAGCGATGGTGGTGAGCTAAGCCAGCTGCAGCTGCATCCTCACATAGGTAGTGGAGTCCTCGAAGATAGGCTCCCGGTGATGGGCCTGGCTGGAGGATGCAGCAGGAATGTCCTGGGCCGGTGGTATGATGGAGCTGAAGTGGCTGGCTGCGGAGGCTGGCGAGGTGACTGGGCTGGCTGCTGGTGCACGTCTGGGACCTCTGGCATGGGATGCTCCATCCCCTCACGAGGTCCGTGCCTCGAGCTCCGAGCAGCCATCTCCTCTGGTGTCAAATCAGCAGCACGGAGAAGCTGGTCCTGGAGGGTGTGCCTGACTGAGTCCAGATAGGTCTTCTGCGTCAAAGTGGGCTTCAACGGCACATCCAGAGGCTCATCCTCGGGGATCTCGAGGTCGGCACGCATGCAGAGATGGGAAATGAGTGAAGAGTGGGCGAGGTGGGACTGGGCTCTGCCGTCCTGTATCATGTGCAGGATGCGATCGGATAAAACCTCAGAGATATCAAGGTTGATATCTCTCTGGAGGACATAGAGGAGACAGGCACGCTCCACGTTCGCGTCCGTCAGGTTAGAAGACGGAAGAATGGTGGAGTTAATGAAAAGGTGCCAGAAGTCAGACTCAACATGTAACTCACTGCGTCTGAGCTTCTCAAGCACATAAGATAAACCGGTCTTCATCCGCCAAGCGGAGAAGCTCCCGGTGATGCCTCTACGGAGCTCGTCCGCAAGCTGAGGCATATCATCCTTGTAGGTCGCGCGGCCTGTGCAGGGGTAAGGCTGCATCCTGTCGAACCTCTTCATGAAATCGCAGCGACGGAGCTCGTCCACAGATGTCCGCAAGAAGTCCTCTATAAATTCTCTGTCAAAGGGGACGACTAATCCCCTGACCCAGCTGCGCCGCTCCTTCGCCACTGTAGGCATGTCGACGTTGGCGCAGAACTCCTTCAAAATGGTGCTGGAGCTAGGCTCGGCGAAGCTGACCAGCTTCTGCCACTGTCGCTGCAAGATGACCTCCCGTATGAGGGAGTCCTCTGGTAGGTCCTCCCAATCGATGATCCGCTCGGAGATGATCTTCTTCTGCGAGTACCACTTGTCGAAACGCTCTTGGTGCGTTTTTGACAAGAAGCGGCCGTCATCGTAATCGGACGTGCGGGGACGTTTGCTGGTAGGTCCTGAGGTGACCTTCTGTTTTCCCTTGTCGACCTGTTTACCCTGAAAAGCAGAAATTCCAATGGACCATATAGAAGTCATCAGGGTGAGTAATTATCAGATACGACCTTCAACAGTGAACAAGCAATTCCAGATTTAATGGATATCGTGGGTGTTCAAGAAGGTGCACAACATATTCAAGGATAGTAACAATTGCATTACAAGCACATGGTGCACAATGATGTTGAATGATGACAATTATTCATTCAAATGCAGGGAATACAAAGAAATAATTACAGTTCAATGGAAACCACTTCAAAAGTTATAGACATTAGGCAGGGAATTAAGCTCAAGTCAACATACATCAGATGACCTCACACTGCAATATCAGTTCAGTAGGCACCACAGATATCTGTGCACACCAAGTTGTACACACCAGTGCTTTTCTGTTTAACTGCTAGTTGGTCTATGGATTCCCAGATTTGGTCAAGATCATGCCATGAATAATCCAAGTGTGCAAACATGCTCAATGAATTTACCAGTTCAAGCAATTTCAATAAGACAAGGAAGTGATTACATGAATGCAATTTAGAGGCTTGTGGCTAATGTAGCCAAAAGCTATGCAACATGCAGTTCCACAGCCATGTATCACCTAGTGCAGACTCAATTCCCAGATTTAAGCTTGACATCAGAATGCAGTTCATGCAACACTCTTAAGTCTAGTTAAAAGAAGTGCATGGCTGGAAATCAATTGATGCAACAGATGAGATCACCTTAAATGGAATTCCTAGATTTAATTGGAGGGCATATTGTTCATAGAGGTGGTTAGGCTTATTCAAGGATCAACATGACAGAAACACCTATAGCAAACAGTTCACCCATTTGTTGAGCCTAAATTGTTCAAATTTATACTTATTGGTGGCAATATGCAGTCAAATGTAGGGAACACAGGAAAAGCAATCAGAATTCAGGACTTTAAGCTTATTTCCACAACAGTGTCAGAATTGAACAATGCTATATCAAATAACGGAGCATCACACAAAGCATAAGGGAAACCAACTGATTATATCTATACAATTACAGTCCCATGTTGGGATTCCCATATTTAAGGTTAACCTTGCATACCCCCAAAACCCATTTAATCAAAACAAATACATGATCTACAAACAATGGAAATAAGATGTATGGACTACTGGTGGCAAGATTCACGTGGTAATGCCGGTTTTACACTATGAAAGAGCAATTTCAACAAGCATTGACAACTTCAACCACATCACACTTCAATCCTTCAATCATTCCAGTACAGGGTCACAGAGATTTGATTATATGAAAGTAGCACAGATTACAACTCAGACCAACAAATTGGTACCAATTATAGTGCATGACAGCTATGGGGTAGGAAAGAATGATGGTCAATAAGGTTCTAGGGTGGCAAGAAATTTGACAAAGAGATCAGAACTATAGGTAAACATCATTCCCAGATTACTTTGGACATTCAATTGCAAACTAACTTAGGAAAATTCAAATTAAATCAGTATGTTCATGATGTCCAGAACCAGTTAACAATGCTAGACTTAGATAATCAACACTTCCACACCCAAAGGTTCACCACACCAAGTTACATGAATAGGCATACCCGCATACCCCTTTCAATCAAGCATCACACATAATTAAGCCTAAAAAGATCGACAAGTACATAGTATCTCACACACATAGCTTAATAGCGCAGATGCATACAAATGTTTTTCAATGTAGATCTAAACTTAAGTCACAGAAGCATCATAAGGAACTCTTCAATTGAGACAAGAACACAGGCCCATATAAATGGGAAATGCCTTGGGTAGTGAACTTGGGGATGGAATGGTGAATGATTTTGTTTTACAGAATGCATGCTTACCAGGATAGCTTCATGATAGGGCACTATGAGACCATGACAGTGGCAATCAATAATAGAATACATATCAGCCACGTATTCATACTAGAATTGACCCTTAAGTACACAACATGGTATGGGTTAGGTACATAGACACTAAGGGATGCTTAGTATAGCACAACTAACACCTAATGCACACCAGACCAGCATCAGAGTTCAAAATGCACCATGCAAGTTCTGAATGTAGCTTGATACAATGAAAACAATTGCAGAACCTTGGTGGGAACCCCAGAGCAGCAATCCAAACATTAATTCACACCACACCAGTGCACATCACGAAGCATACATTCTTATCTTTCCTATCAAACATCTAGGGCATTCACGCATCCCAAAGTTAACAGACAACAACAATTCCTAGATTTAATCACAGACCCAACCCCCCTCTCAATCAAAATATAATAACTTCAACATCAATAGGGACCCAGCTTGACAACCCCCTATACCCAATCAAAACAAGCATCCACCAAATACCTTAGAACACCTATTAGGTCAGAAATTCGTACCTTATCACGACCCATAGCAACAAGATTGGATAGGAAGCACACAAAATGGCTCCTCTGATCACGCACCCCGTGGAACCGAAAATGGAATGAAAGCAGAATTGAAGAGGTGAAGAAAGAAGGACCGGAGGAAAATGAGGGAAGGAAGAGAGGATTGGGAGAAAAGGGTTCAACTATGAGGGACAGGAGGGGAATAGCAGTGAGGGACAGGAGAGAAAGAATCGAAAAGATGGGTGAGGGAAAGTGAGGAGGGTTGAAGATTTGAAACATATAAACAATGCCCTAAGTGCGGCGCCCTTCGCACCGAACCCGTGACAGTAGCGCAAGATTCCAGAGAAGTTGGCGCTGATGGCCCCACAGTGGCGCTGCTGGCACCACACCTAAAATCCAACCCCAGCCAGCGTCGTTGGCGCCACATTGGCGCTAGGAGCACGGAATTCCAGTGAAAATGGCGCTGATGGCGCCATACCCGCGCCTTTGGCGCGGGATTCCAGAGAAAATGGTGCTGGTGGCGCCACACCCGCGCCAAAGTCACGGGATTCCAGTAGGGATGGCGTTGATCGCGCCACAATTCAAGCACAGGCACATAATTGCAGGAACTGGAAGTTAAAAGCTTAAAACCACTCAAATGCTTACTCAATCACGCAAAATGGAATTAGCTGACCATGCATAAATGAGAAACATCAAAATGATAGCAATAAACACTAAAGGAATGAACATTCTTAAACTTGTGAAATCCATCTATGAGAAATGCTAAACTAATTGTTGACACTAACCTAAAAAAAATCAAACATATCGCTAAACACAATTGAGTTGCCTCTCAACAAGCGCTTGTTTAACGTCGCGAGCCTGACGGTTAATCCTCTAAGGATTAGGGGAGCACAAAGGGATTGCAACAGCATCCCTATCAACCTGACCACCATGGTATGGCTTCAGCCGCCATCCATTGACCTTGAAAGGTCTGTTGGTGTCAAGAGGAGAGGTCTCTACAGTGCCATAAGGAAAAACCTTTACCACAACAAATGGATCAGACCATCTGGATTTGAGCTTACCTGGAAACAGCCGTAATCTAGAATTATACAACAATACCTGCTGCCCCGGTTCAAATTCCTTATGATGAATTTTCTCGTCATGCCACTTCTTTGTTCGTTCTTTGTATAACTTGACATTTTCATAAGCTGCAATTCTAAACTCATCCAATTCATTTAATTGCAATAAACGTTTGTCATGAGCCTTGGTGAGTTCAAAATTTAAAAACTTAGTAGCCCAAATGGCCCTATGCTCAAGTTCAACAGGGAGATGGCAAGACTTACCATATACCAGCTGGAAGGGAGACATACCAATTGGCGTTTTGAATGCTGTTCTGTAGGCCCAAAGCGCATCATCTAACTTTTTGGACTAATCCTTCTGTGAGTTCCCAACAGTCTTCTCAAGAATTCTTTTCAGCTCTCTGTTGGAGATCTCAACTTGGCCACTGGTTTGTGGATGGTAGGGTGTGGCCACCTTATGTGTAACTCCATATTTAGCAAGTAACCCTTCAATTTGTTTGTTGCAAAAGTGTGTTCCTCCATCACCGATGATTGCTCTGGGGACTCCAAAGCGAGTGAAGATATTCTTCCTCAAGAAGGAAGACACCACTCTTGCATCATTCGTAGGCAAGGCTGCTGCTTCGACCCATTTTGAGACATAGTCCACAGCCACCAAGATGTATTGGTTGGAGTATGACTTGGGAAATGGTCCCATGAAGTCAATCCCCCAAACATCGAATAATTCCACCTCAAGAATGCTGTTAAGAGGCATCTCATCCCTACGGGAGATGTTGCCAGTTCTTTGACAACGATCACATCTCTCAACAAACTCTCTAGCATCCTTGAAAATGGTTGGCCAATAATAGCCACTTTGTAACACCTTGTGGGTTGTTCTATTTCCTCCGAAGTGACCGCCATAATCTAAAGCATGGCAATGCCACAACACTTTGGGCACTTTGAATTCAGCAATGCATCTCCTAAGGACTCCATCAGCGCACTGGAAGTATAGGAATGGATTATCCCAGTAGTACCTCTGGGCATCATGCAGAAACTTCTTCCTCTGTTGCCATTTAAGTTCTTCAGGAAGTGCCCCCACAGCTTTGTAGTTGGCCATGTCAGCAAACCACGGGGCTCGGGTGACAGCCATCATTTGCTCATCAGGGAATGCATCATTGATCTCTAGCTGTGGACTATCTTGGAGCTCTTTCTCTTGAATTCTTGATAGGTGATCAGCAACTCTGTTTTCCACACCCGCTTTGTCCTTAATCTCCAAATCAAATTCCTGAAATAGGAGCATCCAACGCAACAAGCGTGGCTTGGCATCCTGCTTAGTCAACAAATACTTAAGAGCAGCATGGTCAGTGTAAACAATAACTTTAGACCCAATTAAGTAAGAACGGAATTTGTCCAAGGCATAAACTACTGCTAGCATTTCTTTTTCAGTGGTAGCATAATTTACTTGGGCTTCATTTAAAATCTTGCTAGCATAGTAAATGACATGTAACAATTTGTCCTTACGTTGTCCCAAAACAGCTCCTATTGCATATTGACTAGCATCACACATAAGTTCAAATGGTAAACTCCAATCAGGGGCAGTCAAAACAGGTGCAGTGGTCAATCTCTCATTAAGCACATTAAAAGCATTCAAACAATTAGCATCAAAATTGAATTCAGAGTCTTTGACCAACAATTGGCTAAGAGGCTTAGCTATCTTAGAGAAATCTTTGATAAATCGCCTATAAAACCCTGCATGACCTAGAAAACTACGCACACCATTCACATTAGCGGGTGGAGGCAATTTCTCAATCAATAACAACTTAGCCTCATCAACCTCAATCCCCTTAGAGGAGATTTTGTGACCCAAGACAATACCATTATGTACCATGAAATGGCACTTTTCCCAATTAAGAACGAGGTTGGTCTCTTGACACCTCTTTAGGACTTTAGACAAATTAATCAAACAAGCATCAAAACAAGATCCAAATACAGAGAAATCATCCATAAACACCTCAAGAAATTTCTCTACCATATCAGAGAAGATAGAAAGCATACACCTTTGGAAAGTGGCTGGCGCATTGAAGAGGCCAAAGGCATTCTTCTGTATGCGAAGACTCCAAACGGACAAGTGAAAGTTGTCTTCTCCTGGTCCTCAGGTGCTACTGGAATCTGGTTGTAACTAGAGTAACCATCCAAGAAGCAATAGTACTCATGCCCGACCAACCTCTCTAGCATTTGATCAATGAACGGAAGTGGGAAGTGGTCTTTCCTTGTGGCATTATTCAACCGGCGGTAGTCTATGCACATCCACCATCCAGTGATAGTCCTTGTGGGAATCAAATCATTATTGTCATTCTGAATTACAGTGACCCCACCTTTCTTGGGCACGGTTTGCACTAGACTAACCCAAGCGGTATCAAAGATTGGGTAGATCATGCCAGCATCTAGAAGTTTCACCACTTCTTTTCTCACTACCTCCTTTATCATGGGATTAAGTGTTCTCTGAGGTTGCCTAACCGGCTTCACATCGTCCTCCATTAAGATCTTATGTGTGCAAAATGAAGGGTTGATACCTTTCAAGTCTGATATGGACCATCCTATGGCTGACTTGTGATCCTTCAACACTTTGATGAGCTTGGCTTCCTCCTCCTCAGATAGACTTCTATTAATAATGACTGGGTATGTCTTGTCTTCACCCAAGAAAACATATTTCAAGGCTGCTGGTAACTCTTTCAACTCCAACTTTGGAGCTCCATGTTCAATATCAGAGTCTTTCTTCTCTAGAACCTCCAGGGTTGCTTCCTTTAACTCTTCAATGACCGCCACATCTTGAACCTCCATAAGTTCTTCAATTTCGTGCTCAGGGAATTCAGCTGAGTGAATCAAGGCATCTAGCACATCAATCCGGAAGTAATCATTCTTGTCAAGAGGAGCTTTCATAGCATCAAAAACATTGAACACTATGGATTCATCAAACATCCTCAGCTCTTGTTTTCCTTCGGCCACATCTATGATAGCTCTAGCAGTAGCCAAGAATGGCCTACCTAGAAGAACGGGTATCTCTCCCTCTTCCATGTCCAGAACTATAAAGTCAGCTGGAAAAATGAATTTATCCACCTTGACCAAAATGTCTTCAATAAATCCACTAGGTCTTCTCAAGGATCTATCAGCTAGTTGCAAAGACACCCGGGTAGGCTTCAACTCAGAATGCCCAATGATTTGCATATGGAAAGGGGCATCAAGTTGATGCTTGCACCAAAGTCACATAAGGCTTTACCAACATTAACATTACCTATGGCAATAGGTATGTTAAAGCTTCCTGGATCCTGAAGTTTAGGTGGAACATGATGCTGGATAATGGCACTGCACTCTTCAGTTAAAATCACAGTCTCGCATTCTTGCAGCTTGTGCTTCTTGGAGAGCAAGTCCTTCATAAACTTTGCGTAATTTGGCATATTTGCCAAAGCTTCAGCAAAAGGAATGTTGACTTGCAGCTTCTTAAACATCTCCAAGAACTTAGCATATTGCTTTTTCTGGTTTTGCTGCTTCATCTTCAAGGGGTAAGGAGGCTTTTCGAATCTGGAAAGATCCAGAGCTTGCTTTGGTTTAGCTGTGACTTTCTCCTTTCCCTTATCTTTTTCTTGTTCCTTTGAGTTGCTAGATATTTTAGATTCTGCAGATTTTGCAAGTTCTGCAGCAGCTTTTGGAATCTCTTCCTCTTCCTCTCTGGGCACCACTTTTATCTTCTCTTTAGGAGCAATAACAATTCCACTTCTAGTGGTGATGGCTTTGGCATGTTCCCGAGGATTAACCACTGTATCGCTAGGGAATTGACCAGGTGGTCTTTCTGCTAGTTGCCTTGAGATCTGGCCAATTTGAGTTTCCAGGTTTCTAATGGATGCGCCTTGGTTCTTCAGTTGAGATCTTGTTTCATTCATAAAGGCATCAATGTTCTGGATGTGGTCATTAGTAGTCTTGGCCAGCTGCAACATAGCTTTCTCCAACTCTGATGGCTCCTTGGGAGGGACGGGAGGCGGTTGCAAGTAGTGGTTAGACTTGTAGTCCAACCCACCTCCTTGTGGTCTTCTCGGATAGTTGCTACCACTCCCAGAAGCTTGGTTGTAATGTCTTTGATAACCTTGGGGAGGTCTCTGATCATACCATACTCCATTTACTTGAATTGGATCAGCTCCCACCAAGGTCGGACATACATTGGACTTGTGGTCCCCTTGGCAATATTCACAAACAGCTGCGCCTGCTTTGATTGAGGAAGCTTGAGCTTTTGAGACCTCTAGCTTGTCAATCTTAGCATTGAGGATGGCTAGCTGCTGTGACAAGAGTTTTTGCTCAGCCAACATTGCATCTGTGCTGCCCAAATGGATGACTTCCCTCTTTGGATGACTTGCAATGCTTTCATTCTCAGTCCGGGCCAAAGAGTCAATCAAATCATGTGTTTGGGCTGCTGTTTTTGATCTGATGGAGCCTCCGGCTGCTCCATTAACTACCAACTTCGATTCAGGTGACAAACCATTAAAGAAGATCCGCACCTTCTTCCCAACCGGCATATCATACTGAGGACAACGCCAGATTAACTCCTGAAACCGATTCCATGTCGCACAAAGTGTCTCTCTATCTAGATGTGTGAAGTTAGTGATTTCATTCACTAAGCGATTATACTTCTCCATAGAGAAATACTGAGCAAAGAACCTTGCCATCAACTCATCCCAGGTGGTTATGCTATTAGAGGGCTGACGGCCTAACCATCTGAGTGTTTTTCCCTTCAATGCAAAAGGAAAGAGGCAGAGCCTAATGGCATCATCCGTTACTCCTTGATGTCGGATGGTATCACAGATCATCATAAAGCGGTCAGCAAAGTCGTGAGGATCCTCATCATCCTCACCGCCAAAATGATTCTTCTCCACCAAACTGATGAGGGATGGTTGGATGTCGAAGTGCTTGGCTTGAATAGGCGGCCTGACAATGTTGGAAGGCGGTCAAACGAATAATGGAGCAAGGATATTCTCCATAAGTTCATCTTCCGGCCTTGGCTGTTCTCGTTTAGTTCAGCCATATCTAGTTCTTCTTCTAATTCTTCTTCTTCTTGTGGTCGAGAACTAGATACTTCTGCTTCCTTCCTTTGTTTCGTTAACCTCCGGTTCCTCCTAGCAGTTTTCTCAATTTCCGGATCAAACTGAAGATTCTCGGGGTTAGCGGTACCTTGCATAAACTCTGGAAGCAGGTTAGTAACAAAATAATTCCAACCTTAAAGATAGAATTTTATAATGAATTTGGCTTAAACAATCCCCGGCAACGGTGCCAAAAACTTGTTGCGTACTTGGCAAGTGCACCGGTCGCTCAAGTTATAAAGTGATAAAGAAGTGTATCGTTCCCAACGAGGATTGTTTGACCAATTAAATCATAAACCCAATCGATAAGTTGGATGATAAATAAAATGAATAAGATTTGTTGTTGTTGTTGTGTGTGTACCAAATAAACTAAAAGCTAAGTGTAAACATTAACTAATATCAACAAGTAAGTAAAGCGATAATGATAAGTAAAGAAACGTAGCTAGGGCAACCCACACTCGATGTTCCTCCCAATGAAATCGTATTGTTTACTAAGTTCAAGTATCTAAGCTATTCAGCTAATGTGTTTTCATACATTGACTCAGCCTTGATTCCTCAATAACTTAGTCCTTTAACCTACACTCAAACCCTAATCCCTTAGTGATTTTCTGAAAGTTAAGCATTAAGTAAGCACATGAATACGCTAAGCTACAAGCATGCATCCCTATTCCTAGGTGATGTGAGGCAAGTTACCACACTTAGTTCTGAAACTAAAGCCCCAATATTCCTATTGTGAACCCTAGCTCTGAGCTCTTACAAAGATTGATCAAGTCTAAGAAAGAGATGAAGGAATTAAAGCAAAGTGCAGTAAAATAGCTTTTGATAAATGAATCATAGCATTCAATACATCCCAATGAAATTTACATCAAGTGCTTGGCCCTAACTACAATAAAAACTCAGCCAAACCTCATAATGGGTGACTGAGATACAAAAAGAGGCATACCTAGCTGAAGCAAGGAAGAAGAAGATGGAGATGCAACCCCACTTAAGCCTTCAACTTCCCAAAACCCTAGCTAAGGAACCCAAGCTTCTAAAACCCTCTTTTTGTGTTTTTCTCCCCCTAAAAACCTGCATTGAATGCTGAGAGTTAAGGTATATATAGCCCAGCTTGTGAAGTCTCTGTTTTGCCCTTAATGTCTGCTACTGTCGACCTGTGGCGCCCTTAGCGCCAGCCTGGCACTCTTGGCGCCAGCTTCCAGAAACTGTGGCACTGAGGGCGCCAACATGGCGCTGCTGGCGTTGGCTGAAGTGAATCTGGCGCTCCTAGCACCGGATTGGCGCTCTTGGCGCCAGACTCCAGAACTTCAGGCTCTCTTGGCGCCACACCTGGCGCTGACGGCGCCAGAGCTTCTGCATGCTTGGCTCTTTCTTCTGCATTTTTGTTGATTTTGGCACTTGTGGTCAATTTCCTGGCAATTCATCACAGAATCTTAATTCATACACAATTAGGGCAATTATCTATGCTTTAATATGCAATTCTAGCTCTAAAAAGCTTGGAAAAACTTTTTATGCTAGGCCTATATCACGCGTGATCAGTACGGATCATGGCGCCAACCGCGCCAGGCCTTTATTCATTCCCACGTGATTAGCGCCAGGTTGGCGCGACTCGAGTGAGCTTTAAAAAAAAAAAGGGAGTCGCACTGATTGCGCGACTATTTATGATGATTTTATGTGGTTTTTCTTGGTCTGATTGTGTCATTTTGGGAGATGAATAGATCATAAATCTGGGAATCCACAGTGGTTAGCCTTGCTGAATGCTAAATACTCTCTGATACTTGTAGCTTGGCTTGCATATTTGATCTGGAATTACAGGTGTATGAGGCCTGTTTTAAGTTTTATGTATAACTGATTGTCAACACTGCAAATTATGACCCCAAGTGAACAACAAACAACTTATGTTTTTAAATGTGAATTAGTCATTGCTGTGTTGAACCAATGTAATGCACTAAATATGGGAATCATGGGCACATTGTGAAAATGTTGAGCATATTGAGTTTCCCAGATGCTTGTACACATGCTTGCTTTGTTAAAAGCTGAATTGTGTTGTTAATTATGGAACACCATTCACTAATGCACAGTTTACCTGAATTGGTTGTTGTTGGTTGATCTGAACCACAATGAAAGGAATAAATCTGGAAATTCAGCCCACTGCATCAGGTATATCTATGGAATTTTTTTTTTTCTGAGTTTCAGGGTGAAGAGATTGAGAAAGACAATAAGCCAAGTGCTGCTGCATCCTCCAGCAAAGTGACAACACCAGGACCATTAAATTTTGTTTTATTGTTCTTGTTTTTAATTTTCAGTATATTACTTTGAGGTTAGTTGTTTTGTTATTTTATTGTTTTAAGTAAGTTCTATTTGGATTAATGTTTCATTCTGGTTGTGATTTCTCAAATAATGCATACATCATTGAATATCTAGCAGCACATAATCCTTTTCAGTTATTGCTGGGGACAACAATTTTATAAATCTGGGAATGGGTGCATATGCATTATTTGAAGAATCACATTCAAGAAACAAAGGATGTCCAACAGAAAAATTTTAGTCAATAGTTTAAATTTTTAGTTAATTATTTCAATAAAGGTTAGAAGCACATCAGAGTTTTCAGAATAAAAAGTGAATGGACACAGTAATGTATAGGATTTCTCTGATGAAAGCTTGTGTGAAATGAAATATAGCATGAACTACATGATACATGAATGGAATTGTGATTGTTGGTATGTGATATGCATGTTGAAGTTGAAATGATGCTTGAAATGAAGTCAGCAGAGATTGACTTGAGTCTAACACCTGTGAGGTTTGAGCCAAACAGTGTTAAATTTTCTTTCTGAGAGACTCCATTTTCACAGTACTCTAGAACTTGAATTGTTTCTCTGGATGCACGTGTGAATCGACATGATTAAGGCAGTTTCTTCTTTTGAAAACCAGGGCCAAATTGACTCACCCACAATTCTTTTCCATTTGTACCTCTTTTTGAGCCTGAGCCTTTCATTTCTGCTGCCCAAATCAGAGCCATCTACATTGATCAACCTCCCTGAGGCTAGAGAAAGTAGAATACAAGTCCATGACAGCAGAAAACAGGGAATTGTCCATCAAGGCATAGAGGAAAACAAGTTG
>PYAF01002045.1:106913-117395 GCA_007407185.1 Glycine tomentella
TATTCTTTTGGTAGCACCACGACATGTGTGGTGTGGACTTTGATGCATATGTCTGTACAGAACTTGTATGATATGTATATATAACTTTCCCTGAGTATATATGATGTATTTGGTTACTCTGCCTATAAAACTTGTTATCTGTCTGTATTATGTTTGATTTGATAAACTGGATCAGCAGGGGCTTGATTTTATGGTTCTGGTATGTGTTTCCATACATAATGTATCAAGAAAACGATCCTATGTTTCCGCTGAATTGATTAAATTGATATTTTTATACGCTAATCTGATATTATTAATGATAACACGTCGGAGGCCTACGGGGTGTTACACCTTGAGCTTTGCACACCTGAAAATTTTCAATGCTTTTGCCAAGAACAAGTATTAAAAGCATTTGTGATTCAAGTAGCATTCAATTATAGGTCATATATATTGATTAGATTCCTTTTAACATCATAGCTCCCCCTAAATCTCAGCATCCATTCAGTTCAAATTTTTGGGCAAAAATGAAACAAAAATCAGGGGCAAACAGAGGATGGTTCAGAACATTAATTCTCCCCCTTAATCAAACATTTCTCCCCCTATTTGGCTTGTTAAAAGTCAAAAACAGTAAAGGCACAGTGGATAATGAACTGAAAATTTGATATTAAGCATAACTTTTCATTAACATTAGGGAGATGAGTACAAAATTACAAAATAAAACAGAGTGCATAAACTAAATAACAATAAAGACTTAAAATTCTTCAGATTCATCCATTCTAAGATTGGCTTCTTTGTCTAGCCTATCATTGATATCCCTAAATGAGCTTTGAGTCTCAGCCCTAAATTCATGATGCATACTGAGCAGTCCATCCATCTTTGCCAGCATGAGGGACTCAAATTGAGTATAGAGAGGCTGTTGAGGATTCTCTTCTTCAGAATTAGCCACTTGTTCTTCAATATCAGCAGCAGCAGCAAGATCAAGTTGTGCCATTTATGGACACACTTGCTGTTGTTGCCCAGCCATCACCCATCCATCAGTGTCTTCATTAATCCAAGCTTTGACAAATGTTTCTCTTGGATAAGGCTGTTTGAGGAGTTGGTGTTGTCCACCACCTCATTTGTAACATCAATCTTGAAATGATCAATGAATCTGGAAACTAGAATGAGATAAGGAAATGGATAGTTGACAAGCCTTTTGGATTTTAGCATAATCTCTTGAAGGATAATAACCCAATTCATGGGTATAGAATGCTTCAGACCATACACAAGTTATAGGTCTTTATCAGTTGCTTGGGCATGGTTTGTTGCCCTTGGAGTGATGACATAGGTGAGGATATAATGGAGGAGCCTGTCCTCAAGGGTCATGTTGTGATAACCGCACACTACGGCAAGTGCACCGCTCGTTTTCAAGTAATAAAGTGGGTAAGTAGAGTATCGTTCTCCACAGGGATTGGGGTGAAATTCACAGTAATTATTTGGAGTGTTATGTGTTGCGTGTTTGAAAATAAAAACAAACTATAAAGGAAATGAAGTAAATAATTCGGAGTGTTACCAATGGACGAGACAATTGTGGTTAGGCACAATCACTAATGTTCCCTACCTCTTTCACTTAATTGGTTTATCAAGTTTGATCACTCAATGATACATCTTTTCTATTTTAGTAAATTCTAATTCCTTAGCAATTTAACCCTTTAACAACAATCCTAATTCCTTAGCAATTCTTGTCAAGCATGTAAAAGACTATATCATGAAGGTTGCAATTTCCTATTGCTCAGAGAATAAATCTTTTCTACTTTAGTTAATCCCTAATCCCTTAGTGAATTAACCCTTTAACCTGAATCAAAAACCCAATTCCTTGGTGAATTCTATCCAGTTAACCATGTAAAAGACTGTATTATAAGATTCCGCAGCCACGCATCCCTATCCCTAGGTAATGAATAACTGTTATTTTACTAAGGTCAGAAATTAGAATCCCAACGTCCCCATTGCGAATCCTAACCCTCAATACCTAAATAGAATGGCCAATTCTAAATAAGAATAAAACAATGAAGAACAGAGTAAAATAAAACAATAAGAATTCTCATTCAATATCAGTCAAGTTACAAAGGAGTTTACATTAGTTCATGGCCTTCCCACAATGCAAAATTTAGCCTGCCATAGGCTTCAAAGAAACCAAAGCTGTCAAATAAAACATGATTCTGCAGTGACCTATGTAACGCCTCTCTTAACTCTCTCGTACTTGATTGATTTTATTTACAACTCGTGTCCACTTTGTATTAAAATGATCTTAGTTGTAAATTTTTCACGAAAATTCTTTTGCCATGCCAATTTTATGTTTCGTGAATAGCGTAAACGATTTTCCTCACCAAGGTTCATATAATAAGAATACAGTCCATGGTACAGTCCAAAGATAATTATCCAAAATAATACACAGACTGTCTATTACAAATTACATGCCATATGAAATTACAAATGACAGCAACAGTTCATCAAAACTTCTTCAACAATCTTCATCTACAGCTCATGCTTTCATGTTCTTCTGCTCGCCCAAATGAATTGGGGTCATCACAGGTGTCAAACCACAGACACAACTCGGGTAAGTTTATGACAAACATAGTTTGAACAATATAAAC
Organism: Glycine tomentella; assembly: GCA_007407185.1. NCBI lineage: Eukaryota > Viridiplantae > Streptophyta > Magnoliopsida > Fabales > Fabaceae > Glycine > Glycine tomentella. Next base: position 109,526 of record PYAF01002045.1, read on the forward strand.
ACAGATAGATAAAATCCACATAGCTTATACAGTGTACAGATCATCATACATATACCCATTGTGCGATGTATAAGATGCATGCTCGTCTTTTTTTATATGATGCATGACTGAGATCTCAGGTTATTAAATCATCAATAGTGGCCACAGTCAAGATAGCCCTATCCCAGTGGCACACCTATCCATTCAGTCGAGGTAGGGCAGGGGCGTGTAGGAATGTTACCTCCACCTATGTGATCATCATGGTGGTGTGGTCCTCCCTGAACACACTACCCCCCAATTCAATCTCTGAACGCATGGACTCGATTCAGCTATCTGACAAACAACTCCACGGATTAACCCCTGCCAGGCATAACTCCACGGATTAACCCCCGCCAGGCATATGCGTATGAAATGCATGAATGATTCATTTTATCAAGTCTTTAAACATCTTCACAACTCATGGCATATACTTTTAGAACAACTCATAAAGCTTATTTCCACCATCATAACACTTTACATCACAATCTCATCATACAGCCATGATTCACCACAACTCTTGGAATCCATAAATAATCACTATACAACACAAGGATTCCAATTATTCCATCATCAACATAACACAATTCTTAATTGGTTTCTCAACATCAAAATCTAATTTATTTCTCAACATCAAAATCATAAACCACCAAGCAACATGTTAATTTTTTTAAAGTACATAGAATTACTCAACAACACAGACACTTTGTATATAACGCATACACCCTTTTAACAATAATATAAAACTTTATAAAACCATGCCACACGGATTCATCACATAACTTTTGCCTAAATCATTTAATCATGTAAATATAATTCAATCCCAACAATAAAGATTCAAACCAACAACTTTGAAACATATTTTCTTTCATTGTGACAAATTATCAAACACTTGGTGTGCTTTATGGAAACACTCAACAACACATATAAAAACACATAGTTATTCCTTTAAAACGTTCAATCATGCAAGTATACTACATATCCAATAAAAAAGGTTCAAATCCACAACACTTAAACATCTTTTACTCTTTGTGACAAACTATCAAACACATGGTGTGCAATATCGAATACTTGTAAAAGAAAGCTACTTAAGATCATTTTCCACATCCTAGACATATTTCCAACCACTTTCTAATATCAAATTAAACATAGCTACTTAAGAAATCATAATCATAATTTCAGCTAACACCAATATATGTCAACTATTTTATTTAACAACTATAGCTTTAAACGATTGTTTTCTTAAAGACAACTATACTATCTCAAATTTTCGGTTAATTTTTACTTTTCTTTATTAAATTTAATTCAAGTTATTCTTCCAATACTTAGTTATTTAATTTAGAATCAAGTTACTTAGTCAATTAGACATTTCAAGCTCTTTGAGACATATTATCAAACACCTTGTATACAAAGTAAAATAAAATCAAACAGGGATTATTATTCAAACTAAACTCATCATAAACTCCCCATACCTTATTTCCTAAGCTTTTGGACAGCCCCTTATTCCTAATGATTTGTGGACAGCTTGTTTGTTTCCTTTGTAATTGAAATGATTCTTTCTCCTAGATTTCTTGATCTTCACGTGGGAAATTAAGGGTGAAAGCCTTGGTTTTGCTCTAGGTAAAAGGTGAAGTAGAAATAAATAAAATGGAAGGCTTTTGGGATGGGTGTTTTGCACGGTTTGAAGCTCTCTTAGAGCTGCCCACCATTTCGGTTCCTTCACCTTTTTATAGGGTGTTTTAGCTTGATTTTTCCACAAAGATCATAATGACTAGCTTTCCTTGTGGCTTTACCTTATTGGCTAATTAATTTGCACCATCCAAGTGGCTTGATTCATGAAAACTCCATACTCTTCCTTGGTTGTCTTGTTTTGCACGTGGACTAGCTTGTTTCATGTGCATTCCCTTTGATTTTTATTCAAAACCGTGGGTAGCTTAGACTTAGTCATAAAAATTTCTGCCCAAAACCCGTGTTACAAAAATATTCATTCTGAACTTGCTAACCGTTGGATCTTCTTAAAATTTCAAATACATATCTAACTTTTGACCGTTGGGATTTTTGAAATAATACTTATAACTGTCTACGGGTCCAAAGGAGTCAAGAGGAAATGTATTTAGAAAAAAAATCTTCTTTAAGCCATCATTTTTTGCTTTCCAAATGGTCCAATTGTCTTTGCCTTTGCTCCTTGGCCGTCCACATGTCCTTTTTCTTGAGTTTTCTAAAGCTTTCTTCACCTTTGCTTGAAGTGCACGACCATATGGAGTTTTTGAAGCAAACATGTGCAATTTTGGTCTTAAACCATGGAGTAGTCACAGTTTAGGGATTTTATGCTTTGTTTTACTTAATATAAATTCTTACATAGAATAAAATTATTTCTAAAATCTAGGAAAATCTAATTCCAATTGTTTTCTTAGGAGTAAAATTCTAAAATTGTTTACAGACTAATTTTAGGTCTTTGTAACATGTCTAGTAATATAAGCTTTTCCTAAATAGTTGTATCTTAATTTCTATTGGTTCATCTTGTTTCTGATTAGTAAAATTACTAACCTAGTTTGTTAAAAGAGTTTATTTGTTTTAGAATTACAAGAAAACTCTAAAGATCATAACTGTTCTTTTCTATATAATTTTCTGGCACTTACGATATCCTAAACTGGAGTTCTTTCTAAAATGATTTTCAATATTCATAGAAATCTCATCTTATGGATCTATGTTACTTTCTTGATCAATAATTGGTTATCTAGAAGTGTTTTATTCCATACTTAGGTTTCCCAGAATTTCCTTACTCATCTTGGCATTTTTGACCTAAAGGGTATTTTGGTCATTTACCTCAGGGACCTAACTGTCATTCTTGAAATTGTCCAAGGATATTTTGGTAATTTCTCCTAGGGATACATTGGTCATTTCCAGAATTGTTCAGGGCAAAATTATCATTTTCATCCTAAGGACATAAACGTCATTTCTGAAATTGTTCAGGGGCGTTCTTGTCATTTTGTCCTAAATTTTCTACTGCCTTTTATTAACATTTTACTCTTAGTAATTGTCTGTAATTCCCTAAATTTTTGGGGTGTTACAACCTAGCCTTGATTCTTGGATTACAAGGGTTTAGAATGATGTAGAGAAGTGTGGAGATGATGTTGGATGATGTAGAGAGTGTCTTTCTTCAGTCCAGAAGGCTTTCTTTTATAGATGAATTTAATTAGAGTAACAAAGCCTCTTTCTGTGCCCAATTTCGAACTCAATCTTTTTAAATCAGGAAACAGTACCTTCGCAGCGCGGCTCGCTCGGGTTGCGGCGCTGATCGCGCCAGCAGTTCGAATTCATGGCGCTGATGGCGCGGGTGTCCGCGCTAATCGCACGGATAGCACGAGTTGAAAGGCTGATCCAGGCATCTGGCGCGGGTCGTGCGGGATGTGGCGCTATCCGCGTGGAGCTTACGAATTGATGACGCTATTGGCGTGGATCCTAGCGCGAGTGGCACAACTACTTCGAGTTGAATGCTTGTATTTTCCATCATGGTGCGACTCGCGCGGATATGGTTGAACCTTGTTTTCTTCTTTATATGGTTGAATCTCCTCTTTTTGGCCCTGAAAACACATCTTGGTAATAAAATGAGCTATAATCAAATATAATTGACAAACTAGCCTATAACTAATCTAATTCCTAATGATTTAATCGAAATATAACCTAAAACTATCCTAAAACTACGATGTGTTTGCAACACATCAAACAATTCCCAGATTTAATAGTTGTTGTCGTCAGCAACAGCCAGAACTTCAAGATAAGAGCAGGGATCAATAATCAAACTGAACCACAATCTACAATCCTAGAATCATCATGCTGAGTATAATCAATTCATATCAAAGCTTCCCTGGTACTTTCAAATTTGTCCATTTAGTGAGAGTAACTTGAGTGTTTCTCACAGACTTATGTTTATACACTCATTCACTCAAGTGTATCAGGCTAATCAATCTCTCACTCAACATAGTCACAGCATTACCATAGGCTTGAAAATATTCTCAACAGATGTAAGCATAATTTGATCAAAAGGTCTTTTAGGCTTGTAACTTGGCTGGATTAAGGGTAGGAAAAATCTTTGGAAAGTAGCTAATATGAGGCTAGATCTAGTCCCTTAAGTCCAATCCTGTGGTCTTCCATGTTCCTTGTTCATTCTCTTCAACCTGGTACTTTATTCAACAACTTATTCTTAATGATAAATAAAACAAAACAAAGCAATAACTTTCTTTTTGATTTTCTTTTTCTTTTCTTTCAAAATATAGCAACTTTCAGATTTCCAGCTAATAATCTCAGGCTTATTATTTTTCAACTGGCTTGTGCTTGTTTATTCTTGTTCTTCCATACCAATTGAGTTCAACTTGTTTTCTTTCATGCCTTGATGGGCAATTCCCTGTTTTCTGTTGTCATGGACTTAAATTATACCTTTTCTAGCCTCAGGGAGGTTGGTCAATGGATATGGTTCTGATTTGGGTAATTTGAAATGAAAAGCTCAGGCTCAAATAAGGTACAAATGGAAAAATAATTGAAGGTAAGTCAATTTTGGCCCTGGTTTTCAGAAGAAGAAATTGCGTTAATCATGTCAAGTCACACCTACATCCAGAGAAACAATTCAAGTTCTAGAATACTATGAAAATGGAGTCTCTCAGAAACAAGAATAATTACTGTTTGGCTCAAAATCTCATAGGTGTTAAACTCAAGTCAATTCACTGCTGACTTCATTTCAAGCAACATTTGAACTTCAACATGCATATCACATACTAACAATCACAATTCCATTCATGTATCATGCAGTTTATGCTATGTTTCATTTCACACAAGCTTTCATCAGAGAAATCCTATCCATTATTGTGTCCATTCACTTTTTAATCTGAAAATTCTGATGTGCTGCCAACTTTTATTGAGATATTCAGCTAAAAATTTAAACTAATAACTAAAACCAAAAATTTTCTGTTGGACATCCTTTGTTTCTTGAATGTGATTCTTCAAATAATGCATATGCACCCATTCCCAGATTTAGAAAATTGCTGTCCCCAGCAATACATGAAAAGGATTATGTGTTGCTAAATATTCAATCATGTATGCATTATTTGAGAAATCACAACCAGAATGAACATTAATCCAAACAGAGCACACTTAAAAACAACTAAATACTAAACAACTACCTAAAACTGCTATAAGCATACTGAAATTTAAAAACAGAAACAAAAATTAGATGGTCCTTGGTTATCACTTTGCTGCTGGATGCAGCAGCATTTGGCTTGCTGTCTATCTCAATCTCCTTAACCTGCAATGCAGAAAAATTCCAAACTATACCTGATGCAGTGGGTTGAATTCCCAGATTTGATCCTTGCATTGTGGTTCAGATCAAGTAGGCTGTGCATTAGTTAATAGCATTCAAGAATAACAGCACAGTTCTCCGCAACATGTTTACAATCGTTTGGGAAATCAAGCTGCTCAGAATTTTGCAGTATGCCTATGATTCCCAGATTTAAACAGTGAGAACCTTTAAAACAATTTAAATAGGGCAGTAATAACAGTTATCAGGTTCTCATTGGGCAATCAATGTTCTTTATGCCCTTCAAACACAGTTTCAATTAAAATCTTGGTTCAGGAGAACCATATATTTCACTCAGCACCAACAAGATAGCAAACAACAAGTGGACAATTCATTATATTTACAATAACAATCACAGTCCAGCTACCCATTTGGTTCAGTCACAAGCAGAAGATGATTCTTAATAATTCCCAGATTTGCTTCATTAGATGCACTAAACCAGATATAATGCAAACATCTTATGCAGACACCAATTCAATTCATCAGTTGACCAGTGCACTATATGATAGAGAAATGAATGGCACCATCTGGATTCATGCAGTCAACATTAAGTCCTGTGTCCATTTCTTGGTCCACCACACCTAAGCATTAACAGTCATTATTCTGTGGTTTAAAACTCTTGTCAAGATAACCATTGATTCAAGCATTCACATTTTAAGCATTTGAGGTTACTTGCAAGTCCAAAATTCAGTTCAAAACATAACAAGAATCAGAACCAATTTATTCGTATCATGCACTTAGCCTCAATGATTCCCAGATTTGGGTCATTACATGTTCAAGGCTTAGTTCCAATCCTAATTGAAGAAACCAATTAATTCAACTTCAAAAAAAAATTTCACAGTCCCGCGCGGTCAGCGCTGCAATTGGCGCGATCCGCGCCATAAACCACTGGAAGGGCTTTCAGCTCGAGCACTTGGTGCGGTTGGCGCCACCTTTCACGCGATTGGCGTGGGTTAACCGTGTCATTGGCGCGGTTGGCGCCACACCTGGCGCGGATCACGCCACACTTTTAACAGGCCTTTTCTCTTTAATTGCTTTTTGTTTTATTTAACCTAACTACAATGCATAAACCTAAATGCTTAGAATTTAAACATGCATGAAATATGAATCTACCGCTATCAAATTAAAAACAGAATTTAAAAGCATGTATTTACATCAACAGATTGCCCGTTTAATGTCTTAAGCTAGACGCGTCCTCCTGTTTAATCATTTGTGGATTTAAGTGGAATAGGAACTGCAGTTCCATCCACTTGGTCTTCAAGGTGAGGCTTCAGCCGACATTTGTTAACTTTGAAGGTTTTGTCCTTGGCTAATGAAGTAATTTCCATTATTCCATAAGGACAAACCTTTTGCACCAAGAAAGAACCAGACCAAAAGAATTCTGACTTACCTGGAAACTTCAAGCGATATTTTGACAGCAGCACTCTTTGTCCTGGCTCAATTTCTTTGTGGCGAATTTTGTTACGCCACTTCTTGGTCTTCCCTTTACAAGTTCTAGCCTTCTCATCTGTAGCTACATGTGTTTTGCTTGCAGTTTGATGTTCCTTTTGTGCGGCATCCAGCTTTTTGGCACATTTCTTCTCAGATGTTTTCACAGCCTTTGCTGCAATCTTTTTCAGCTTTACCCTTGGTGCTCCATCTGGAATATCATCTCTCTTCTTCTCCAGCACTTCCAGCACAGGTTCAATATTTTCTGGTATAGATTCTTGGTATGCAGTGTTCAATTTTTCAGCAATGTCTGCTGAAGTATTTCTTGCTGCAAATGCATTTTCCTCTGCTACCTTATTTTCTGCTTCTGCTGCAATTTCCCCTACAGTAATGTTTGCTGCACTTGCTGCATCTCTTATGCCTGTTGTCATCTCTGCTGTATGTTCTGTTGCTGTTGCATTTACTGCAACCTCTTCATCTCCAGCTGTAGTAATACCTGCACAAGCAACATTATCCAAAAAATCTAGCCTAGAACAGTTATGCGTGTCAGATGAATCTTTCACATTATTGAAAACATTAAAAACAACAGACTCATTATCCATCCTAAGTTCTAACTTTCCCTGTTCTACATCAATCAAGGCCCTTGCAATTGCTAAAAAGGACCTCCCTAACAGCAGAGGGATTTCACTTTCACCCTCCATATCTAACACAATAAAGTCTGCAGGGAAAATGAACTTGTCTACTTTGACCAACACATCTTCTATGACCCCTGATGGTTTCCTTAATGAACGGTCTGCTAGTTGCAAGGAAACTCTAGTAGGTTTTAATTCAGTTATGCCTAGGGACTTACACATTGATAATGGCATTAAGTTTATACAAGCCCCTAAGTCACATAGTGCCCTCCCTACATTTATATTTCCTATGGCTATAGGGATATTAAAACTTCCAGGGTCTTTCAATTTCTTTGGAAGCTTTCTCAAAATGATGGCACTGCACTCCTCAGTAAGTGCTATGGTTTCACAGTCCTTTAACTTATGTTTCTTAGACAGAAGTTCCTTCATGAATTTTGCATAATTA
>PYAF01002045.1:148449-158531 GCA_007407185.1 Glycine tomentella
GGATATATGGCAAAATTCATGCATGTTTGCGTAAGACTATAGCAGCGACCACGCTCAGCGTGGCCACATACAGTACGATATGTGGGAGCCATTTGCCCTGGGATAGTTCATCTCATGCATTCATATAGTTTGCATATTGCTTGTGGATGTGTTTGATTTTTTTATGATTTTACTAACCTAATAATAGGGTCGGGATTTAACTTTGCCTACTGAGAAATTTATTTCTCACCTGAATTGTTTCATGTTTTTTTTAGATGGCAATGATGGACAGGTTCCGTGAAGCCTTGGAGTAGTGAAGAAATATAAACGAAGTTATATAATAAGCTGGATTTTGAGAAAGTAGTGTACTTGTATTATCTAAACTTTTGTATCAGAGACATTGGCTATGTATATGAGTAGCAAATCCTTTGCAAATTTTACGCTTTAAAATCTTTACTATTATTCGTTTCTTAGAAAATTTATCTTTAAGTAAGAATAAAATTAATAAAGAATAAGTAGAAATTTAGGTCGTTACACTTACTGGTGAAGATCCACATAAACACCTTAAGGAGTTTCATGTGGTATGTTCCATCATGCGACCACATGACGTTCATGAGGATTATGTCAAGATGAAGGCATTTCCTTTCTCTCTGGATGGTGTTGCTAAGGACTGGTTGTACCTTCAACCAGATCCTATCAACACTTGGACAGACATGAAGAGAAGATTCTTGGAGAAATTCTTCCCTGCCTCCAAAACAACATCCATCCGGAAGGAAATTTGTGGCATAAGGCAGCTTCCTGGAGAGACTTTGTATGAGTACTGGGAGAGATTCAACAAGTTGTGTGCTACCTGTCCTCACCATCAAATCAGTGAGCAATTACTGATCTAGCATTTTTATGAAGGCTTGATGTTGATGGACAGGAGTATGATAGATGCAGCTAGTGGAGGCGCTTTGATGGACAAGACCCTTCTTGCTGCAAGGCAGTTGATTTCTAACATGGCAGCCAACTATCAACAATTTGGCGCTAGAGTTGCAACATCCAAGGTTGCAAATGAAGTTTATGTTTCTATGGTTGCTGATAACCAGAGGTTGGAGAACAAATTGACAAAGTTGACATCCCTTGTGAGGCAGCTTGATATTGGTCAACAACAGAATGTGATGGCAGCCAATCAACCAAGGCTCTGTGGTATCTGTTGTGTGCCTGATCATCCCACAGATGCATGCCTCACTCTCCAAGAGATAGAACAACCTGTTGAAGTTTTTGCCATGCAACCTGGCCAGTCATTCAGACCTCAACAGCAGTATAATCCTTATTCCAACACTTATAATCCTAGTTGGAGAGATAATCTGAATTTGAGGTATGGTCCTGGTCCACAACAACAGCAGCCCTTTAACCTCCACAGCAGCACTTCCAGCCTGCCACCACCAAATACCAACCTCCTCCTTTCAGACAACAACCACAGTTTCAGCAAGCTGCACCTACACCTGCACAACCTGTGCAGACCAGTTCTGGACCTTCCTTAGAGGATTTGATGAAGCAAATGGCCACCAGCAACATCCAGTTTCAACAAAATGTCAATGCCACCATCGAAGACCTGCAGACTCAGATTGGACAATTAGCTACAACTGTTAACCAGATGCAGCAGCAAGGTTCTGGTAACCTTTGTTGTGAACAAAATGCAACGGCAAGTGCACCGATCGTTTGCAAGTAATAAAGATTAGGTAAGTGAGTATCGTTCTCCACAGGGATTGGGGTAATTCCACAGTAATACCAACGAATGTGATTGAATTTAAAACAGAAAATTACACAGAGAGAAGTGTTGTTGATTTGGTTGATTGTGAAATGAAAAGACAGAATTTTAAAGAAATGCAGTAATTTGATTAAGAATACTACCAATGGAAGATTGATTGTGGTCAAGTGCAATCCCCTCAGATTCCTACTCTTTCACTTGACTGGTTATTTAACTTTAATGTACACAAATGATAAATCTCTCCTAGATTCGTAAATCCTAGATAACTAGCGATTTCACTCTTTAATTCGATCGAGAACCCTAAGCCTTTAGCGATTCTGTCAAACTAAGCATTTAGAGACTAAATCATAAGAGGTTCCTGTAATTAATTGTTCAGAGAATAAGTCTTTCCTAGATTAGCTAATCCCTAATTCCTTAGTGAATTAACCCTTTAACCTGAATCGAAAACCTAATTCCTAAGTGAAATCTATTAGTTCAAGCATTCAAAAGAACATATCATGGGCTCTGCAACCACCCATCCCTATTCCTAGGTGATGAACAACTGTTATTCTAAACGGTTGATAAGTTCAGAAATTAGAACCCCAACGTTCCCATTGCGAATCCTAACCCTATGTACTTAATTGAAGTGATCAATTTCAAATAAGAATAGAAAGAACTGCAGAATAGAATAAAACAATTAAAACATATCATTCAATACCAGTCAAATTACAGAGGAGTTATCATCGGTTCATGGCCTTCCCACAATATAAGGTTTAGCCAGCCATAGGCCTCAAGAACATCAAAGCAGTAATATGATTCATTGTTGTGCAGAAACTCAGCTTAATTCTTGATTTCTAGGGTTTTAGAGGATGAAGGATGAACAATGTATATTCTGGCTATTCTCCATATTGGATCCCCTACTCTGTTCAGAGGCTCAATATTTATATAATCATTTAATTACAGTAAGAAAGCCCTTTTCCTGTGCCAAATTCGAAGTAAATATTTTAAATCAGGAAACAAAATCAATATGGCGCGATCCGCGCGCGATCCCGCGCTATCCGCACGGGTTGTTCGAAAGTATGGCGCTGATCGCGTGGCACTCCACGTGAACCGCGTGGAATGTTCGAGTCAATTGGCTTGCTCTGGTCTTTTGTGGTGCTGTTAGCGTAGATATGGCGCTACTGGCGCAGAGCTCTCGAATAGATGGCGCTGGTCGCGTAGGTATGACGCTACTGGCGCGAATTGTTCGAGTTGAATGGCCTGAATTGTGTCCTTGACGCTGATGGCGCAGGTCTGGCGCTGATGGCGCGGTGCTTGCGGCTAATCCACGCTAATCGCGTGGCTTCTCACGCTGATCGTGTGAGATCTTCGAGACTATGGCCTTCAATCCTGCACATGGCGCGATCCGCGCGGCTACTGGCGCTATCCGCGCGGGACTTAAAACTTTGTTTTCTTCTTTTTCTTTGCCTTGAACTCCTCTTTTGGCCTGAAAATGCTCAAACGGTATTTAATTGAATTAAAAACAATAAAGTAATAAACTTAACTAATTCTAAACTATTTTCCTAATTATTAATCTAAAATATACCCTAAAACTAACTTAAAACTAGGATGTGTTTGCAACACATCAACCTTCCAGCACAACCAATTATTAATCCGAAGAATGTGAGTGTTATTACTTTGAGGAATGGCACGAAGCTTCCAGATGCTGGTGTTAAAATAGATGTTGGTGCTAAAATTGATAATGGTGCCAAAACAGATTCTGCACCAAAACAAATTTTGTTACCTTTCCCTTCTAGAGCCATTTCTGAAAAGAAAGTGGTGGAGCTTCATTCTGATCTACTTGAGACTTTCAGGAGAGTGGAAGTTAACATTCCCCTCTTGGATGCCATCAAACAGATTCCAAAATATGCAAAGTTCTTGAAGGATTTGTGCACCCACAAGAGGAAGCTGAAGGGAAATGAGCAAGTGAAGATGGGCAGAAATATTTCCGCAATGATACAGGGCAAAACTGTTGATGCCATGCCACTATCCACCTTGCCACAGAAGTGCAAGGATCTTGGCACTTTCACTGTCCCATGCACCATTGGAGATATTACTTTTGCAGATGCCATGTGTGATCTTGGAGCCTCCATTAATGTCATGCCTACATCAGTTTACAGATCACTACACCTTGGTGAGATGAAACCCACTGGTGTTGTCATTCACTTGGCCAACAGGAGTGTTGCGCTTCCACTTGGACTTATTGAAGATGTGCTGGTGCGAGTTAATAATTTGATCTTCCTAGCAGATTTTTACATTTTGGATATGGAGAATGAGTCTTCCAGCCATGGTTCCACATTGATCCTAGGGAGAACATTCTTGATGACAGCCAGGACCAAAATTGATGTGCATGTAGGAACTCTTTCTATGGCGTTTGGTATAATAACCCTGTGTTGAAAAAAAAAATCTCATGCTAACAGCGTGAGAACAACGCTAATAGCATGGGAACGGTGCCAGTGGCGTGGGAAGTGGCGTTGTTAGCGTGAGATCGCTCCAGGAGGCTTTTCTTGCGCATTTTTGGCGCGAGTAGCGCCAGGATCGACGCTATTAGCGCCAGTATGGCGCGGTTAGCGCCAGTATGGTCTGGAGACCCTTTTGATTTGAATATCTGGTGTGATTAGCGCAGGAATGTCAGCAAACCCAGTATTTAAGGCCATTTTCGCGTTTTGAAGGGGAAAAACCACTGTTCTTCTTCTTCCTCTAACCCAGGCAGCCATAAATGAGCTTGGGAGCTCCATAACTTCATCACACCTCACCTAAACACCTCATAATCACCCTAAAACAAGACTGGAACCTTATGTGAGCTAAATTCCAGCCTAAGATTTGAGAGAAAACCCATTTCCTGAGAAACCACAGAGAGTTGAGTTCTGGGGAAAGAAGAAGGCGCTTCTTGGATGCTAAAGCTGGGAGAAGGGATTCTCCAGCCTTCCTCGATAGATTTAAGGTAAGAAACTCAAGCTCTCACTGGTTAATTTGTGATTTGGGTAACGGGGTGAATAGTGACCAATTGATGATAGGGCTGGAATTAGGCTTAGGTTCTTTAGAAAAGTGTAGTCAGGAGGTTGTTCTGAGTAACATGGAACTTTGAAATTGAAATTGTGATGAAGTTTGAGTCTAGCTCTGGGAAGGAAGAAGGGTGTGCGAATGGAAGGTACTGTGGCCTGTGTTAGCTTAAGTACCTTTACAAAAGTTGTTCATAAGGCCAAATGAACGGTGAAAATATGTTGATATATCTGATTTGGCTAAGTTGGACAACTGTTGGATTTTTGGTATTTATAAAACTATGAATTGAATTGTACAGAGTTTTAAAGGAACTCTAAGGCCTTAGTGAGACTGAGGCAGACCATTGAGGGTCAATGCAGGACCTGGTAGAAGCTGGGCTAAGATAAACCTTAAGTTAGAAGACTCTGAACTGTTTATGAGAGAAAGGGTGTTTCCTTCCATATAAACGGTTGAACACTGTTTCTGATTGTTTATTTCATGCCTATTGTAGGGCGTGAGACGCATAGCACTGGTGGAGGGCACCACGAGACTAGGAGAGCTGTTTCTGAGCTACTACCAGGTAAGCTCAGTGTTCTTGGGGATTGTTTTCCCCTGCTGGTGTTCACTGCACCCACATTGGGTGTTTGTTTGTTATATCTTGTACACTTATGCTTTATGATGCTATGACACTGAATTATGTGTTTGATGTTGATGAAATATCTTGATGATATATGCTGGAAATTGAATGCTAGCCAAACCCTGAGATAGGGTGTACTTGTATTGGCTACACTGTGATGGTGTATGTTGCATTGATTATGATGATGGGATTGAGTACACTAGTATAGTGTATGCTTGTATGAACTTTGTATGAGATGATTGTGATGTGCTTGTATGAGATCTACTGGCCAGTAGTATGAGGTACTATGGACCCCTTGGGAATATTCCTCCTCGATGGATGATCCTATTCAATTATTGGGCGGCAAGTCCTGAGTAGATGTACCCACTCGGTGGATGATCCTATTCAGGCACGGATAGAGTGAGTCCTAAATAGATGTGCCCTTCAGTGGATGATCCTATTTAGGCACTCAGTGGCAAGTCCTGAGGGAATGTGCCCTTAAGTGGATGATCTTCCTCAGGCATGAACAGAGCGAGTCCTGAGTAGATGTGTCTTTCAGTAGATGATCCTATTCAGGTACTCGGTGGAAAGCCCTGAGGGAATGTGCTCTTCAGTGGATGAGCTCTCTCAGGCAGCGTGTGATGATTGTATATGTTTGTCTTAGGCTGCTATGTGCATGCAACTTGTTCATGTGAGCCGTAAAGGCTGATTGTATGATGAAATCCTTAGGTATTGACTAGTGTCTAGTGAGATTCTAGGGATTTGTACCTGTTAGATTATTATCCCCAGGTGAAGGACTAGGTTACAGAGAACCTATTCCTTGGACCAGTGTTACCTCAGCAATGATGAGGTGTTACAGATAGGATGAATAGATATATATATATATATATATATATATATATATATGAGATAGATATGAGATAGGAAAGCCGAGAAGGCTGAGATATATATGTTATGAGATTGAGAATTAAAGCTCATGGAGCTTGCGAGAGCCTATTTGTCCAAGACAGAGGATCTCTCAGTATAGATGGTGAGTGCACAGACCTGGTTAGGTGTGCATAATAAGCAGTATGAGGGATATGTGGTGAGGGAATGCAGATGGCTATGGATAAGCCATATTGTTACAGTAGGCAGTTGATAGTGAACCAGGGGGAGGAAAGACCTCCAAGAACCCTAAATTTACTGAGATTTCTATCTCACCCCTTGTGGGGTTTATGTTGCAGGTGTGTAGAGCACAGAGGATAGATCCTATGGTGAGAAGCTGATACAATCCTAAATCCGTAACAAGAGAAGGAAGACTTGGAAGTACACATGGAAGCACTTCCTTTAGTGATTAAAGGACCAATGACAAGGGCTAGGGTGCAAATACTTCAAGATCAAATACAATCCAACCTTAATCTCTTGAAGAACCATGAAGAAGGCTGCAAATTGTTGAATTTGTCTGTAATAATCGATTACCAGTACCCTGTAATCGATTAATAAGCTTGTATATATGTCAGATTAGTAGGTCGCTCTGTAATAATCGATTACGAGTCATATGTAATCGATTACATAAGTCATCAGTAGTGTAGTTTTTGAACTTGGCTCGAAGGTAATCGATTATCCCGATGTGTAATCGATTACCTGGAGGTGTGAGTTTTTGGGGTGCCTCTGGAATAATCGATTATCCTTAGAAATAATCGATTAAATCCGTTACGGATGCAGAAGCGCGAATTTTAGTTTTAAACTAGTTTAAGTAGCTTCTCTTGGAAGCTACATTTGCATTTCGTTTAGGACACATTTACATTTCATTTGGCTTTAAATTTCGTGGTCTATATAAACCACAAGTCAACAGAATGTAGGGACTTTTGAATCATTGGAATGAAAATTGCACTTTGAGTGTGTTTGGGTTGAGAGCTATTCTCCCTTGTTCTTAGTGAAGAACTTCTTGTTTGTTATCAATAGCTTCTGAGCTATTGTGGTGATTCTTGCAAGACTTATTGGAATTCCTATTCCATGGTGTCAATCCACATTCCATTCCTAATCTTCTTCCATCAATCCAATTCTTAAATTTCCAAAAACCTAAAAGCTGTCAAAACAGAGCATTCCATACTCTGTTTTAGTTTCCATTGAAGAAGTGCTTCCATTTCAAGGAAGATCGGGGCAAACAAGACTTGGATCGGATCTGGAGTCTATCAGAAGCACACCAGAGTTGAGCATTAGGAGCTTGTTGACCGATGTCTGAAAGAATTGAGGCTCCTTGTGGTGTATGTATATTGAGGTAGATTTCTGTCTCCTGTCATATCTATGAAGATATGGTTGATATATGCCCTGGATTTGGTTGTTTTGTTTGGCTTTGTTTATCTGGATCAATAAGGGCTAAATGTAGATATGTTTGAGTTTTATTCATGCTGATTTTATTGTACCATACATAATGTCTCAAGAAATGCGATCTTTACATGCTTCCGCAGCTTTATTTGCTTTACCATAGAATTTTATGCTATTCTGATATTATAATAATGTTAATACACCGGGTGCACACGGGGTGTTACATTTGGTGATGACATTGTTTAGTTTAACATCTTTAAGGCTATGAGACATCCTGTAGAGGAGCATTCTGTTTTTCTTCTTGATATCATTGATGCTGCAATAGATAGTGTAGATATTTTTTATTTACTTTCTGATTTTTTTGATCTTTCTGATTTTGATCTTGGTTCTTGTAGTTGTACCTGTGATGATTCTGCTGTTGTGTGTAGTATTTGTGCAGAGATTTCCTCCACACTTCACTCTGATTGTGTTGCAGATACAGATACAGGTTCTGAGCCTACTATCCCACTTCCCTCAGCCCCTAGTCTTTCCTTACCTTCCACTATTTAGCCACCTTCCTTGGAGCTGAAGTCACTACTTGAGCACCTCAAGTATGCATATTTAGATGATGCTCAGAAGCTTCCAATCATCATATCTAGTAGTATGTCACTAGAGCATGAAGAGAAGTTGATGCATGGTTTGAGAGGCCACAAAAAGGCCATTGGATGGACACTTGCTGATCTTCCTGGAATTAATCCTTCCATCTACATGCATCAGATACTTTTGGAGGATGATTCTATACCAGTGAGGCAACCACAGAGGAGGCTGAATTCCACTATTCTTGATGTGGTGAAGAAGGAAGTGGCAAAGCTACTAGCTGTAGGGATCATCTATCCCATCTCAGATAGTACTTGGGTTTCACCTGTCCAAGTGGTTCCTAAGAAGTCAGGTCTTACAGTTTTGAAGAATCAAGATAATGAGCTGATTCCGACTAGAGTGGCCAACAGTTGGCGAGTTTGCATTGATTACAGGAGACTCAACCAGGCCACTCGCAGGGACCATTTCCCTCTTTCTTTCATTGATCAAGTTTTAGAGAGGTTAGCAGGTAAATCACATTATTGCTTTCTTGATGGTTTTTCCGGTTACATGCAAATCCATATTGCACTAGAGGATCAACATAAGACCACATTCATTTGTCCATTTGGCACATTTGCTTACAGCCGGATGCCTTTTGGCCTATGCAACGCACCTGGCACCTTCCAGAGGTGCATGGTAAGTGTAATACCCCGTGTGCACCCGGTGTAATAACATTGTTATTATATCAGAATAGCACAGCAACATAATCATAACTCAATAATGGAAGCTTAATCCAAAACAAATATACATTATATACATATATGGTGAATTTCTGTCATTTACATCATATACTTTCTCAAAACTGTACAAATACAGGCATAATCAGAAATGTGAGCCAACATGCTCAGTCATCTATGCCTAGGGTTCTATCCACAGCTATCCCAACTCAGACCTCTTACCTTGGGATCTATCTGCTACTCCTGAAACATCACCTGCAACAAAAGCCCCAACAGGGGTGATGTAATGCCCCGTACAAAACCAGGGTCGTTAACCTGCCTTAATCACTATCATTAACTATAATCATTAGAGTTTAAGCAGTTTGGAAGCATAATATAAGAGTGACGTTATCAAATGTAACTAACATAACCACTTATACATTATAATATGGTGAATACACATAAAGTCACTATTTAAGTACAAAACTGTACATACATTCCCCTCGGGGTACAAAATAAACTAAACCAAAGGCAGTATACAAAACACCAGAGCCACATGCTCATATCATCTATGCCTAAGGTTTACAAATAACAACTATCCCTGCACAGGCTTCTTGCCTTGGGATCTATCTGCTTCTCCTGAAGATTCACCTGCAAAACATAAGTCCCACAAAAGGGTGAGATATAAAATCTCAGTAAACTCAGGGCCCTTGAAGGTGTTTCCTTCCCCTGGTTCACTTTCAGAAATATTCTCAGATTTTATTTCAGGAAAATCACACAAACATCCACTATGCATTCAGGAATCTCAATCCCCTTCTTTAATCATTATCTTTCATCAAATCACATCCACCTGTTGATAATCAGGTGATATACACACGGCCTACAACCAATCATAGCATACATCACTATCCTGCAGAGGCTACATCTATGTATATAGGAACATCTCCACATAGGAGACTACCTCTATATACTAGGAACATCTCATGCCTGGATCTCAATATATCTATCTGAGGCTACATCTGTATATATAGGAACATCTCCACATAGGAGGCTACCTCTATATAACAGGTACATCTCTTTCTAATGAGGCTACATCTGTGTATATAGGAACATCTCTACTCAAGAGGCTACATCTATATCACAGGCACATCTCATA
>PYAF01002045.1:175065-185098 GCA_007407185.1 Glycine tomentella
CGTTGCAGCCCCCCACTCCCACCGTGGAAATCCGTTTCGCCAAGCACAGAGATCCTCACCGCTACGAATAGAAACCCACCTCCCCACGCCCTGCACCCCCCCCCCCCCGTCGCGGACAACCAAACCACCCACCACTACCACCCCCGGTCAACCAGTCCGTAAGTACAAAGGAAGAACTAGAGAAGACATTTTTTTTTTAAATAGAAACTCGGTCCGGTTCACCGGGTCAGTGGTTGGACCATGGACTCGACCGGGTCGCACCGGGCTAGAAGCATGACCGATCTATTGGTAGACTCGACCCTATCCAGCCATCGGGCGCGGTCTGACAGATCTGATTGGTCGGGTCAATCCGATTTTGAATCACTGGATTGAACATGAGAAGAGAGGAAGGGGCCCAACCTAGCAGGCAGGCGAACACGAGAGAAAAGATGAAGAGGAGAGACCTAGGTATCGAGAGAAAAAGAACGGGCCAGCATGAGTTTAAAATGAAAAAACAGGCCCACGACAACGGTTACATTTTAAAACCTTCTTTGAAATGGTGTTTTAAAAAAGGTTTTAGAAGAACCGTCTTTGAAAAATTACAATTATTTACAAAAATGCCATCGAGTTTTTTAAGAAAACGGTTTTCAGATAACCGACTTTAATGTAGTGTCATTGAATCATTCTTTTGTAGTAGTGTCATCATTGTCTTTCTAATCGAAAGGAGATAATTAACTCTTGAAGCGTGTTAAGAACTTTCGGCAAGCGTACCGTGTTATCGTTGCAAGTTACAAATTTATAAAGTTCGTCTCCACAGGGATTTTAGTTCACTTTAGTTAGTTAAATATTTATCTATCAGTTCAATAGTCTATGTACAAACGATTAAAGCGAAGATTCATTTGTTTGATGTTGTAACGTAAAACAAAGATAAAAATTACGAAAATAAATAAATGAGTTTAAGTCAAGGAAAGCGTAGGATTGGCTTTCGTCTTACTTATCCCTTCAATTAATTTTACCTATGCATTATTTTTCTATTCTTATTGACGCACACGTTTAAGTAACCCTAATTCGATTCCTCACAATTAAGGTCCTAAGGATATTTTACTAAATATCGATTCCTCGCATATTTAATTAAATACCCTAGCATTAAGATTCTATTCACGTGTTTAATACGATCAAAACGTTATGCCCTATTCTTAGCAATGTAACGTGATGAGTGAAATCATTCGGTTCAAACCCTAAATTTACTTTCCAGTCGCCTTTAGAGTTTAAATTCGTGAAACTAGCGATCACTTAGAATCACGCATTAAGCATAGAATGAAGTCACCAATAAGAAATAGAATGATGCATAGAAATTAAAAGAGCATAGGGATAAGAAGAGTACGTCCAATCCTTAGAGAGTTTAGGCGTTCATCGGAAGAACCTCCTCAAGAGAATGACTGACGAAGTAGCTTGTCATCGATCCTTTTTTCGGCAGAGTCTCCACTACAAAAACTCACTTTCTCACTTCCCTAACTCTCTACTATAACCTAAGAAGGATTCCTAAACCTAAAGTATGAATTGAGGAGCTAAATTGGTGCCAAAGAACATGTCATCACTCAAAAATCCGTGGGCTATATATAGTTTTTGCCTCTTGCCTGCTTTGGTCTCCTGGGCGACCAATTCCTTCACATTTTGCTCGCGTGGGCGAGCTTAAGTATATCTCCTTGGAACTTGCATCTCGCCTGGGCGACCAAATTGGCCTTAGGGAGCTCACGTGGGCGAGCTTAAATCTTAGTGCTGAAGATTTCTTTGGGCTTTGATGGTGTTGGGCCTGGATTGCTTGTGGAACTTCCATTTTTTGCTTTGAACACCCTTTTTCTTGGCTTTATATGCTCGAAACTTCTGGAATCTTCAAACCTATCAAAATTCATCATAAATTTGGACTAATCTTCTCAAAACATGAAATCATAACTTAACTACATACAACTACAATTTGACTAGGTTTTTAGGGTTAATTTGTAAATAAATTTAATCAAAACAACGGATAAGTGTCATCCTATAAATCCTATTTTTACTAAAATGTGGCACTTATCAAAGCGTGAATGCAATCTCCTCCTTTTTCTTTGGTGAGTCCTCTTTTGGTCTCCTCAATCGATTACGAATGACAAATCTTCTGTTTTATTCTTGAATAAGGGAGAGGAAAAATGTGTGGACACTTTTCTATTTTAGAGAGATGATGACAACTATTGTATTTGTCTAGAGAAAATAAGATTATTATTTATAGGAGACTAAGAAACCTAAACCTAGTCTCTTGGTTCTTTGCCATATACTTAAGCCCAATAGCGTTTGTATAAAGAGCATTCCCAACAGTAATTACCAAGATTTTCCCCATTGTTTGGCATATGAAACCAATAGGCAGATTATATATGGATTTGGATCCTAAAAGATATGGAGAACAATGGCACTTGAGCATGGCTTTCTCCATCTTCGATATCCCCCAGGATTAACATATGTTTATCAAAACTCCAAGGCCCACCATTTAGCACCCATTGATAGTCTTAAGCAAGATAAAAATGAAATAGAAAGATGGCATGCTATATTTTTAAGATATTGACACTTTGTAATGACCTCTAGACATCAACCATTCTTTCCTTCATTATTGACACGCAAATGCTTCTATCAATTAAGAATATGCCTATAAGACATAATGAGAAGTCTTGTGTAGCATTTGCAATGGGTTCAAGATTTAATTACATCTCGGTTTCATCTTCTTCTATGTTTAGATCTTCAATGTTTGGTTCTTCCATAGTTTCAGAAAAGGTTGGCTTGGGTATGGACTCAATCAAGAAGGGAAAGGTACAAAGCTCATGGGAAATCTAGGGCAAAACTCTCACAGGGAGAACATCTCACAGAAAAAGAACTTCTACCATTCCAATGTTAAAAAATCTTTCATGAATGAATGTTGTTAATACTATTACACTAAGTTCCTAAGTGTTTCGAATAGTTACTTAATCATCTTCCCATTAGATGATTAATTCTCTCTATCGAGCCAATCGTGATTGAGAATAATCTTCTTTCATTCTAGTTTTTTGCATGGTTTACCTATATCTCATGAAGAACAAGAAAAACAATTCTTTATGCTATAAATATCTATTTTATCTCGTTGATTTGGGGCTTATCAAATTTCATAAAAAAATATAAATAATGTAAGTGGAAAATAAAATAGTAAAAACTATTTTGTTTGGATGGATAGAAATTAAAAAAAAAAAAAGGAATTAGAAACCTTATATTTACCTATTTGGAAGAATGAAAGAATAAATATAAATAAATAAACAAATTATAAAGAATATTTTAAAATATTAAATAAAAAAAACACTTTACTGTATAATTTTTTTTCTTAACATAATATTATTTATTATTCATATGTTATAAAATTAATTATTAAAAGTGAAAAAAAATGTTACATGTATTTACTTCCAATACATGAGACTAAAACAAACTTTTTTACTTCTTATTTCTTCTCTTAAATAAATAGTAAAAAAATAGTATTTTTTTATTCTATCCCTCTTTTTGCATTTTCTTCATTATTTAATTTAAAATTTTTAAGAAGTTTAACCTAATTAATTGAGTAAGATGCATGAATTATTTTAAAAATCTGGTATTTATTTTCAATTCTTATGAATGAAAAAAAATTCAAAACAAACATAATGACATAATACTATTATTATTTCACATCTTTTACGAATTCAAAAGTTAATGATTAATTAGGCCATACTATTATACGGTTAAGTTTTTCCCCCTTTACTTTTAAGAGAGAATAGAAAGAGATTGAGTTTGAATTTTTCTCACAAACAAAAACTAACAATTTAATTAATAACTAATATTTATCAATAAATTTTTTTAAAAAAAATATCCTAGAGAAACAATAGTGTATAAAGTGGCATCCCTGATTCATGATTTTGTGTAATTTTTCCCTGGTTCATTGCATTAAATTATAATAGAACAAAATATTTATTAAAACAAAACAAAACTAAAATGCATTAAAAAAAACAAAAAAGGTGTATATTGTCTCGTTGTTAACATGTTGTAAAGTTACACCAAAAAATGAATCAGGGATGCCACTTTATATACACTATTGTTTTTCTAGGATGCTTTTTATCGACAAATCTTAGTTACTAATTAATTTGTTAGTTTTTGTTAGTGAGAGAAATTTGAACTCACAATCTGTCTCTCCCTTCTCTTTTCTCTATGATATTATTTACCCTTAAAAGTATAGGGAAAACAACTTAAATGTATAATAGTTTGGCTCAATTAACCATTAACTTCTTACTTTGTAAAAGATGTGAAATAATAAGACTTAAATATATTTTTAGTTCTAGTAATTTAGTGTTCTTTTCATTTTCGTCCTTGCAATTTTTTTGTTTTAGTCCTTGTAAAATTAGTTTGTTTTATTTTTCGTCCTTAAATTGTTTTAGATAATATATTTTTACTGTTCAAAGCGTTATCTAAAATAATTTAAGGATGAAAAACAAAACAAACATATTGTCAGGACAGTTAAAGGAAGAATGGTGGTAAGGGGCATGGGGTCCCCAGCCCGAGGGGCAGCAAGAGGCCTCACCCTCTGACGGAGGCCAGAAGAACCCTCTCCAACACGATGAGAGTCTGCGTTCCTTCCTGAGGAAAAGGACTCGTCGTCAGGAGTTTCCCATTGACTCTCCTCCTCTGAGGAGTCACTCATAGAGATAACCTCGCACATAAAGGGTTGCTCAATCAAACCCTCAGAGTCGCTACCTCCCAAACCCAGAGCGGAATCGGAAATGGGGGACATGGACATGGCTGAAACAAGAAGAGTACCTTGAATAGGGAAAGAGAAAGCAAAGAAGTTTTTGGAAGGAAGAAGAACTTGGAATGCAAGAAAGCAATAATGGCGGTGACAGGAAATGTCAAACATCCATTAAATTTAAATGGAGGCGTAACTTTGTTACTGTCGGGATTGGAAATGAACCCCTTGAAATTTGTGCCACGATCAGACTCCACTCACCCACTACCGCACGTCTCTAGTACGTTTCCACTCCCTGAGTGACACGTATGCACAAGTATGGCATGTGTGCTGCACACACCTGGGGAAAACACAAGCATAATGCATTTTTTCAATGTACACCTCAACGGTCAAATATTGGCAAAAAGGTCCAACCCAGACACATCATGAGCGTAGCATGTTCGACCTCGTCTATAAATAAAGCATGTCCTCCCTGGACAATTCAATAGTAACAGCTCGAACAATACATGTTCAGGCTAAGGGGGCTTGACAAGATCCACACTTACATTTCTTTCATTCGTGATGGTTATCACCATCGACATCGGACAACACTTGTCCACATTTAGGGGCTTCATGAGTCTGTCACTCTCTTATTTGTCAAGGTTATCACACCAAACACACTTGTCCACACTCGGGGGCTTCACGAGCACGCCATTCTTTTATTTATTTCAGGTTACTAGTCTTGACACTAGACAATCCTCGTCAACCCATAACGCTTTTACAACCTCTTTCGCCTGCAAGCTGGCTCAAAGGCTAGGGGGCTTATGTACTATACAAAATGTGAAAAATACATGTGGCCACTTATGGAACCTTCTATATACGTGTCCACCCTCCACGTTAACCATGCTACAAGAGCATGGACGTCAATCCTCAACAGCCGGGTCATCCTGACCAACAGATTATCTGGTATACTTATTTATTCAAATAAGTGTAACCACTTTATCTTCAAATTATCTACGAGCTGTGACTTATCTACAAGTAACAGACTATCAATAAGGTACACATTATCTTTAATTCGAATTATAACAACCTGCAGTTATCTATTTATCTTATCAACATATTAATTGTCAACAAAGGCCTAAGGCCCACACTCATCTTATAAATACAGGTTCCATCTAACCTCTCTACACATTTATTCACGATGAATACAATACATTCAATCATATTCCGAGACTCCTCACACTTGGATGTCTACCCTCACATTCTCTTTATATGCTTCATTGTCATATAATTGATGTACTTACTTGAGCGTTTGAGTCCTCTCCTTTGTTTTGCATATCCATCTTCATAACAAGGTCGACTCATTGTCCGACGTGCAAAGTCTGGAACCCGCCTGGACCACATCCACCCTTATACATGACAATTCCATATTTTGGTAAGAACAAAAATCATTATATAATGAACTCAATGAAATCATAACTTTAAGATTTTTTTTTACTCTTAATTTAAGGACAATCTTTTCAACATGATAGAGTTAGGAGTTTTGTCAATTTTCTCAATAAAATCCCAATTTGAGATTTTTTTTAATGACAATTTAAAATATATTTATGTTGCCATGTTAAAATTTGTAAAATATATTTTTAAATTTTTAATTTATTTTAAATTATAAAAAGTATTGCTCTCTATCGAATAATTTGCCTGTGTGATTCGCACGGAATCACGCACTAGTTAATTGTATTAGTATTAGGCTACTAGCTTTGAAAGACATTATTGTGCTTCTTACGGACAAAAACAGCCCAAATTCTCTTATATGGGCCAAGTTTGCCCACGTAGTCCCAAGTAAAGGATCCTCTTTTTCTTCTTTCCCACTTTTACAATACTTTTACTTAATAAGTTTCTTAATGTTTAACGCGTTGCTTTCTCCATCAAAAGCTTCTATATGGAACAGTACCCACTTTTTCTGCAACTCCATACCCTTTTGACCTGAGGCATTTCCATCACTAAATAATAAACGAGTTTAACAAAAAGAAGCAAAGAAAAGAAAGAAAAAATAAAT
This sequence comes from Glycine tomentella, assembly GCA_007407185.1. Lineage (NCBI taxonomy): Eukaryota > Viridiplantae > Streptophyta > Magnoliopsida > Fabales > Fabaceae > Glycine > Glycine tomentella. The sequence goes on from PYAF01002045.1 coordinate 181,842, forward strand.
CAAAACTTGTTGACGAAGTTCACATGTCAGAAAATTCCCCGAGGATTAATTAATTAACAACCCTACAAATATTACGTGGCCTTTAAACTTTTTTCACAAGCATTCCACGTAGTTCCACCTAAAATTCTAGTCCAACAAGCTTGCAAGAATTTTAAAATGAAGTTTGGTCAATCTATGCTATTTGCATGTGCGCAATGCATCAAAAACAACCATACAGCTGGATTAATTGGCTCAAGAAACCCACTCATTGTTAACATTTGTCAAAGATTGTGAGTGCATACAAAATTGATATGTTTTTTAATACGATTTATTTTATATCTAAGATTGATCAAGAATTAAATTTTAGATCACTTAGTTAAAAAATATAAACTATTATTATTTATGTCAAAGTTATTATCATTATTGTTATTAATTCATGGATTGGACGAATTCAAAAGTGGATGGTTAATTAGATCATGCCACCATACACTATTTTTTTTATAAAAAAAGTTATTTTATAATTTTTATGAAATTATTAGCGCATATAGTGGCATCTCTGATTTATACTTCACTTTATGGTTTTCACTGTAATTTTTATTAAATATTTTTAAAATTGGATTGAAATAAACAAACCGGTATTTTTTCTTAGTCACTCAAGTTATCTGCTAATTAAAAGCACAAAAAAGTGACATTTTGTATCATAAATTAAACCTCTACTTAGTTGGCTCTTTAATTAATTAATTATAATATAAGCAATATACACGCAAATACAATTACTGTACAATGTATTGACGTGTAAAGAAATGGTCAGTTTTCTTACGTGGATTCCAAAGCTTATAACACTATTTTGAATGAAAGATGTTTGATGAGTTTATTAAGATAAAAAAAAATATTTATTTTTATTATTGAAGTAAGTTTAGTTGACATTATAGGTTTCTTAATCCATCTCTAAAGTTTCTTAATAATAAAAAATAATTTAATATGCTTTGAGATACTCACTTAAAGTCACTTCAATATTTTAAAACATTAAATTATTTTTTATTTTAATAAATTTTGGAGATGAATTACTTATATAAAATATTTTTCAAAACTTAAAAAGCTCATAATATTAACTAGACTTTTCCAAAATAAAAGATATTTTTTATCCTAAAAAACTTATCAACTATCTTTCATTGGAAATGTCCTAATAAATCTTAGTTTAAATATCTGAATCTTTTCAGTTTTTCAGGTCTACTATAGTGAATCAACTTTGTTTTCCTTTTTTATCTTTTTTACATTGGAATAAAAAAGTACAAGCATGATATATTTAGTTTAGATTTTAAATTTCAATCTAATCGTATATTCTTGAATCATAAAAATCTTTATAATGGTTGAGTATATGGCAGTCAAGTTTAATTATCTATTAGTTTAATACTATTTAATTAAATAATAATAATTTCAATTTTAATGCTTCCACGTCACCGTTATAAAAAATTATATTACCATTTTTTATTTATCTAATCAAATCACGAAAAGGTATGGCTGTCACAATCACAACATTTAAAGTTTAACTTTTATAATGATTCATGTATTGACTATTTTGTAAAAATATTTATACTACTGGGTCTCAAATTTTTTTAAAAAAAGTTTCTTGATTTTAAATATGAAAAATTCAATTAACTTTATCTTATATAATTATATTATTTTTAAAATATTATTCATTTAAATGAAGTATTAATTTTAATAATTTTTTAATATCATGTTTTAATTAAGAAAAAATTAAAAAATAATTTATTTTTAATTAAAAAATTAATACAAATGTGGTTAAATAAATATTTTAGTAAATGTTAATAATTTTTTTTATATTTAGATGAGAAGAAATAATTTTTTAACGCACTTTTTTAACCCATATCTTATTTTATTGGAAATACTAAAATTAGTACCCATAATTTGACTCTTAACCAACATTAAGATACTCACTGGTTCTTGATAAACATTAATAATTATAAATTTAATTAATAAATACTTTACATTCATATTATGATAAAAAAAATTAAAATCAAGAATAAATTATATATATGTTGATAACTTAATAGAATTTTTATACTATCATTTAATTAGAAATGTTCACGGGTCGGTTCGGATTAATTTTGGTAAAATTTAGGACATAATCCAATCAAATTTGATCGATTCGATTTTTTGATTTTATTTTATTTTTAAACTAACCCAACCCAATCTATTCATGAGCCGTTTGGTTCGGTTCGAGCAACCAGGTTACCCATTTAAATATTATTATTTTCTTTTTAGAATTACTATTTTATATCATGATTCATCAAAATATCCAATACAATTAACATAATAAAGTAAATGATCATTTTCGTCCCTAAATGTATAGAAACCTAACAAATTCATCCCTGAAAGATAAAAATTCAAATTTTAGTGTCCCTTTTGTTTAGTGGGTTTTGAAAATCCTTATGTGTTAGAATAAGTCATGTTTGAAAAAGAAGTTGACACTTAACAATGTCAGATATACACTTAATTAGTTGTTGTCCTTTAAGCTGGTAAGACCATTTTTTAAAAGAAACTTTTTTAATTACATGTTAGAACAAAATCAAGTGTGTTGGTCCAATGGAAGAGTTAAGTTATATTTTACATGTTAGAACATAAAAAAAGAAAAGATGAAAATTAAATTATATTTTATCTTTAAACGAAATGAAATTTGGGGTCTGACAAATCAGTCCAATGGAAAATTACTAACATTTTGGTCCAATCTATTCAGCATCATGTTAGCAACCATTTTTGTGACATTTTCGTCCATCTATGCCATATAAGTTCTTTCATTAACGGTAACGCATGAATGAATTTTTTTTCACTTTTTTCATTTTTGGGGACTAAAATTTGAAATCTCATCTTTCAATTTGTGAATGTTTTACCATTCAGGGATGAAAATGATTATTTATCCTAACACAATATTATCAAATGTCTGAAAGTAGTAAAATTGATTCATTTAATACAATCAATATGATATTCTAAAGTAGACTAATATAAATTAAAACAAAATAATTTTCAACGATATTTACTATAATAGTCTGAATCACAACTGAAACAACCCCTTCTCTTACGTAATTATTTCCAAAACGTTATTTATATTTGTTAATTTGTTAAAAAATTTCGTGCTAGTATTTCATATTTGTTTTTCGGAAAAACAGTAATAACATAAATCAAAATTCAAGTTAAAATGGTTAAAGTTTTTTTTTTTCAAAAATAACGGTTGACGCGTAAAGAAATTTATGCATATT
>PYAF01002045.1:210840-231123 GCA_007407185.1 Glycine tomentella
AAGCAAAGACTTGGCTTCAATCACAACCCAACAAGAGTCTAAGCACGTGGGAAGACTTGGAGGAGAAATTCATCGTTAGATTCTTTCCGCCTTCAAGATTCATCAGTGCAAAGTCTGCCATTGCCACTTTCGCTCAAGGAGTAGATGAACCTCTCTGTGAGACTTGGGAAAGATTTAAATCACTATTGAGGAGATGCCCAAACCACAATTTTGATGACGCCGCTCAGTTGCATATCTTCTACAGTGGTTTGAGGCCTCAAACCAAGATGATTCTAGATGCTTCAGCTGGAGAAACCATGATGTCTAAGAGTCCCGAGGAAGCAATAGTGATCATCGACTCAATAGCTGCAAGTGACTATCAGTCTCACCATGATAGGTCACCCATTCAGAGGAAAGGAGTACTAGAGCTTGACACTCAAAGTGCTATCTTGGTTCAAAACAAGCTCTTAACCCAGCAATTAGAGGCCTTAACAAAGCAAATAGGCCAACTTCCTCAACTTCAGCAAGGAGGAGCACAAAAAGCACATCAAAAATTGAGTTGTGACTTTTGTGGAGGCAACCATCAGAATGGCCATTGTTCAATACCTAGTGATTTTCCACAAGAAGAGAAAGTTCACTACATGCAAAATCAATCAAGACCTCAACAAAGCTATCAAGGGAATTATCAAGGTTATCGCAATGGTCCAGGTTCTAATCAACCTTTTAATGCTTATAATGCTTATAATGTCCCCACTAACCCTCCTTTTGCAAGTTCTTCTAATGATTTTCCAAATAGAAATATGCCACAGCAAGATCAGTCTGACAGACTGACGAAACTGGAAGATACTCTTACTCAGTTCATGCAAGTGTCCATCAGCAATCAAAAGAATAATGAAGCTTCTATCAAGAACTTAGAAGTGCAAATAGGACAACTTGCAAAAGTAGTAGCTGAGCATGGAGGAGGATCTTTCTCAGCAAATACTCAAGTCAACCCCAAGGAGCAATGTAACGCCATTATCACAAGAAGGGGAACTGTGGTTGGTAAGAAAGAAGAAGAAGAAAAAGAAAAGGATGAGGATGAACCTAATGAAAGAATTGAGAAAAAAGTGGTAAATGAGGAGAAAAAGAAAAAGAGTGACAAAGGCAAGGCAGCCTTAACCCCATCACCAATCCAAAGAATGCCATATCCACACGCTCCATCCAAGAATTCAAAGGAAAGGGAGTACAAGCGTTTTCTTGACATCTTTAAACAGTTACAAATAAACATTCCTTTTTCTGAGGCGTTGGAGCAGATGCCAAAATACCCCAAGTTCATGAAGGATCTCCTTACTAAAAAGAGAAGATACACCGATGAGGAGACCATAGAGTTGGATGCAGGATGCAGTGCTATCATCCAAAAGACTCTCCCAGAAAAGTTGAGAGATCCAGGTAGCTTTACAATCCCTGTTACTATTGGTAATTTATCTGTGGGAAAATTTCTTCTTGATTTAGGTGCAAGCATCAATCTCATACCATTATCAATGGTTAAGAGGATAGAAGGGGTTACAATTAAGCCTACCAGGATGACGCTGCAGTTAGCTGATAGATCCATTAAGCATCCATATGGCATCATTGAAAATGTGTTGGTGGAAGTCGACAAATTCTTCTTCCCAGTCGACTTTGTAGTAATGGACATGAATGAAGACAGTGAAGTTCCACTGATTCTTGGCAGACCCTTTATGAAGACTGCCAAGGTGCTGATTGATGTTGATGAAGGAAAGCTCACTGTCAGAGTACAAAATGATGAACTTCAGTTCAATGTTTTTGAAGACATCCAACACCCTAAAGATGAAAAAGAATGTTTTAAGATGAATGTCTTTAATAAAGAAGACATAGCAGTTAATGGCCTGACCACATTTTCCAATTATTTGGAGCCAAAGCCATAGCTAAGTCGTCCAACTAAAATGACGTAAAAGAAGGGCTCCTGGGAGGCAACCCAATGTTTTTAAAATTCTGCCTTTATTTAGTCTTTATATCTTATCTTTTTGAAAATATCATCTGTTTTGTTAGAACTTGGTTATAGGTCCATTTTGTTAAGAAGAAGGCGAAAGCAAGGAAAAGAATGTGGCAGATTTTGTTGATTAGCTGAAGGGAGGACATCAAGCTTCTCAGCCACGATCTTCAAAAACAGTGATATCGTTTTAAATTTCTTTACTGCTTTGTAGTTTTAAAATCCAGTACTCTGTCTGTTAATTACTATGTTTGCTTCTTTTTGCTTGCACATAGAAGTTTCTCTTTTCTAAAAATTACACATGTTAAAATACTTTTTGTTTTATGCTTGTAAAAATCTTTTTGGCACTTAACTGATATATGATGTTTTGAAAAGAATCAACAGAAAATTGTTTTGAAACGTCTTTTAAGAATCAGACAAAAATAAAGGTTTTTGTAGAAAACCTTGAGAAATGGAAACAGAAATAAATGGTTTTTTCAGAAAAATCAAAATAAAGGTAAAAAGTCTTTTTGCATGGAAATTGAGAAAAAACTTCAGAGGGAAACAAATGATTTGATTGAAAACATGAAAATAGACCTATAGCCCAAGTGAGTATGTGCATCTAAACAGACATTTTACACAAAGAGATCTCATTGATATAATCTATAGTAATTTTTGCATGAATTTCTAATTGTCATAAGCATATGATCCATGGATAGGATTTAGGCCATCTTTCTTTTTGCACACATTATAAGCCACTAGCCAAAAAGCTATCCCAATATATCAAATGATTTTGTCCTTTGCAAACCCCTTTGAGCCTAAACAGTAATATTTTCTTAAAACCCTAACCTAGGATAGGAATTCCACACCCTACCTAAGGTTAGGAGAGCAAAAAGGGAATGAGTTACTATGGAAGAATGTTTGTGGATAGTTATGTTATGAAAAGAATTTTAGTAGTGGTCATATGCTGTTCATGGGAAAAAGAAAAAAGAAAAAGAAAAAGAAAAGAAAAAGAGAAAAATGAAAAAAGAAATAAAAGAAAGAAAAAGAAAAAGAAAATAGAATTCCTTGAAAAAGAAAAGTTGGGTGTAAATGATAAAAAGATATCTTGGAAAAAAAGAGACAAGGAATAAGAAGCAAAAAGTCTAAAAGTTGTCTATATTTCTAGTTTGCTCTCCTAGTCCTAAGGTCTTTTGAATATCCAGAAAAACCAAGATTTCTTTCTAGCCAAGCCCAGCCATAAAAGACCTAAAGATCCATGATAAGTATGTATTATGATTTGATGGGAAATGAACTGCAAATTTTATCTAAGATATATCAGTGATGGATGTGAGATGTGAGATGTGAGAGTAAACACTTACCTTTGGGAGAATTAAACACTTTTTGAGAGGTTTTTCTCTGTTTGATATCAGTCAAATGTTTCCTCTGAGGTCTTTTTGAAATTAAGTGTAAATTTGACTTTAAACCTCATTTTGATTTCATGAAAAATCCATTAAATTGTTTTCTCAAAGTATCAAGGTTAACTACTTTTTGAAAAATTTGTTCTGATCAAAACTAAAGTTGATTCTTGTCAAAGCATGATATTTTTACCTTTGCTTGAGGACAAGCAAGATTCTAGGTTGGGGGGAGTTGATAAGTGCCTCAATTTAGTAAACATAGGATTCAAACATAGCACTTATCCGTCATTTTTATAGATTTAATCACAAGATAACCCTAGAAACCTAGTTAAATGCTGATGATATTAAGGTAAGCTATGCTTTTGTGTTTTGAGAAGCTCTCGTCCAATTAATTGATTCAATTTTGCTAGGTTTTGAAGTTACGGAAGAAGCGAGATTGCGAAAGAAGAAGCATGGAGTGAATCAAGTAAAAGAAGAAGCATCAAACAACAAATCAGGCCCATCAGACACCAAAGGCCCATGGATTCCTTCAAGGCTAAGTTTTAACTCGCCCAGGCCACCATTTCATGTGTATTTTGGTCGTCTGGGCTAGCACAAGTTCCCAGAAGACCGCCCTAGCTCGCCCAGGCGCCTGTTTTATGAGTAAATTGGTCGCCTGGGCTCCCCAAGTAGGTATGAGGCCATTTCCTATATATAGGGGACGAATTTTGGGAGCAAATCATCATTCTTCACTTCATTTTCTCTCCCAAGCACTTGCTTGTTCTTGTTTCTTTGTTTTTAGCTTTCTAAGTGAGTGTAGAACTTAGGGAAGTGAGGTTGAGTGACTTGTGTAAGGAGATTCTGCCAAAGAGAGGATCGATGACGAGCTTAGTCAGTGATTCTCTCGAGGAGGTTCTGCCCATGTTCGCTTAAGCTTCTCTAAGGATTGGACGTACTCTTCTTATCCCTATGCTCTTTTAATTATTTATGCATCGTTCTACTTCTTGTTGGTAATTTCATTCTACACTTAATGCTTGATTCTACTTGATCACTAAGGTCACAAACTTAAATTCCTAAGTGAGACTGGAAAGTAATCTTAGGGTTTGAACTGAATGAAATTACTCGTTACATTACGTTGCTAGGAATAGGGCATAATGTTTCGATCGCATTAAACACGTGAATATGATCTTAATGCTTGGATATTTAATTAAGTATGCGAGGAATCAATATTTAGTAAAATATCCATAGGGCTTAATTGCGAGGAATCGAGTTAAGTTTACCTAAACGTGTGTGTCAACAAGAATAGAAAATGCATAGATAAAATCAATTAAAGGGATAAGCAAGACGAAACCCAATCCTATACTTACTTGACTTGTATCCGTTTATTTATTTCATTTCCCGTCATCGTTTATTTGTTTTCCGTTATCTTATTTTACATTTTCCGCAACAACAATAACAAATGAATCTTCGCTTTCTATCTGTATATAACTACTAAACTGTAAATTTTAAATCAACCGACGTAAACCCAAATCCCTGTGGAGACGAACTTTTATAAATTCGAAACTTACAGCGATAACAACGGTACGCTTGCCGTGGTATAAAATTCCTAACAGATAACTCAGTGGCCGCATCAGGCCCGTTACCAAAAACCTTATTCACACTTCTGCCCAATCCATGTAAGTCTGCCCGGTAACGACTTGCCCATCAGTAGGAAATCCTAATATACCTGTGACATCTTGCAAGGTAACTGTCATCTCACCCTGTAGCATATGGAAAGTATGTGTCTCTGGCAGCATCAATCTGAAAAATGTAGGTCACTTATAAATTTATAAGTTCAAAATACACTAATTTCAACACATTACACATAACAATATTGTAAGTGCTTACATGCATATATCGCTAAAATTTAATAATCATATTATCATATTTAATTTAATTTGATCATGGAAATAATTTTCATCATTTGATTAGGTATATTTTAGGTAGGTATGTCCTTAATCATAACCTAGGTCACTAACTAATAATATTCTAAGCCAACAAACATGTTACAACTAACTAACTTAGGTAGGTATGTCCTTAATCATAACCTAGGTCACTAACTAATAATATTCTAAGCCAATAAATATGTTACAACTAACTAACTTAGGTAGGTATGTCCTTAATCATAACCCAGGTCACTAACTAATAATATTCTAAGCCAACAAACATGTTGCAAATAACTAACTTAGGTAGGTATGTCCTTAATCATAACCTAGGTCACTAACAATTTCATATATCAATAACAATTTTCAAAGACAATAATATAATATATTTCATGTAATATAAAAAACAGATATTCGAGCACTTAATTGACTGACAGAGTTTCACTACGCAAAGCCTCGAATTCAAACAGAAAACTAGAGAGAAGTTAGAGCAAATGCTAGAGAGAGGGTAAAAGTAAAAAAGTGAAAGGAAATAGTGAATTTGGGGTATTTATAGGCCTGCAGAGTCGCCCCTGGTGGAGGCGCGCAACTGGTGCTGAGTCGCGCTTGGGTGGGGCGCGACTGGTCACGCTTGGGTGGGGCGCGACTGGTCACGCTTGGTGGGGGTGCAAGTCAGCCCCGGTCGCGCCTGGAGGGGCGTGTTCGGTTGCGTTTTCGTGGGGCGCGATTGGTTGCTATACTTGCATAAATAAGTTTCAAACAACAATAAATCTGTATTTTTGTTTTTTAAAAAGCTATATTTTAAGTTTTTTGCCTCCCTTCACATGTACGAATATATAAGATGAATTAAGTTTTCGGGCACATTGGATCATCTAGTCATCTATACACTTTACAAATATCTTCCTTCTTAATTAGTTCTTTTAGTGTGATGCAGTGCACTACTTCTCACGCAATCTTCTTTAATTTTTTTTTTTAACTATTTGGTGCCACAATAATTAGGATTTTAGATTTCTCAATGGTATATTAATATATTTTCATAAGTTTTGATCTTTTAGACTGGTTATGAGATTGATTTTCGATCAAGACTTAGTCACACTTAAAGGTTTTCATCCCTTTCTATTGTACAAGAATCGAACTCCCCTTTCCAAAAATATATTATACAAGAATCGAACTTAGATCTTCTCCGTCAAATTCAACATGCATGTGTCACTTTTCTTTTTTATTTTAGTTGTTCAAATACGATAAAAAAAATCAATATTAATAGTTTGTGTTCAAAGACAATAAGAAAAAAAAATGGAGAAAAAGTGAGTTTTTCTTTAGACTATAGATGAAAAAATTGAAACGAATACTTCCGTTTTAGATTAGGTGATAAAAATAAAAATACAAAAGTTTGTACCTAAAAATTGGCATAAATATAAAAAGTTTCTCCAATTCGACTTATTTTGAATTTATCCATTTTTGCTTTTCAAAATTTATTTCTGAAAAATATAAAAATCTTTTACTTTTAGTCGTCCTTTTATCTTGGTGAGGGACTAAAAATTATTGTTTTTATTATAAATATAAATATTAAAAATGAAAAAGATAGAAATTACTAATTCCATAAAATATCATATTCTATAAACTAAAAATGTGTTTACATTTTACATAATTTTAAATAATATAATGTTAATATTCTATATTCAATAACACACATACATATATAATAAATTATATTAAAATTATGAAAAAAAATGCTTAACATTTTGAGACAGTATCTGCATATAACAAAGAGAATAGACGATCCTTTTCTTTTTCTATCTTATTATTATTATTACATGGTAGTGATATACAAAATATAGAACATTGTTGGAGTTGCAATCATGCATGACTAGAAGAAGTTCTTTTTTTATGGGGTTTGTTACTTTATTGATTGCATGCTGATGCATATATAGTAAGAGATTCGTTGACTGAAAAAGTGAAATTAATTGCAATTGAGCCTTATATTCAGTACAGTTATGTTTATGTGCAGGTTGTGGACAACACGTGTCATGAAATCAAAGTGGTGGCATGATGGCATCTTATTTACTTGTTGCACATAAAAACAAATTCCTCATCATGTTACCATGTGTTTGGCCAAACGTATAAAACCCACTTTTCACAAATTTATTTCCTATTTACACACACGTTATATACTACTTAGTGTATCTATCCATTCAAGTAATCATTTTATATATGGACAAATTGGATTTCCCCATTCATTTTCCCTTTCATTGGTATTAGAATGTGGAATTTTGGTCTAATTTAACCCCAAAATTCATAAGGTGAAAGTTGTCTCTCACTTATATATTCTATATTAACCTTATCAATCTTTAAGTGTTTTTATACTTGGTATGTAGATGACATGGTGGGTAACTCATTTAATGGATCTATGATAGATTCTGATACTATCTTAAAAAGTGGGTTTGAACTTAACTCAACTCCAAAAACTAGCTTATATAGTGAGAGTTTTCTCCCAGTTATATATTCTATTGTGACATTATCTCTAGCTAACGTGAAACTTGGAGTTTTTCCTAATAACTATCTCCATCTCCTAATCGAGTAAAATTATCTCCAATTTCTTTTTTTTCCATTTCTTTTATTATTAAGCTTTTGAACAAATAAACACCACTTAAAATGTGTATTATCTCCATTTCATTTATTTTTCAAAAGCTTATTAAAAGAAGAGTATGGATAAAAAAAAATAAATGGAAAAGATCCATTCCCATTATGCATATGAGTCCCACGGAGAAAACTCTAATCTAGGATTGTCAGATTCAAGTTTGCACGAGACAAAATCCAAGAAACTCAAGTCTCCACTTTTTAGACTCGAGTTTCTCATTCAAAATGGTTTTTTGTAATTAATTTTTCTTGATCAAATTGATAAGTGCCATATTTAAGTTAAAATCATGTTTTAAATGCTGGCACTTATCTTTTGATTCCATTTAACTTTGCTTATAAACTTGCCTAAACCTAGTTAAAATATGCTTAGTACAAATATAAAAGTTGTTTTGGAAGATTAATCCAATCATGTCTTGTATTTTGATAGATTATGTGGATTTCCGAAGCTTCCGAATAAGCAAAGCAAGCAAAAAAGGCTTATATAGCAAGTATGGGAGGTGTAACAAGCAAACCAGGCCCAGAATCCATCAAGGCCCAAAGCTTTCTTCAGAATTAAGACTTTAACTCGCCCAGGCGACCAACCATAGTGTATTTTGCTCGCCCAGGCGAGCTACAAGTACCAAGAAGATATGTTAAGCTCGCCCAGACGACCAATACATGAAGAAAATGGTGGCTTGGGTGAGTGAAGCTGGCAGGTGATGGATACCTATAAATAGCCCACGAATTTGAAGAGGAATTTCATGCCTTTTGAGCCAATTTTCATTCCTTTCTTGCTTAGTCTTGTTCCTTAGGCTTAGAAGGTTAAATAATAGTATTGGTAGATTAGGAAAGTGAGAGAAGTGAGGATTAATGTGGAGACTCTGCCGGAAAGAGGCGATGACGAATTTCTTCATCAATTCTTCTCTTGAGGAGGTTCTCTCCACTATGAGAAGCTAGCTTCTCTAAGGTTGGATGTAATCTTCTTATCCCTATGTCTTTCTTTTAATATTTATTTATGCATCAATCGTTCTATTCCTTGTTGGTAATTTCAATCTATACTTAATGCTTGATTCTACTTGATCACTAGTTTCATGAACTTAAATCCTAAGTGAGACTGAAAAGTAATCTTAGGGTTTGAACTGAATGAATTTACTCATTACGTTACGTTGCTAGAATAGGGCATACCGTTTTGATTGCATAAAACACGCGATTGTAGTTCTTAATGCTGGGGTATTTACTTCATATGCGAGGGATCGATATTTGGTATATATCCTTAGAACTTGAATGCGAGGGATCGATTCAAGGTAAAATAGTGTGCATCAATAAGGATAGACGATGATTTATGCATGGTAATATTAATTGGATAAGGATAAGAATGATAAAATCCAATCTCACTTTCTCATAAGTATATTTCATTTTACTAAGTTAGTAAGTTTATGTTACTTTCTCAAACAAATGAAATTTCATTTAACCTACTTGTACATAACTATTGAACTGTTTAATTCTATTTGGATTAACTGAGTAAGCTCAAGTCCCTGTGGAGACGAACTTTATAAATTTTGTAACTTGCAACGATAAAATGGTACGCTTGCCGAAAAATACGTAACACAAATATATCTTTTGGATTCCAAAATTAAAAGTTTCTTTTTTTTATCATGTTTTAACTCTGATTCTGTAAAAGCTCTTAATGATAAGAATTACATAATTTTCTAATGAAATTAATGTTAATATATTTAACAATATATATTAAATATTAATATGTTCCCATATAAGCTCAATAAATTATTGAATGGTTATATGGGTCCATATAGGTTGGAGTCCGATTTCACGAGTTGAAACCTTGTGGGTTTTGTTCTACTCGTCGAGACGGTCATTTACTTAAAACAGGTCAGACAAAGGAGATATAGCTGTTGGAAGTTTCTGCAGTTTTTCGGTGACTTTTCCGACAATTGGTTCGTTTTCTGGTGAACTTTTCCAATGATCGGTTCATTTTCCGGTGAACTTTTCCGATGGCCGACAACTTTCCAGTGAGTTTTCAGCAAGTCTCCAACCACCAAAAATAGTCGTTCTAAGGTTTTTGGAAGTTCCAGATTCATTTTTGGTGTTAGATTTGACAAATTTCACCTCTACAGCGTTGTTTTCAAAAAGTTAGAAGATTTGGTATACTTTGGAGGATTTTAAGGTGCAGTCTTTCTAACTATTTTATTTTGATTAAAATGACAAAACATAACTCATATGATATCGTAAAGCTGAAATCTTTTGATGTCATTGAATTTCATGGTTGAAAATTTCATGTTCAATTTGGCATGAAGGAACGTGACGTATTCTACATTGTATTAAGTGATTTTGCATCTATTGTTGAAAATGTGGATGAATATCAATGGATTAAAGACGAATATTTTTGTAGAGATTACTTGTTAAACTCTTTAAATCCTCGTCTAGCTATGACTTATAGTGAGTGTAAGACTGCAAAGGAGATATGAGATCACTTGAACACTCAATTTCCAAAACAAGAGAGGCTTTCTAAGACTCTTTTAGCGGAGAAGTTCTTTGACTTTAAGTTTAATATGAACTCAAGTATCACCTCTCAATTAATTGAACTTGAGAATATGAGGAACAAGCTAAAAGAGGATAATTCTGATTTGTCTGATAATCTCTTTATTTGTCTTGTGTTGAGTAAGCTACCTGTTGAATGAAATTCTTTTAAGATTGACATGCACAGATTAAAAGAACAGATGAGGCTGGATGAATTAAAAATGTATATTCATATTGAAGATCAAAACATTTGTAGGAAGAGTTTGGAACAAGTAGCACAACAAAAGTCAGTTGTCAACTTAGTTTCACATTCCTATAAATCTCAGAAAAAGTCCAAGTCATGAAAAGGTGAATCCTCTTCACAGTTAGAGGCCAAAAATACTGTCTTCAAGAAGAAGAAGAAGGGCAAGTGCCATAACTATGGAAAGTGGGGTCACTAGGCAGCAGAGTGTAAGCTACCAAAGATGTCAAAGAACAATGAGGTTAATATGCTAATTAGTGAATCTGAGCCTCAAGCCTTCATTGGAATGATGAATAATGGAAAGGCCAGTGTGTCTTATGAGTGGTGGTTGGATAGTGATGCTACTTGTCATGCGACCAATGATGAGAATTTACTCACTAAGGTCATAAAAGTGAAAGACACCGTGGAAAATTGTAATGGTGGTGAGACAGAGGTGACTTATGCTGGAACTGCTAATTTGGTGCTTTCTTGAGGTAAGTTACTAACTTTGAAACATGTTAAAGTAGTACCTTTACTTAAAAAGAATTTAATATCTATGAGTTTACTTGATAAAGCTGGTATGTCTTTTTCAACTATGAATGGTAGAGTAACTTTATCCGTTAACTCATGTTACTTCGGTTGTGCATTTATGATTAATGGCATGTATAGATTGAGTTTAGATACTGATAGCATAAACCATGTTAGTTCTACTTTGATTGATCCAAAATTATTACATAATAAACTTGGACATGTGAACTATAGAAAAATGCAACATTTATCTAAAACTCACAATCACAACATTCAATTAGATACTTCTATTTGATTTGACAAATGTGAAGTGTTTGCACAAACTAAGATCACTAGAAAACCTTTTAAGTCAGTTTCTAAAAGCACAACACTTCTTGAGCTTATACATTATGATCTTTGTGACTTTAAAAACTATGTTACTAGAGGGGGTCGGAAGTACCTAATCACTTTCATAGATGATTTTTCTACATATTGTCATGTTTATTTGTTGAAATTGAAAAATGAGGCTTTTGAAAAGTTTTAGATTTTAAATCTAGAGTTGAAAATCAACTTAATTTGAAAATTAAGAGGTTTAGGAGTGATAGAGGAGGAGAATATACAATGACTAGGTTCAAGGAATTTTTTGCTTTGGAGGACATAATACTTGAAACTACTGCTTCTTAATATCCCCAATCAAATGGTTTGTCGAGCTTAAGAATAAAACTTTGATTGAAATGCTAAATTCTATGTTACTTACAGCTGGCATGCCTTCTTCCTATTAGGGAGAAGCTGTTTTAACTGCTAATCACATCTTAAATAGGTTGTCACACTCTAAATTGTCTAAGATACCTTATGAGATATGGCACAAACGTCCTTGCAGATATGATACCCTTAAAACTTGGGATTGTGTTGCCTATGTAAGGATACAAGATCCTAAAAGGCCTAAGGTAGGACCTAGAACAACTACTTGTGTATATCTAGGTAGTGCAGAATAGGGATGGCAAAGTAGGCCAGCCCACCCAAAATGGGCCGAGCTGGCCCAACCCACCAAAAAAATGGGGTGGACCGGGCTGGCCCACTTTTGGAAAGTGGGCGAAATGCTAGCCCGCTCCACTTTAAGGTGGGCCAGTGGGCCAATGGGCCAGCTTGCCTAAAACAAATAATTTTTTTTAAAAAACCAAAAAAATTATAAAAAATACAAAAATTAATTTATGCTAGATTAATGCATTAAATTAAAGTTAGTAAAGCAAGTAGCAAGTAGCAACATCCATACATTAAATTTAAATAGGCACTTCAAAATTTTCAACATCTTGCTCATTCACAGTCTTAGAATCCATATTAAAATTTGGGATAGTTATTTAAAAGCACTGCAGAAAATCAATTTACATACAGTAAATGTTACAATTCTAATTCAACATCACAAATAAATCAGGCATTAATGACAGTTGACTAGACCATCAAACTTTTATATCCAATTTTACCATCCAAAATTAATCCATATCCAGTTTTACCATATTTAATTTTTGCTGAAGCATCAAGAAACTTGAATTAAGAAAGATATCATTATCAGACAATCAACTGGAAGCATTTTTATTAAAATTCAATATTCAAGATCATATAGGGGGCTAAGGGGGGGAAACATAAATGAAGACCTACTACTTTGAAATAAGCACTGAGTACTAAGATTTTGAGGCTCAATTCCAAAAACTATTTTGGCCTAAGAATGCTGAGGAAGATAACCACATAAAAAAATTGATGAATATAAAAGTTGGCAACGATCGAAGCCTTATCCCCATATTAATCCTCACTTATACCACTCTATGCTAAAGTAAAAGACAATATTGGATAAATACCTCTAATATAGTACTACAAACTAGGCAAATCGGAAGCCATTTAGATTTTAGATTAACATCCCATACGCGTTATTAATGGAATAGGTGCCTTTCGTGCATCTCAGCCACACCGGATACATTAGAATAGTTAAATAGGAGAATGAATGTGAGAAAGCTCAAAGCCTACCTGGTGGTGGTGCGGGTGAAGCAAATTGAGGTCCTGTGCGGACGCCGACACCGATGTTGCAAGGAAGAATGGAAGAGCCGGTGTAGAAGTTAAGGAAGAATGGAAGATCCTGAAAGCCGGTGAGATGAGAGAGAAGTAGTCAAGTAGAGAAGAAGGAGATAGGAAGGTCCTGGAAGTCGTGCGTGGAAGGAGCTGCTCTCTCTGCTACTGTGCTGGACACAATCAAAATCACAAAAAATTAAAATGATATCTCTCTTGGCCCGTCGGGTTGGCCCGCCATTGGCCTACTTTTTTGTGGGCTGGGTTGGCCCAACACGTTTCATATAGTGGGTTGACATTTTTAACCCAGCCCACCTTTTTTGGTGGGTTAAATGGGCTGGCCCGTCGGGCCAGGTCTATTTTGTCATCCCTAGTGCAAAAGACAGTGCTACAAATAGATTTTTGGATCTATCTACTAACGCAATGATAGAATCTAGAGATGCAAAATTCTTTGAGTAAAAGTTTGTTAGGAATCTTGAATTGAAGGTTTTTGGATCTACATATATGATTTCAGAATCTCCTGTAGAATATGTAGCTTGTCCTTGTGACACTAATCTCACACAACTGGCTATTGAACCATTCCCAGTTAGAAAATCTATAAAAGATAAAGTTTCTAAAAGTTTTAGTGAGGACTTTGTCACTTACCATATAGAGGATGATCCATTCTCCTATCAAGAAGCAATGAGATCTAGGGAATCCTTACTATGGGCAGAAGCCATAGATGATGAAATGATCTCTTTTCTACAGAATCACACTTGGAAGCTAGTCAATTTGCCAAAAGAGGCTAAGGCTATAGGTTGTAAGTGGGTATTAAAGGAGAAACTGAATAGTGACAGATCATTAGCTAGATATAAAGCACGTTTAGTAGCTAAATGCTTTAAACAACAGAGTGGAATAAACTTTTTTGACGTTTATTGACCTATATGTCATTTGTCAACTATAAGAATTCCTCTTGCTTTGGCATTTATTGAACACTTTGTAGTGCATCAAATGGATGTAAAGACAACTTTCTTAAATGGAGAGTTAAATGAATAAATCTACATGGAACAACCTGAAGGGTATGTCATGAAAGGCCTTGAGAAAAAAAGGTTTGTAAATTGAACAAATCTTTGTATGGTCTTAAACAAGCACTTAAGATGTGGCATCTTAAGTTTGACAAGGTGGTAAAGAGCTATGACTTTCACTCCAGTTATTCATATAAATGCATTTACTATTGTTTCATGTCAAATAAGATAGTCATCATATGCTTGCATGTTGATGACATGTTAATTCTTGGCTTTGATCATTCTATAGTGAGTGATGTGAAAACTAATTTAGCTAAAGAATTTGACATGAAAGATCTTGGTATAGCTAATACCATTTTGGTATGAAAGTAAGCTTTGAAAGGCAAGTTATCTCCCTTAGCCAAACTTGTTATGTTGAGCAGCTACTTTCTACCCGGGGATACAGTGAGTGTAAACCAAGTGAGACACCATATGATTATAACAAAAGATTGAGTCCTAATGAAGGGACCAATGTGGATTAGTTAAAGTACTCAAAACTGATAGGTAGTCTCATGTATGCTATGAGTTGCACTAGACCTAACATAGCCTTTGTAGTTGGCATGTTGAGTCGTTTCACTAGTAATCCTAGTAAAGAGCATTGGGATGCCCTTAGTAGGCTGATGAGATACCTTAAATGTACTAAAGATTATGCTCTATGTTATTTTGGTTATCCTCCAATTGTGGATGGATATTTAGATGCGTCATGGTGTTCAAAAATTGGAAATAGTAAATCCACCAGTAGATATGTATTCACTCTGGATGGAGCTGCTGTTACTTGGAAATCCAAAAGATAGACTTGTATTGCATTGTCATCAATGGAATCAGAACTTTTTGCTTTAGCCTCAGCTGGTGAAGAGGCAGAGTGGATAAAAAATCTGATTATGGATATTCCTTTGACTCAACTAAAGATTAATTCTTTAAGTTTATTTTGTGATAATCAACCAACAGTCCAAGTCTTAAAGAATGCTCTCTTTAATTCAAAGAGAAGACATGTGAGATGAGATATGCGTTGTTGAATTAACTCAGAGAACAAGGAGTTATCACCTTGGTCGATGTGAGATCAAAGGATAACATGGTCAATGCTCACACAAAAGGTTTGCCTAAAGATCAATTATTCAAAACAATGGGGGAAATGGGGTTCAAGACTATGTAGAAAAGTCTTAATTATCATTTACTTACCTTTAATTTGAAAAATAATAGGAATACCCACAATAACCAAGAGGGGGGGTGAATTGGTTTAAACTTGGTCTTTTAAAATTTATTTATAAAATCAGAGTTAAAGGATCTTAATCACTTTTAAACCAAGAATGCTTTTACTCAATCAAATTACTCAGCTCAAGAAACCAATAGCTCAAAATAGAACTTGTTGAATAATGATAATGACACCAAGAACAAGTAAACAAGATGACTTGTAGAAATAGAGATAAAGAAAATCAACACAAGCAATTTATACTGGTTCACTTCTCAAGAGAAGCTACATCCAGTTTCTTCTAATCAACACTAGATTAGAGTTCCACTATTATAAATTTCTGTTCTTACAAGCTTTACAACAAACTCTCTTTATCAACACTAGATAAAGAATAGAAATCTAAAACCCTATTAGACTTCTAATGAACAAGAACCAGAGAACACTACTCTATTCTTTCCTAGAGAACACTACTCTAGCCCAAGCTTCAAGAACTCATTTACAATAGCATCAAATAACAAAAATTACAAAAATGAAATTACAATCAAAGATTATGGAGAGAAACTGTAACACCCCGTAGGCCTCTGACGTGTTACCATTAATAATATCAGATATAACGTATAAACGTAAAATAAACTTTCAGCGGAAGCACAAAATCGCATTTCTTGATACATTATGTATGGAATAACTAAAACATCAAACAACTACACACACAAGATCATTTTTCATGCCCCTGCTGATCCAGTTCTCATATCATCATCATAAAGACAGATAATTTAAACATACAGGCAGATACTCAAATATACACCATTTGTACTCAGGGGAACGTCACATCTCATATCATATCATAGTTCTGTACACCCTCATGGAGGGCTGATATTCTTTTGTATAACCACGGTATGTGTGGTGTGGACACTGATATAGATATGTACAGATCTATGATATGATATGAGATGTGACGTTCCCCTGAGTACAAATGTTGTATATTTGAGTATCTGCCTGTATGTTTAAATTATCTGTCTTTATGATGATGATATGAGAACTGGATCAGCAGGGGCGTGAAAAATGATATTGTGTGTAGTTGTCTGATATTTTAGTTATTCCATACATAATGTATCAAGAAATGCGATTCTGTGCTTCCGCTGAAAGTTTATTTTACGTTTATACGTTATATCTGATATTATTAATGGTAACACGTCGGAGGCCTACGGGGTGTTACATTTAATGGTATCAGAGCGGTTTCTTGATAAGAACATTATGTATGGAACTTGATTTGGTGCCTGTTTGTGGTTGTTTGACATGAGCATTACATGGGGGTACATTAACTGTGGGCCTGATCAACTCACTATGTGATGTACATGTGTAGTGCTATGGTGAGACCTAGAGGCACCAGTGGGGCTACCAGTGCCCAGACTGATCCAGTTGCGGCTGCACTAGCCGCCATGCAACAGATTCAGGCAGATATGCAGCAAGAGATGGCTGCTAGTAGACAGGCTCAGGGGGAGATGCAGTGTGAGATGGCTGCCACCAGAGAGGTGAATGAGGCCTTGATGAAGGCCAATCAGGACCTGTTAGAGGAGATGAAGAACCTTAGGAGGGATGACAGAGTATCCTCCACACCTCCTGCACATGAGGGCGAGGCTAGTCGCCAGCAGGCTAGTGGAAGCCACCAGAGAGGGGACCAGATGTCCCAGATAGAAGCTGACAGTGATGTAGCAGCTAGAGGGAAGATGCTGATTACCTTCAGGAAGCATGACCCTCCAGTATTCTCAGGGGGCTATGATCCAGTGGCTGCAGCAAGGTGGTTGCAGGCCCTGGAGAAGATATTCGAGGTGATGGAGTGCCCCGATCATCAGAGGTTGTTGTATGCAACCTATATGCTTCAGGGGGACGCCCACGAGTGGTGGAAGACCACAGTTCAATTGTTGAGGGGCCGGGGTGAGATGATTACCTGGCAGTTGTTTGAGGCTTGCTTCCTAGACAGATATTTCCCTAGAGATGCCCGGGAGCAGAAGCAGGCAGGGTTCGATAGCCTCGTCCAGGGGAGCATGACAATGGATGAGTACCTGGCCCAGTTTAATGAGCTGGCCCAGTATGCACATTTCAGGAGACCTTTGCCTGAAGCTGAGATTCTAGCAGCTAAGTTCCTGAGAGGACTTAGGGATGACATTCAGGTGCTAGTGGCTGGTCTTGGGTCACGAGATATGGATACCCTGGTGAGACAGAGTCGCCAGGTGGAGGGTATCCTGCAGAGACAGAGAGGCGGACAGCCTGCTCCCTCAGACAGACAGGAGGGGAGAAGGCCCAACGATTTTGGCCCACCCGGGAAGGGTAAGGGCAAGATGTTGAGAGTCTCTGCACCCTCTGACAGATTCAAGAGGGGTTTAGCTCGGGGAAGACCTATCCCGAAGTGTTCAGCCTGTGGAAAGGAGCATTTGGGAGCATGTTCTACAGGCCAGATCATCTGTTTCAGATGTGGCAAGCCAGGCCACATATCTAGAGAGTGCCCTCAGATAGAGAGACGGGTACAGGCTGCTCCACTGGAGATGACGGCACCCACAGCAGGATGGGTGTACACAATGGATGCTAGAGAGGCATCTAGAGCTCCGGATCTTATCAGAGGTACAATTTTTATTGATGACTGTGATATCAGAGTATTGTTTGATTCTGGAGCTACACATTCCTTCATACAGGATGTGGTTGTTGAGAGGCTGAGATTGCCTAAGATCAGTTTGACCTCTCCGATGGAGGTTACCACAGCATCTAGAGAGAGATGTCGGGTGAACACATGCTGCAAGGACGTGCAGTTTTTATATGAGGGCAGAGCCTATGTGATTGATCTGTTTTGTCTAGCGATGCCTACCCTTGAGATGATTTTGGGTATGGACTGGATGACCAAGTATGGCGTGATGCTAGACTGTTGTCAAAAGAGGGTTGTTGTTCCTTCTGACGAGACAGGTTCGAGTTCCACCTCATTCCTATCAGTCTTGCAAGCTCGCAAGGCGATCATGGAGGGAGCTCAGGGCTATATCTTCTTGGGTGTGACAGAAGATAAGCCAGGTGTTGATTTGTCTCAGATCCCTGTGGTGAGCGAGTTCACAGATGTGTTTCCTGAGGAGATAACTCAGCTACCACCAGAGAGGGAAATAGAGTTCTCCATTGATCTGGTTCCTGGTGTGGGACCGATTTCTGTGGCACCTTATCGCATGGCTCCTCTGGAGTTGAGGGAGCTGAAGGTGCAATTGGAGGACCCGCTGTCCAAGCAGTTTATCAGGCCGAGTGTTTCGCCGTGGGGAGCCAGAGTATTCTCCAAGATGTAACGCCTCTCATTTCTCACTCGTGCTTGATTGATTTTAATTAAAATTTCGTGTCCACTTGGCATTAAAATTAGATTAGTATAAATTTTTCACGAAAATTTATTTCACTTTGCTTGCTGATTTTATGATTCGTAAGTAACGTAAATGATTGTCCTTACCACGATTTATTTATAATGAGAAGTATAGTTAAATATAACAGTCCATGTACAGTCATCCAAAATAAAATACAGACCACTAACAACATAGTTCCATACGAATCACATAGCTCCAGAAAGCAGCAACTTCAAAAGATATCATCCATACATCAAGTCACAACACAACATACAATTCATCCAAGCTTCTCCATATCTTAGCTTTCACTGTTCTTCTGCTCGCCCAATTAAATCGGGGTCATCACAGGTGTCAACCACAGACACAACTTGGGTAAGTATTTTAATAAACATGATTAGATAATTAACAAAGATTAAAATAACATCACAGATAATTAATGAATAAATCATCATTTATAAATAGAAACAGACACATGAGAAATGATGCATGACTGAGATCTCAGATTATCACCATAGGGTACCATAATCCAAATAGTTTCACCCACTCTAGTGAAACCTCTCTCCACTCTGAGGGGTCATAATCAAATAGTTCCACCCACTCTAGCGGAACCTCCCTCCACTCTGAGGGGTAATCAAGGTACCATAAAATAGTTTCACCCACTCTAGTGAAACCTCCCTCCACTTTGAGGGGTCAAATGCAAATGATGATGTAATGGCTGGTTTAATTGTTCATTTACCTCTTTTATCATTTATTTCAATTTACATATCAACTAATTCCACCCACTCTAGTGGAATACATATCAGATAGTCCCACCCACTCCAGTGGAATACAAAATATCCAGCAACTCACTCTTAAATCATCTTCGTTACAGATTCTCAACAAAGCCCATCATCAAGTGAATGTTAACATATCATACAACTATATCAGCAACCCAATTAAATACAACATCATAAAATACAGAACAGAATACAACAACTTATTTAATTATAGATTATACAACAGCATACAACCTATTATTATACAACAACATTAAATACAATAACCTAATTAATCAGACAGCAACAGAGCAACATACGTCATCCAGCTAACGTCAACAACTAATTAAATACAGCAACATCAACATATAATCTTAATTAAATACAACAACCTTAAATTTAAATACAGACAAAGAATTCTATGGCCAAAAAGTAGGATTAATTATTTTGGACAGCCACTTATTTATTAGACTAAATTGGGTCATCAAATTATGGACTATTTACTATTCTAATTCATTGAGGACTTTTTACAAACACATGATATGCCTAACTTTAAGGCTTATTAAGTAAGGAAAAATATGGATTTGTGCAACCCATTAAATACAGCATCATAGAATATACAGCAGCCAAATAAAATATACAGCAACAGATACAACAACATCATAATAAAATGTACAACAGCCTATAACATACAGCTTACAGCAACCTTATATACAGCAACCTAATAACATACAGCTACATTAAATTAA
>PYAF01002045.1:247230-262661 GCA_007407185.1 Glycine tomentella
ATATTCAATTAATATTTACCATGCATAAATCATCGTCTATTCTTATTGATGCACACTAGGTTACCTTGAATCGATTCCTCGCATCCAAGTTCTAAGGATATTTTACCGAATATCGATCCCTCGCATATTTAAGTAAATTACCCCAGCGTTAAGAACTATAATCGCGTGCTTTTATGCAATCGAAACATTATGCCTTATTCCTTGCAACGTAACATAACGAGTAATTTCATTCAGTTCAAACCCTAAGATTACTTTCCAGTCTCACTTCGGATTTAAGCTCGTGATACTAGTGATCAAGTAGGATCAAGCATTAAGCGCATAACGAAACTACCAATAAGTAATAGAACAACTCATGCATGAATATTAAAAGAAGTATAGGGTTAAGAAGATTACATCCAACCTCTAAGAAGCTAGCCCAGCATGGAGAGAACCTCCTCTCAGAAGAAGCTACTGAACATTCCCATCTTCGCTTCTCTCCGACAGAGCTTCCACACTAAACCTCATTTCTCTCACTTTCTTAACCTACTTAAACCTACTATTTAAGAGCCTAACACCTAAGAACAAGTCCTAAGCTAGTAAGGGAAGAAGAACTCCCAAAATGTGATGCCAAAGCTCTCCAAACCGTGGCCTATTTATAGTTTTTGGCCACCAGCTTAGCTCCACTCGCCCAGGCGCCTGTTTCCTTCATAATCTGGTCGCCTGGGCAAGTTAACTTGATCTTCTTGGAACTTAGAGTGGCCTGGGCGACCAAAATACACATGGGAGGCTAGCCTGGGCGACTTGAAAGCTTAATCATGAAGAATCCTTTGGGCTTTGTGGTTTTTGGGCCTGATTTGTTGTTGAAACTTCCCTTCCTTGATATGTGCACCTTCCTTGCTTGCTTTGATTTTTCGGAAGCCTTAGAATTCCATGAAATCTATTCAAATAGAAAGCACGATTGAATTAATCTTCCGAAACACTTTAAATATGAGAATAAGGTGCTAATTAACTAGGTTTAGGGAAATTTATAAGATAAATGAAAGAAATCAAAAGATAAGTGTCAATATTTTAAACATAAAATTAACTGAAATGTGGCACTTATCAATACCAGAAGGTCAGTGGGAGCAAAGTTTGTTTCCTTATTTTATATGTGTATGATATTTTACTTGCAACCAATGACAAGGGTTTGCTATATGAGTTTAAACAATTTCTAAGAACATTGATATAAAGGATATGGGTGATGCCTCTTACGTTATTGGCATTAAGAGACAAAGTAAAGGGTGTTCTTCGTTTGTCTCAAGAGACCAATATTAAAAAAGTTTTGGAAAGACTTAGAATGAATGATTTTTCACCAAATGTAGCTCCCATTGTGAAGGGTGACAGGTTTAATTTAAGCCAGTGCCCGAAAATGATCTTGAGTCGGAACAAATCCATTCAAGAAGATTTAATAAACTCTATGTTTCTCATATAATATATGCTGATGATGTGCGTCCTTAGCCCGCATTGATCAATATCAATAAGAATAGCAGTCGTATAGGTATAGGTTAGCGCTTCCTTGCATCCTTTCCTCTCTTTCTTAGAATGATATAGATATAGATGTCTCAACTGCCGAATCCTTATCCTGCAAACAACTCGATTCTGTTGATTCACTGTCCATTTGTCCTTCAACTGGATTAATGGTCAACGACTTTGACAGCCTTTCCTTCACACAAGGTTTTTCATCCTAATCTGAAGAACATTCCTTATGCTTAAGCTTTTGGAAGCCTTATGTATGCTCAGGTCTACACAAGACCTGATATTGGTTTTGCGGTTGGAGTGTTAAGGAGATATCAAGTAACCCATGTTTAGACCACTGGAAAGTTGCAAAGAAAGTGATGAGATATCTTTAGGAAACTAAGGACTACATGCTTATGTACAGATGGACTGACAATTTGGAAGTGATTGGCTACTTAGATTCGAACTACACTGGCTGCGTTGATTCGAGAAAATCGACTTCAGGATATATTTTTATGCTACCCAGTGGAGTTGTGTCTTCGAGAAGTGTCCAGTAGACCTTGACTGCTACTTCCACTATGGAGGTTAAGTTCGTTTCATGTTTTGAGGCTACCTCACATGGTGTATGGATGATGAGTTTCATTTCTGGGCTTAGAATTATGGATTCCATTTCTAGGCCATTGAAGGTATACTGTAATAATTCAGTTATTGTTTTAATGGCTAAGAATAACAAAAGTTGTAGTCGAAGCAAGCACATCGACATTAAGTATCTAACCTTAACAGAATGTGCTAAAGATAATATAGTGGTTATTGAGCACATTAGCATTGAATTAATGATTGTCGATCCTTTAACTAAGGGCATGCCATCATTTAAATTTAATGATCAAGTATAAAGGATGAGACTTGGTTCTCATATGTGATTTTCATAGTAACAATAATATTAAGAAACTCTATTGTGATGTTTTTCATTCAGTTTATGCGCATTTACAGTTATTTATTCTGAAAAACATCAATTAAGTTTGGACCTAGAATAAACATTGGGTTTATTCATTAAGTTATATGAGCTTGAGAAATATAATGCAATGTAATACATGGATGATACTATTCGCACATATTAGAGGACTTGTCGTCATGATTCATGTGTTATATTTCTCATTAGAGTATATGACGGGATATGTGGACCAAGTGAGAGAATGTTAGTTCCTATCATCTTGGTAACCAACCAAGACTAAGTAATAAAGTGGTCCACTAACTTAAACTGAAAATCTCACTATTCCATTATTTCAACAATTTTCAATATTTCAGTATTTTTTTTATAACAATCCACGTTTTTTGCACATAACAACTAACTCTATGGTGGTTTGAATTAATTCTATATATAGTGTATGTTTGGGGTCCCTGAACCCACACTGAAATATATGTAATACATCATTTGTGCATTAGAGTTAGAGCTTAGAAGACTTACAAAGTACTCACATATTACTTAACTCATGGACAATTGCAACTCATCTTCGGAGCATGAAAAAAAATAGCAATGACAAGAGGTATTTATGATATTAATTTTTCCACACTTGATCTAATTGCTTATATTATTTGTGTATAAGTATGATTAGATTATTTAGTTTTTTTAACACTTCATACAATCTTACATGGACTCCAAATTACGTGGAACGCTGAGTATAAGAGGTTTCAGAACCACATATTAATAGAAACCAAGTAAAAAATTTAGAGAGAATTAAGAAAGCAATTGAGCTCGGATGTGTATTTTTGGGTTATGAAGAGAGAGTGCACAATTCTTAACCATTTAACTTAATCAATGGTTTAGATTAATATACTTCAATTAAAAGTGACACATCATATTTTTAATTTAAATATAATAAAAATTATTACCCTTGCACCCTTCAACTACTAGTCCCGTGACAGTGATGTGTGTTTTGGCACTCCCATTCTAAGATAACTCCACCACTCAATTTCGTGAATCTCTGTCCTACTACCTTGTGTGGAACTAGAAACCAGACGTACTAAAAATTATTCAAATACTTATCCACATTCCACATCGAGATTCATTGACAAATCATGAAAAATGGTTCCCCGTTGTCGAAGAGAGTGTGATCTATATTGTGTTGCTTGTTTTGCAAAAGTACTAATTAGATCACGGGTAGACAAAATATTATAGGACCTGGAGAACTCAATCAAGTGGGAAATAGAAAGAACACCAGTCCTAGGCGGCGCGGTGCCCGGAAGTTGTATAAGAAAATAGTAGACTTAATTATTAATTTTATCATTCAATTTTTATTATTTTGTAAATTTTATCATTTAAGTTTATTTTTTATGAATTTTATTACTTAAATTTTCAATTTTTACATATTTTATCACCATGATAATCACAAAAAAAGTTAAAGAAAAAACAAAACAATGTCGTTCAGTTACCAATGTGATGATAAAATATGTAAAAATGAAAAATTTAAGTAGTAAAATTTGTGAAATATTAAAAGTTGAGTGGTCAAATTTACAAAAAAATAGTGATAAAATCTTAAAAAATAAAAGTTGAATGATAAAATTTGTAAAAAAAAATTGAGTGATGAAATTCTCAAAATAATAAAAATTGAATGATAAATTTACAATTAAGCCAAAATGATATTGAGCATTTGTTTTTTAATTAATAATCATTATTAGATTAAAAGTAAAAATATGATGTATCACTTTTAATTGAATTGTATTAATCTAAATCATTGATTACATTAAACCACTAGAATTTGTGTACTTTACCTTCTAAAGTGCATACTTCACTTTAGAGAAGCCCAATCCGTGTTGGAGCTTTATGTATGGCTATCCTTGGTTTTTAGAAGATTAATTAGCCTTTGTTTTGATTCGAGAGGCGTCCTCTTTAGAGGTTTCAACGACATAATTAGTTTGCTATTATATCTTAAGATTCACTAGGGTATATGATTCCAAAGGACTAAGTCTAGTGTTTAAAAATGAGTGTTAAATAAAATTACAATAAATATTTGATTTATTTCAAACAAACTTGCAATTTTAGGTTCACAATTATGGAGAAACAAATATTTAATTCATAAAACGTGGAACCTCAAGAGAAAAGAAAAAATGTTTGGCACATTTATATATAATACAATGGCAAATGCATAACAAACATAAAAATATTAATAAAAATCAAAACCTATATTTTGGTTTTTTATTTATCAAATACAAATTATAATCTCAACTATCAATTTTTTAAATTTAATTCTTATCATTTAGCCCCCCCCCCCTCCTCCTCCCCCCCAACACACACACACATACTCATATATAATGTTAGATTATGAAATCTAATGTGTAATATAAGATTACATATTATGAAGGAGAAATTGACTAGGGTTTGGAAGCTCAAGGGAGGGTTTGACATATTAGACATTGGAAATACTTTCTATATGGGCAAGTATGACTTGGAAGAAGATAGGAAGAAGGTAATGGAGGAAGGTCCCCTAGATGATTTTCAATCACTACTTAACAGTTCAAAAGTGGTCATAAGAATTCATTTCTCCAGCTGCCAAAATCGACAAAACATTAGTATAGGTGTGTTTTCTAGGCTTAAACCTAGTTTACTATGATGAGAGCATTTTGTTGGCTTTTGCATTAGTGATAGGTACACCCATCAGAGTTGATTCCAATACTATGGATGTTAGGCAGGGGAGATTTGCAAGAGCATGTTTCCAATTTGAATTGGACAAGCTTGTGGTTGAAAAAATATGGTTGAAGAATTATTGGTACAAGATGGAGTATAAAGATTTACATCATATATCACTACTAGAAAATAAGCTTTTAACTTAGGTTATTTTCGACATTCAACATCGGTTTTTAACTGATGTTGAAACCACAGAAATTAAAAAAGTATCAATGTTAACATCGATTTTTAAAAACTGATGTTAACATACACTACACAACATTGGTTTTTAAGAAAACCGATGTCGTATAATAAGAAAACCCAAAAAATGTAAAATATGCAAAAATCAACATCGATTTTTATAAAAACCGATGTTGTTGTAAACTTGACAACATCGATTTTCTTAAAAACAGATGTTGTGTTGTACACGACAACATTAAGTTTTAGGAAAATCGATGTTGTCATGAAACTTTCTACATTGGTTCTGCCAAAAACCGATGTTGGATAGTACTTACAATACCAATTTTGTCAAAAATCGATGTAGAAGTGTATTTTCACATCGGTTTTTCCTGTAACCGATGTTGTATAGTCGCTTTCTACATCGTTTAATATATAACCGATGTAGAATGTCATTTTAAAAAATATATGGTTTATGCTATTTATTTCCTTCCCTATAATTTTAAAAGACACATTAAAAGCTTAAATGAAATTTTTAATGCACTTCTGTTAACAATTAATATATCAACAATTTGGTAGCCATAATAGTGCAAATTGAGTAAATTGAAAAGAATAAAAATTTGTCTTTTACAACCAATCAACAACATGAGTAGAATAAAAAGTAAAAAATCAACATTATTAATTATATTACATATTTGTGGCTAGAAGTGAAGATAATGAAATATATCAAACTATATACATGTATACACATAAATTAGTATTAATCTTAACCATTCATTTGAGTTATGAGATTGAGATTCTCTACTTTCACTTGTCATGTTTATTCTCTCTCTCTCTCTCTCTCTCTCTCTATATATATATATATATATATAATCATCTCATATCAATATCTATTGATGATTAAGTGGGTTATTTTTTGTGTGAGTAGAAATATGAGATAAAGAAGAGAGGAATTTTCCTTTTTGCCAATAGAGCATGCACATTTAGAGTCTATACATTTATTATTATTATTATTATTATAAAGACAATCAAACTATACATTTATACTAGATGTTTTTTTTTAATAAAATAGAAGTAAACTTAAACTAACGATGACAATGACTACAAAGATAATATAAAATTAAAACTATATTACACTTGGACAACACAAGAGTCAACAATAGATGGGGAGGACTAAAAGGAAAAGTAGGCACAACCTTATTATTAATATATCAAGTACTTAACAACACACTTACCGCACCAAGAAGTATGGTGAAAATGGAAATGAAATACAAAGGACTAATGGTATAAGCAAATGGTCCTGTAATTGTAACTAGCCTTTTAGCTTTTATTTAATTATTTATTTGTATAGTGTATGTACATTAATATGCATGCTCATAAGGTTTTTCCTTTTTTTCTAACTACAAAGTGCAGACATATCTCCTTAAAAAGTGATGAAAGTAGTAGCCTCACAATTTAAGTTTTGACATTTTTAAATAAAAAATAATGTAAAAGTTACCATATTATTTGAGTTTCTCAAGCTTTCTACAATTTTCTACTCCTATCATCCAGTAAAGGACATGTATTATTTTAAAATTTAAATCTCCAATCTCTTACTGTTTGCCTATACAAATATTAATGCTCACCAACTCTGCACATTACCCAGCATAACCTCAATCAATATACTTTTAGTTGTAATTGACTTTGAATTTCTCTTGACTAATCAGATAAGTATTGTTAAGTAGAAGTGTGAAACTAATTCAATTTCTTGAAATGCCATATGTTTATGCTTTTCCCATTATCCATTTTCCACAAGAAAATAGATCATGCCTCATAGCATCACATGTCAAGCTTGAAAAGTATTATGGCATAAGACTAGAACCCAAGAGGAGACAGAAAGATTGAGGAAACAATTTAGAAGAATTGCTCTACCTAAAAACAAATAAGGTGAAAAAAATTAAAAGCTAAAATTATTTTTTAAAAACTGAAAGGGAAGAATATGAGAGCACAAATATAAATATGCCTTTAAAATTGTCAGACTGGTACATGAGTCATATTTATCACTTAAAATCTGATGTAATCATGTAGGGCACATACACAATAGCATATCATATGTATATTATTTTTATTTTAGAGACTAGTTTTAATTTATAAATCAACAGTGCCTTAATAAATGCAAAGAAATTACCCAACAAATAGAACTTGCAGTTGGCCTCAACTCTGGATTTGTCCGCATCATACTTTTGACAAGCCCTCGACTGAAAGATGAAATATGTATGTCACATGTTACACTAATCATGTCACTGAATGAGGTTTATAACTAAAAGATGGAAAAAAATACAATGGAAAAGATCAAACTATAAGGATAGTAAATAAGATATATTATAATATATACAGGCCAGGGCACATATCAGGACTTAGGAGTTAAACAGAATAGTATTGTTCACTGCTAAGAGAGAAAGGTAGCATTGCAAAATGTATAGTGTTAAACCAAATGCCATGACTGAATTAAGTGTCATTCTTCTAGTTCTACCATAATGAATGGTAATTTTGTAAATTGAGTATTGAAAGATAATGTCAAATTTTAAATGACATGACACTTGTCAATTTTCAAGGATCACTTCATGTTGGAAGAATACTTAAACTTCCAACTCCATAATAATTACCATAAAATCTAGTGGTAGGTCTTGTTAACTATGAATATGTAGGAGGGTCATTACCAATTACGAATTTGATCAATATTTGCATGTATACACACATAAACCAACCATTGGTGTTTGTCAAATTAAGCAACTATAGATACTAACATATCAGTTATGTA
This sequence comes from Glycine tomentella, assembly GCA_007407185.1. Lineage (NCBI taxonomy): Eukaryota > Viridiplantae > Streptophyta > Magnoliopsida > Fabales > Fabaceae > Glycine > Glycine tomentella. The sequence goes on from PYAF01002045.1 coordinate 255,342, forward strand.
AAGAAGTTTAAAAATAAAAACAAATGTTTCTAAATAACTAAGGATTATCACGAAACATAGAACTTACAAAGCAGTAGAATACATAGTTGGTAGGGGAGCTACTATACACTTATTTATTTTGATTCTCAATGACTGTATGTCCTGATCAAATGAAGAGAACACAATAAAATAAAATAAAGAGTCAATGATTTAATGTTGAGCACCAAACTTCAGAAATGTGAAATACTGAAAGTCAGTAAGCCATCATAAATGAATGAGTTGTCCAAAATAATATAATTCAAAGTCTCAAATGATTTTAAAAGTTTTAAACGAATTATTGTATCATAGTAAATCCTCATACTTAAGATTAGAACATTGTAAACAACATTTCATTAAAAAAATGAATACAAAACCTTCAGATCATAGCTTACAAAAGCTCTGAAAGCTGGCTTGTGAGCAGTCATTTCATAGATACATCATCATGTAAAATGTTATGTCAAAACAAATGACAAATGTAGTTCAAAAGACATTGCAAAAGAGGGAAACAAAAAGAGTAATTAAGATTAGGCAATTTCAGGAGTACAAATGGAATATATCCTACCCAAAGACCAGATATCAGACTTAGAGCCATAAGGTATATCCACAAGTAGCTCAGGGCACACATAACAAACAACCTAAGTTTAAAGTAAGAACAAACAACCATTAATTCATAAAAAAATACTGAAACAGTGAACATAACAATAATTTGGCAATATCACTCACTATAGAGTCCTTGATGATGTCGATGCCTAGCTTGGCGAGCTGCCGCACCATGTCTAACTTTTCCTTGGATGTCATGGAGGCGTCCAGGGACTGCTCACCATCGCGGAGAGTGGTGTTGAAAATACGAACATAGGAAGGGTTCAAAATGTGGTTTGGAATGTACAGAGGACGTCGTCGAGGAGAAGCAGAAGAAGAAGAAGAGCGATTGGGAGGAGGTTTCGATTGGGAGCAAGAAATGGCGAATCGAGATTTGGAATGGGGGGAAGAGTGTGAGGTTTGAGGGAAACAGAGAGTGAGGAATGTGTTGTTGTGGTTTTGGTTTGGGTGGTGAGATGTGGAAGGAAAGAGGATATGATTGCGGATCACGGTGGCCATTGAAAAACCCTAGATAGAGAGAGTGTTGAAATTGAATATTCAGTGACGCAAACACTCACTGTGGTGTAGAGAGAACAATGAGAAACGAGGGTCGAAGATGATGTTTTTGTGAGGTGGAATGGTGGTGGTGGTTGGAGGAAAGGCTTTGGGAGGTGGTGCCTGTGGCGACGATGGTGAGGCTTAGGGTGTGGTGTTTGTGTTTTGGAGTCTATGTGACAAGATAAAGAGAGAACAAGACTTTTAGAAAGTTAACGACATCGATTTTTTATAAATAAAAAAATCGATGTTAACATTCACAGGAACAACATCGATTTTTGAAAAATCGATGTTAATGTGACAATGTTAACATTGGTTTTATCAAAAAAATCAATGTTAAAAAGTAGCGATGTTGAAAACATTCTTTCTGATAATGTATGCTCATCATGCGACTGTTATAGTCACCTTGTTTGAGAATACTCTAAGGTAAACTATAAAATGGAGAACACATGGAATCAGGAAGGGATCACAAGGGCAATAGGGAAAGATTCAACAACACTGACAAAGACCACACGGCTACCAAAAAAACACAGTCAATATTGTAACGACCCGCCTCATCACTACTATATCACTAACTCTAATCTGGTGAATTTTCAAATTTTAATGAAAACTCCATTAATTTGATTATGAAAATGGTAGTAAATTTTTTGCGATAATACAACTATCATACACACGATACAATTATATAATTGAATATATACATATACATATCGTATTAGGGCGTATCATTCACTCGTAAGTACTTAATTCAATTTTACATGTAATCACACCTGGAAACTTACATATCTAACAAAAGACTTCAAGGAACTAACTAAGAAAGAGTTGATTAACCAAACACAACTCTTTCCGAAAAAGAACTCCAACGTCATCATGTCAGCTTGGTGGCTCCAACCAAAAAGAATCTCCCTCAAGAGTCACCTAATGTTGCTCATTTGCTTACACGAACGTAAGTTCGCGACCATCACAGGTATCGACCACACAATACAACAAATGCAAGGGTGATTTTATTATACATATTACAACAAGCATCAGATGACGATACACACTCAATAGTTAGAAAGAAATCAATAAAGACAACCACAATCATCCTCGATAATCCATCAATTCAATACACACTCAACAAACCAATCATCCACTATATTTCACAAATCAAAACAATCATTCTCAGAATGATGTATGCACCTGACTTGTCTCTCAGAATGCAATGTGGTACCATTCTCATGGAAATAGCCTCTCTCAGGAAAATGATGCAGTAGCTCATTGAGGTCACCCTATCGTGCACTGGTCGCCCCTCCCCCCCCCCAACATGGTGATCAGCCCTGAGTCATAAAGGAGTTCCAAACAGAGCGATTGCCCCCTAGTAACCCTGATACTTACTGTCCATGATTATATTTCCATCAATGCAACATGAAGTATGAAACATGGGTACCATCAATGCATGACTTGGCTAGGAACACATCCTTCCTCACAAGGTTAAACATTGTTTGAAGTGAAACTATGAAAAAACTTGGAAGACATTTTTTTAATGTCTTGGAGATATTTTAAAAAAATGCCTAACATGACCAATTAAACATTGTTTTAAGGGTCGAAAACATGTTTTTTTTGGTTTTTTGCCAAATTTTGATGGCGTTGTTGATGAAACTGTTAGACAATATATATTTTTTGGGTTGTTTGATGTGAAAACTATGAAAAAAACTTGGAAGATATTTTTTTAAGGTCTTGGAGAAATTTTTAAAAAAAAGCCTAACATGACCGCTTAAACATTGTTTTAAGAGTCGAAAACATGTTTTTTTTGGTTTTTACCCATTTTTCGAGGGCATTGTTGATGAAACTCTTAGACAATATATTTTTTTTCGGTTGTTTGACATGAAAACTATGAAAAAAACTTGGAAGATATTTTTTAATATCTTGGAGAAATTTTAAAAAAGTGTCTAACATAACCACTTAAACATTGTTTTAAGGGTCGAAAACATGTTTTATTTTGTTTTTTGGCCATTTTTTGAGGACGTTGTTGATGAAATTGTTAGACGATATATTTTTTTAGGGGTTGCTTGACATGAAAAATATGAAAAAAACCTGGAAGACAATTTTTTTAATGTATTGGAGAATTTTTAAAAGAATGTCTAACATGACCACTTAAACATTGTTTTAAGGGTCGAAAACCTGTTATTTTGGGTTTTTAGTCATTTTTCAAGGGCGTTGTTGATGAAACTGTTAGACGTTATATTTTTTTTTGGTTGTTTGAAGTGAAACTATTAAAAAACATGGAAGACATTTTTTTAATGTCTTGGAAAAATTTTTAAAAAAGGCCTAACATGACCAATTAAACATTGTTTTAAGGGTCGAAACATGTTTTTTTGGTTTTTTGCCATTTTTTGAGGGCGTTGTTGATGAAATTGTTAGACGATATATATTTTTTGGGTTGTTTGACATTAAAACTATGAAAAAAATTTGGAAAACATTTTTTTAAGGTCTTGGAGGAATTTTTAAAAAAATGCCTAACATGATCACTTAAACATTGTTTTAAGAGTCGAAAACATATTTTTTTGGTTTTTTGACCATTTTTCGAGTGCATTGTTGATGAAACTGTTAGACAATATATTTCTTTTGGGTTGTTTGACGTGAAAACTATGAAAAAAACTTGAAAGAAATTTTTTTAATATCTTGGAGAAATTTTAAAAAGGTTCCTAACATAACCACGTAAACATTGTTTTAAGGGTTGAAAACATGTTTTTTTTTTGTTTTTCGGCCATTTTTTGAGCATGTTGTTGATGAAACTGTTAGATGATATATTTTTTTTGGGGTTGCTTGACGTGAAAAATATTAAAAAAAACTTGGAAGACATTTTTTTAATGTATTGGAGAAATTTTTAAAAGAATGCCTAACATGACCACTTAAACATTGTTTTAAGGGTTGAAAACCTTTTGTTTTTTGGTTTTTGGTCATTTTTCGAGGGTGTTGTTGATGAAACTGTTAGACAATATATTTTTTTTTGTTGTTTAAAGTGAAACTATGAAAAAAATTTGGAAGACATTTTTTAAGGTCTTGGAGAAATTTTTAAAAGAATGCCTAACATGACCACTTAACATTGTTTTAAGGGTTGAAAACATGTCTTTTACGGTAGCTGGCGCAGCAAGACCCGAGGAATCAGATACGGATCTTTTTCAGTCTCTTTCGTCGCCCATTTTTCGAGGACTTTGTTGATGAAATTGTTAGATGATATGTTATTTTATGGGTTGTTTGACTTGAAAACTATGAAAAAAAACTTGGAAGACATTTTTTTAATGTCTTGGAGAAAATTTTAAAGTAATGCCTAACATGACCACTTAAACATTGTATTTAGCGTCGAAAACATGTTATTTATTTTTTTTACCATTTTTCGAGGCCATTGTTGATGAAACTATTAGATGATATATTTTTTTTGGGTTGTTCGATGTGAAAACTATGAAAAAACTTGGAAGATGATGAGTCACTATTTAGTTTTATTTTCTCACCTTTCTGTACTCATTTTAATCCCTGATTTGTGTTTAATTGTTTATATTCCGCACTGTTTCTCAATTAGGATTTAATTGGACCGATAATTCAGATTTTAACTAATTTGGATTTTTTAGTTTAATTTTTCCAATTTTTATTTTCAGGGCAGTTTAATAATTAAGTGGGCTTGGGAATTAATTCATGGACTTGAAGATGAGAGTGCCACGTCAGCATCATTTTCCACATCAGCATTTTATTTTCGTTTTATTTTGTTTTAGTGATTTTTTGGGCCAAAATTGTTAGGAAAGGCCCATTTTCATTTAGGTTAGACACTAGTATTTATAGAATACTGTGCCCATGCAAAGCAGATGAGAATTCACGTTCTGTTTCTGCTTAGGATTTTCGTTTTCGTTTCTGTTGGTTTTTCTGCTTAGGGTTTTCGTTTTTGTTTGGATTTTCTGTTTCGGAATACTGTTTCATTTTCGTTTTCGTTTCTGTCAATTCCAGTGCTTATTTCGTTTCTGTTTCAAGTGTTTAATTTTGTTTTCTGCTTTCAGTATTTTGGTTTTCGTTTAAATTTCGTTTTTGCATTTAAATTTCGTTTCTCTTCTAATTTCGTTTAATGTTTAGCTGCTATTCAATTCGTGTTTCTGTTGCAATTTTCAAATTAATGGAAGGCTAAATCTTAGGGTTGGACCCTAGACAGATTGCAAACCTTTAATGGAGGTTCTCTGTACTTGTAATTTTGTTCTGCTTGGTTCTTCCTTGTTGGGTTTCTGTTTTGTATCTTTTCGAATTAGAGTCATGCTTAATGATTCTGAGTTGGTTGATTCAGTATTCTCAGGTTTCTTAATCCTGAGAGATTTGGCCTGACGAGGTTCTCGTTTGCTTAATTCGTGTAGGGAAGTTTTAGGTTAATCTTCGCTTAGTAGATTAATCTGGACTACCAAGGATTAAGTTAGGATAGATTATCTTTCATGAACCGAGGATATTAGAGGCGCAATCTGTTCAAAGGTCTGACTTGTTTAATCACTGCAATTATTTGATATTTCTGTTTTCATTTTATATACTCTTACATTCTGTTAAAACCCCCCCATTACATGTTTAATCCCTTGGCACAGACAATTGATCCTAGAGAGACGACCTAGGAGTCACTTCCTAGTACTGCATTTAATTGTATTAATTTGACCGAGTACGACCGCGATCAAATTTTGGCGCCGTTGCCGGGGATCATCAGTTCTGTGAAAGGGTTCTGGTGTGTGAGTGTTCTATTTTTTTTTTGTGTTATTCTGCTTTAGGTTCTGTTATTATTGTTCATTGAGCTGGAAAATTTCACCCTGATAACCAATGAAACAGTAACTTGAATTGGTGGTTTTTTCCTATATCAGTTCCTAATTTTAAGGGGTGTGGCTTGCTATACTTGTGTTTCAAGCTTTTTGTTTCTTGGATATTTGGTTGTGCTGATCAATTCTACAGGTCCAATTAGTGTATTCAGCAAGCAATTCATGGATACCAGAGAACAGCATGCAGGAACAGTAATGAACAGTACCTAGTTTTTTTGAATTAATTGTGATTTTTGGTTTTGATAGCTAGACTTGTTATTTTTGCTTGAAATTTTGTGTGATAACTTCTTTTGGCCTATATTTGTGCGGAAAAATACCAAAAGCACCTAAAGTAGTCCAGATTCTTAATTGAAAAAATTTTGGGAAGCCAATTTTTGCGACAACTTCAAATTGTCATAACTTTTGATCCGACCGTCAGAATTGAACATATTTTATATGCTTTTGGGGTAGAAAAAGAAGATCTAGCCATCCCAGGCCGCTATGCCGCCTGGCCACCGTTGGATTTTCAAAAAAAGGCCATTTTCTATTTTATTTTTATTTTTGATGTTTTATTTTCCTATTTTTGTAAACTTTCTTAATGTGGTTCATATAGTTATCCTTTGAATTTGGCTTTGAAATTTGGTGTGCTGTCTTTTCATGATTTTAGGGTGTTGCTCACAGAATTTCAGCTCATTTGGACTTCGTTTGAGTATAGCTCTAGTTTTACCTCTCTTTATGCTTGTCTGCCAAATGCTTGTTCTGTCACATATAGTGCATGACTAGAGGCAATCCAGGAGACTCACAACCCTTTGATCCTGAGATAGACAGGACCTACCACAGATTAGTTAGGCATTCTAGGCATTTTTCATTAGATAGTGTTAGCTTGAATTCTGTTTCTGTGCATACCATTTCTGATTCTACTGATCATATTAATACTGAGAACAATATGGCTCAACCTCCACCTCGTGAGAGGACTCTTAGGGAGCTGGCTGCACCTGATTTTACCTATGAAAGCTTGTGCATTCAGTACCCTGATGAGGATGTTCCATACATTCTCAAGACTGGACTAATACATTTGCTGCCTAAGTTTCATGGTCATGCAGGAGAATGTCCACATAAGCATCTAAAGGAATTCCATATAGTCTGTTCCACAATGAAACCTCCAGATGTCCTTGAAGATCACATTTTCTTAAAGGCATTTCCACATTCATTGGAGGGAGTGGCAAAGGACTGGTTGTATTACCTTGCTCCCAGGTCCATCACTGGTTGGGATGATCTTAAGAGAATGTTTCTGGAGAAATTTTTCCCTGCATCTAGGACCACGACCATCAGAAAGGATATTTCTGGAATCAGGCAGCTTGGTGGAGAAAGC